>JAAGVU020000002.1:2662939-2688371 GCA_011763525.2 Mormyrus iriodes
TGTGTGTGTGTGTGTGTGTGTGTGTGTGTGTGTGTGTGTGTGTGTGTGTGTGTGTGTGTGTGTGTGTGTGTGTCCTAGGAGTAGATGAGCTTTTCAAGGTCCCCAGACTGGCTCAGCACATCGTCTCCTTCTGTCGATGTTCCACTTCATCTCCTCCATGCACATTAATTCAAATTGACCGGCCGAAATATCTCCGGACCACCACCACCGAACTCTCATTTTCCGCTGGAAAATAATTAAAGAACAGCCCCTTTGACAATTTGGCCTTCCCACACACATGCTAATATGGTGCATAATCTTTGTCTTTTGCTTTTGTTCCATCTCACGGTGCTTAATCCAAAAAAAATCTCCTTTTAATCTTGGTAAATTAGTAAGTAAAATATTATCTTTTCATATTCAGAAACATGTTAGACAAATACATTTGCATATGAGTTTACATGTGAAGGTGTGTCTGTGCTTGTAGGTGTGCGTGTGCGTGTGTGCGCGCGTGGACATGAGTGTTTCTGTGTGTATTATGTGGTAAACTGACATCCTGAATTGGTACATTTGAAAAAATCATTCTGGGAACCAAATTGCTGAAAGCAGATGGAGCAATAAATGGAAAGTGACAGAGAGACCGGAGAAGGGAGAATGATGTGTAGAAGTCAGGAAAGACAACATGGAATGGAGAGAAGCAAAATGTAGGACAGGGAAGAAAAGGCAGTTTCGAGGAAGAAATATCTACACAGTAATCTGTGTTGTGAAAGGGAAGGAATATAGTGAATTATGATGCAAAGCAGACATCTGCAGTCTGGATAACCATCAAGCAGAGAGCGCAGGTAGAAGCTGAATGTTTGTGGGGGTGGAGTTGGGTGCATCATTGACATGCATGTGTGCAGATGTCTGTAGCTACCTGTAGATGATGCAGGCCATGGTCTGGCACGTGGAGCAGTTGTTCAGGTCTTGTCCAGTCCTGTAGGAGCACCGGCTGTAACAAAAACAAGACGAGAGAAGCAGACTGAGGTGCCAGTAGTGAGGGTAGACATTTTCTTGGGCATATGCACACACAGACACGTAGGAGATTCATTGAAACACACTCCCCCGCACTCGCATTCAATAACGCAGCAAATAAAGACCTTAATTACACAGTTCATGCGGTAATATTTACCGGGTTGGTTACATTAGAATTTCTTCCTTTTACTGAGGGGAACTTGACAGTGAAAGAAAGAGGATGTAAATAAGGGAGGTTTTAAAAGGGGGAGAGGAAGAAAACTGGACAGAGATGGAACAGAGGGAGAGGGGGGCCGGTGGGATGGGGAAGAGAGGAAGACCGGAGGAAGAGAAAGCTTTTGCGGCTTGTGGCTGAGATAGGTGTGGGGAGAAAGGGGAAGAGAGAGTGAAGCAGTGAAGAAGAAGAATAATTCTCCCTAAGATCAAGCTAAAAACAAGGACGAGCCACACAGGGGGTGGGGGCTGTCGTTACCATGGGGACTGTTGAATGGAGGTGCCGTGGAGAAAAGTAGTTGTGGGTTTGCTGTGGGAGGTGTGTGCTGGAGAGGGTGAAGGCAGGTGTCACATGACACCCTGCACAGTCACTGCTTCCTTCTAACACTGCAGAGCCCCACACATACCCTACTCACTCAGGGTTATGGTCAGTCTCCTGACCGTTACCGGACCCAAAATCAATGCGGGGTGTGGTCTTTCGTAACGGCACTGTGCTTAAACCTTCATGAGTAAATGAATGATTTAACTGTGGTTAAATTATACTGACCTTTGACCCTGCCCCTAGGTCTTTCACAAAGAACTTCATTTGCTTTGTGCATACAGTATAATAAAATAATTTATTTCTAATGTAGTGTGTAGTCTAAAGTAAACCCAAGAAAATAAATCTAGAGGTTGCACATAGGCTAGCTTGCTGTCATGTATTTTAGGCAGGTTGAATTTGTATGTAAACATTGTTAAAATGCGACTAGTATGTCATAAAAAAAGGTTACAGCAAGTTCAAAACTGCTGAGAAAATTATGCTCTTGGAGATAAGTTTCAGTTATACTCCGGTCATTTATTTTATTTATAAGTAGCACTTACATACTTCATCGATTACAGTGTCCTAAATTTGTGGATTTCCCAAATGGCTGTTACATAGGTAACATGTCATAAGAGACGGTTTTGGCTAATTAAAAGTATGAGGAAAAATTAAGTTCTGAACCATCCTTTTTGTACACTGAGGTCCATCTGGTAAGATTTGCTTTATACCCAATTCATTCAGTGCAAGAAATCTTAATGTTTTACTGGGTGATCTTAGGAGATTTATGTTGCAGATGTGGTCCAGTGAGTGACTAAGTGTTTGATGGCATCCATATATAGTGAGAGTTAGACAACAGACTGCTGTATCTCCCTCTTGAAGAAGCCATGTGGTCTCCAGCGGCATTGTTTAGGAATAAGCATATGTATTCCCTCCTCTGTCGCTGTGCCTTTTGAGGAAATACAGCTGTGCCCACTGAAGGGTAAAGCAGCAAAATAAAACGAACTGTGTACCGAAATCAAAGCGCTATGAAAGAGGCTGTTAAACAGCAAAACTTTGATTGATGGCACGACTGTGTTTGTAGTTAGGAAGACCGCTTATATTGTTGGACGACCATGGTGCGTTGACACTGCTGTTGCGACTTTTATCAGACGGCTAGATGACAAACCATAAATGATGCGTGGGCCTACACACACTTCACTTGGCCTTCTTTTCTACATACCCTTCACTTAGAGCCTTGTTTTTCTCAAGGTCCTGAATGACGTTCAGCAGGACCTTTATCTTCTCCTGATTGTAGATTAGATTCTCTTCCACGCTTTGCAGCCGGCTGTGGAGCCCCCCGGAAATCCCGTTGCATTGTTGGATTGGCGGTGTTGACAGAGGAATGTGATGGTTATGGGTATCTGGGAGGGGCAGAGCTGGGTCCATTTGATGGCTTGAAGCAATCGAGGGTTCTGCTGGAGCTTCTGAGGCAGGGGCTTTATTTGGGTTGCCTGGGGTTGTTGGTGTGGGGAGTGTGTATGTAGAAGGAACAGGTGTACTAGTTTGCGAGTTTGTGGGATTCTGGGGGGTAGGAATAGCTTGCTTAAAGAGTGTGTGTGTGGGCGGAACCTGTGTGGTAGCTTGGGTTGTCAGTCTTTGTGATGGTGGGGTGGGGCTAGATGGCTTTGGATATGTGTGTGTCGGGGAAGGTGGACTAGATGATTTAGGTGTTGCTTGTGTCAGGGGGATTCCCCCGCTGGATTTCAGCAGAGCCATCCTCCTACGGCAGGTTGGAGACATGCAGGTCGAGGTGGGGGTCTGCCGTCGCCCACACTTGTTACACAGTCGGGGAGCCAGGGGGCAAGGCCGAGGGCTGGCCTGCCAATCCTTTATGCCCCGCCCCCTATCCTGTTGTACGGGCGTACTAGGCACTGGCTCCACCCCTTCATCAGCATCAGAGATCACTCCACCGACTGCTTCTGATGCAACAATGCTACCGTTAGTGTACCGGGAGCTTCGAGTGCTTTTCAGCTGGCAGCTCGATGGTCCTCCTGATTGTGCAGTATTCACCTTGATCAGTCGATGGCAGTAGACCCCACCTCCTGCATCTGTATTTACTGCACCTTGCGTGATGCTATTAGTTGTATTCTGCGAGGATTCCCTAGTGACATCAACTTCTGACTCATGGGAAATCCTCAATAGTGAGGTCACCACACCCCCTATGACATCCCCTCCACCCTGTTGGCCGGTGGCGTTCTCAGATTGGCCAGGGTGTTTCCTTTTCTTTAGGGAGGCCAGCGCTTGGAGTCCAGGGGATGTCTGCACCCCCACACTGCAAAGGGGGCCCCATTTCTGTGGCAACATCGCACCCACTTTTTCACTGCCCCCCATCTTCCAACCCCGCCCCTCCGCCAGCGGTATACCTAACTCTGTCACTGGATTGCTGATGTCAGCTGCTCGTCTCCCCATGACCAGATGAACTGGCTCAGCCCCCTGAGGAGCTCATATGGGAGAGGATGCTCTTGGCCATTTTACACACAGGCGCGTTAAGAGGTCAAATAAGCTCAAGATTTGTGCTTGTGAATTAAGGTTGAGAAAAAGTGGGCAGAGCTTGTCTTACAGTGTCAATATATGTGTCACTATTTCAGTCTGTGCTTGATTGAGCACCTTCCTGGTGATGGAATATTGGCTATTGGATGTACCAGCCTGATGATTGGATATTGGCTATTGGATGTACCTGCCTGGTGACTGGACATTAGCTATTGGATTCTGGAAATAGGAAGAGATATCCAGGAAATGGTTGACCATCTGGGCAGCGTCCTGCAAAGACACAGACTGGTAGTTATTGCTTATAACATACATATGGATGAAGCCTTTTATTCAGACCATTTTCAATAACCACCTCTTCAGCTCCTGGCCTTTGAATCATATCTTTCCATACAGAAGTTTTATGCTGCACATTTACAGCCTCAGGTGGGAAGCTGATGCTCAGCTGGCTGTAGCTTTTAATGTTGCTTGTCTGGGCCGGATGATCGCAAGGCTTTCGTTTCAGTATTAACAATGAGGATTTACATTGGATGACTACAGCAAAAATGATCAGGCAAAAACTCATTGTCACGGCTCCTGGTTGTATCAGTATGGACACCTCTGACTCATCCCAGGTAGCTTCAAGGCCATCAATTTCATATTTGCACATTCTATGGTTTTCTTTCTGCCATACGACGTAATTTATCATTACAGACAGCTTGACGGCAGCAGTAATTTCACTGTGTCTTGTTTACGTCCCATTTTGACAATTTGTGATTGATTAGTTATTGGTGTGTTTTTCCCTTTAAGTTGTATCTTGGAAATCTTAAAAATTAAACTAAGCCATTTTGCTTGTATTTTGTGAAGAGAAACTAGAATTCCTGCAATGTGCAGACGGGCCGTAGTCAAGAAAATAGCCTGTTTAAAGAACAGTTTTTAGACAGGAAACATCAGAAAAATATAATTACATAAGAAAGAGTCCAGATGCTGGGCACCGTATAAATATTATTTGAGTCCAGGGGAGGGTGGGAATTGCTCTGGGGAAGTCACTGATCAGGTAAAACACTAGAATGAACAGAATCAGCCGAAACAGATACAGACAGTCTATCCATTTACAACAAGGCAATGACACACTACTTGTACCGGTGAGGTTAGTATGGCTGCAGTAAACCATAAACCAAGTGAATCTTTTAAACGTAATACTTCAGTATCAGTTCTTTTCAAAACACAGTAAGGGTACAAGAGACGTCTCCATTTAATAAGCATCATAATTTAAAACTCTGTACACGGGGGCCATTCGTATGATTTATACCTCACTGTCCCTCAGAGTCAACCTTCCTGTGGGTGGGAGAATTGTAGTTTTTTCCTGTGGTCTGTAATGGTGCCTGTCTGGTGCAAAGCTTTAGTGTTAATTCAGTCCACACATTGGGGGGGTATGTGTTTGTAATAATTTATGCAGGTGTGCTAATGGCTTCATTTGTTAGTGACAGCAGAAATGAATAAGCGGAGCAGGAAGCCATGCAGCTGTGGGAGAGGAGTGGACTTTCAGAGGATCTGTGTGTTTGTGTGTGTGTGTGTTTGTGTGCGTGTGTGCGTGTGTGCACGTGTATGTGTGTGTGTCTGTCTGTGTGTGTGTGTGTGTGTTATGTGTGCGTGTGTGCGCGTGTATGTATGCGTGCGTGTGTGTGTGTGCGTGTGTGTGTGCGTGTGTGTTGGGCAGGTGAGAATGGTAGGGCCCGCATGGTTGTGTGCACATATTTGTGTTTCTGAGAGGTGAATGGAGGTGCTATATGTTTATAACACCTGCTTCTGTCCCTCAGTTTAATTTGGGGAGGTGTTAGCATTCCATGTGGATGTTTAAACTCCCACTTAACATTAATACCCCTGATGGCAGACCTTTTGCTTATTCTGGTGAAGCGGGTGGCTGGTGTTAAGGTCTCCGTGTCTACATGTGGTCACCTAACCGCAGGAGTATGTGTGTGCGTTGGGGCTGGAGGTGGAGGGGGTTGACGGGATGGTAAGCAAATGGGTCACAGCTGTGCACCGTGCAGTGCGTCACGACGGACGCTGTCATTTATGTAACAACTTCAGCCCACTTTGCCCCACGCCATTAATCCATATCCTGCCAAATGCAGACCACTGCAATCCCTCACACTGCAGCTCAGACTTCTCTGTCCCCTAATCCTGCTCTGTGTTGTGCTCTGTAGAACAACAGGTGCACTGTAAATCAAAAAACAAAAAACAAAAAAATTTAAATGTGTGTGTGTGTGTGTATATATATATATATATGAAAAAAAGAAGAGCAATGCAAAAATAGGAAAGAAAAAATCAGTTTTTAAAAGATCTGTTGGTTTGTTCACCTGAATTTTGTTGCTTTTCTGAACATGGGCAGGTCCCAGATGTCCCGGCAGGGGTCTTGCTCTAACCTCCTTAAAAAGACATATAACCTGAATTTTGTCATTAAAATATATTCCGGAGCAAATGGGTAAAAGTGTCCCTTCTGAAACAAACCTTAATCTAATCAAGAAACTAATTAACAAATAAAATCATTTGTGATTATTTAACCAAACAACCATAGGTATCTGTCCCTTTCCTGGCATTTAAGTGCCCATCTAAAGACTGGAACATAACCTGTGTAACTGCTTGTCTCATAAGTAACGTGGGGGGGGAGGGGGTGGGGGGCCACCAAGAGGTCAGGACATCAGTGCACATTCTCCCCCGTAACAATTAATCATCACTTTTAACTGATTAAACTCCCAGATGTACAAACCCAGCTAAAGGGACAGATTCAGACCGGACAGGTCTGCTCTTCCACCCCTGGCAATAACATCGTTTTGATGATACAGAGGCGGGAGAAGGACTTATCAAGGTGATCTTTGTATTGTAAAGCAGAGCAGCAGGGACAGTACTGCACTGCTCTAGCAACAATGGTGCCCGTTTTGGTTTTCACAGGGAAAACACGGGATTTTCTGTATGATGTCAATACGATGCATATTTCGTCCAGCTAACACTGAAATCGAGAGCAGCTAACACTGGTGACATATTTATATATTTACACTTTATCCATCGGGGTATTTTTACAGAAGAAATTCAGGTTATGTGCCTTCCTGAAAGGTATAAAATTGGGGTCCCTTGAGAGACCAAAACCCGGAAACCATTTGGTAACGGGACCATTTTCTCACTGTCTGCTGTAAGGAGGACCAAAAGACGGGAGGGTGAGAATGGCACAAAGGATTGCAACGATGACTAATAAAAAAGTAGAGGAAAAGATATGCTGTTAGCAACTGAATCAAAGGCTGTAATCTCTGTGCCAAGAAAAACGTAGCTGGTTTTAGTAGCCAGCTTCTTCTTAGAAAAATATCCCTTCCTTAGTAAATTTCAATTATTGATTCAATGGTAGGAATGTACACAGACAGGCACGTAGACAGTGGGGTTACCTAGAAAGTAGCGACATGTCAGTCACAATATTACCTCTTTATATTTCTCAATAGATTTATAACCCTCTTTTCCAGTTTTATTGATTTAACATTCTCTATGTTCCCCGTTTCCCCCTTGGTCTAGTAATGCCCAAGATAACCAGATCACGAGAAAAACAGGGATATCAGTTCAAATTGTGGTAGTGTTAAATTAATATCAGAATTGATATATTTCTCTGAATGGTTGGTGCTGATGCTGCCTGAGGATTCTGGCTTATGAAATTCATGTTAGCAGAGACGTCTAGGGCCTGTATTTGAGATTACTCATACAGAATAATGCATTAGTGATGCTTTTTCATAGTATTTGTGTCTCCCTGAGAAGACTGTAGGGCTTGCACCATTTGTTTGATTTATTTGTTTATGGAAAACAAAGTTCGCATTTTAACAGGAAACACCAGCGTGACGTGCAGGTGTGTAAAGGGAAACACCAGTGTGTTATGCAGGTGTTTGATGGGAAACACCAGCGAGATGGGCAGGTGTTTGACAAGAAACAGCACTGTGACATGCAGGTGTTTAATGGGGAACACCAGTGTTATATGCAGGTGTTTAATGGGGAACACCAAGGTGATATGCAGGTGTTTAATTGGCAACACCAGCATGATGTGCAGATGTATAAAGGGAAACACCAAAGTAACAAGTAGGCATTTAAAGGGAAACACCAGTGAGATGTGCAGGTGTTTAATGGGAAACAGCATTATGATATGCAGATGTTTAATGGGAAACACCAGTGTGATGTGCAGGTGTTTAATGGGAAACACCACTGTGACATACAGGTGTTTAACCAGAAACACTACTGTGATACAGGTGTTTAATGCGAGGCTTTGCACACTCCAAACAGAGGCATAATTTGTATCGCCATTGCTGGAGGTTTGAAACAACAGTGCCACCAATAGAGCCAGCATCCTGCCCAGTGTGGTATTGGAGTGTTTATAAACGAAATAGTGTGACATAATCAGAAATAATGATTACTTCATACTGCAGTACAGTTATTGTGACCATGTGTAATCTGTGATATCTGTGGATCTATGTTTGTGTGTTTATGTTTCTATGTATAGGTAAGTATGTGCGTGTGCCTGTCTCTCATTTTATGTATGTCAGTGTTTATGTGTGTGGGTGAGCGCGTGTGTGTCTGTGTGTGTGTGCAAGCTCTGAGCCAGGACGTATAGTGTGTTAGAACAGGAGAGGACCTTGCCGGGTCAAACACTTTTCCAGGTGTCTGCGTCGGCGTCCAGGACAAAGGGTGCCGGAATAAGTCCCACTGGCACACAGCACACTTAACGTTGTGCTATAGGGAGGTCCAGCGCTGGAACATTGTTCTTCACAAACGTGTCCCTGACACAATCTAAAACCTAACATCACCTGGGGTTTTAACATCCCCCAGAAGAGTTCAGACCCTCAGTTTAGCTCTGTGCAATTTGTTAAAGAAGCATGCAGAGGGCAAAATCGCCACACAGGGCTCTATGGAACCTGCTGTAGTTAAAAATGTTCAGCTAAAACCCAGCACTGAGTAAATATTTCAGAGGGAAATTACTTTTGCACAACAAATGCACAACTGACTGATGCTCAGAGCACAGATTTAATGGCTGTAATTCACTAAATACCGTGAGCCATCCAGACTCATTGAAGCAATCTGGATTTCAATCATGCCATCCACGTCACCATATGCGCACACACACACACGCACGCATGCACACACACATACAGACACACACACACACACACACAGACACACACACACCTTTGTATTCATATCATTGTAGGGATTCTCTATTCATTTCTATGGGAAAAACCCTAATCCCAACAATGATAACCTTAACCCCTACCCAGCCCTAACCTTAACCATAAGTAACCAAATAAAATACTAGACTTCTAGCTGTTTTTAGTTTTTCGATTGCAGTCGCAATTTTTTTTTTAATTCAGTTTTGTGAATTATTCTATATATTGCATAGCCCCTTTCACATATATGCATACGCTCACAAAGACACGCAGTATGCAAACTTATACAAGTTAGGTTGATGCCATCTCCACCATCCAAACTTACATGCTCACACGGGCATGCAAACATTCAGTACGCCATAAACTCACATGCACACACATGTCAAATCCTCATACACAGCTTCGGGTTTCAAATTAAAAAATAGTCTCTGTCTCCTCTCAGAAGGACTGTCTGGAAATGAAGGCCAGTGCCAGGACATGCTTGTCTGCCGGTAGCTGACCCATACAGTCATTACAAAGATTATTATTCTGATGTCCAGCCTATTCTTGCAGTTTTGTTGCCGTGACTTACCGTTACTCCATGATTACCACCAGGGCTCCATTCATGTTGATAGCTATGGAGTACCTCTTGATCTCTACTCCAGTTATAATCTCCAAATTTTCCCAGCTTTGGAATCGCCCACCACCTGGTCCCCGCTCCTGGAGGACACCCTGGGTCGAATCGTCTATCCACTGAGGCCAGTGAGCGTGTTGTCCTTCTGTCCTAGTGCTGTCCTGGACCTTCTGGCTTTCTGTCACACAGATACCCTCACGCACAGCCCAGCCGGCACCCTCAGTGAAACAAGTGTAGCTCAGGAGTGACTTCGAAGCCTCTGTCTCGCTCTTGTTTCAGTTGGCTGCCCTGAGCTCAGGAGTCCTGCCTCGACGGCTGGCTTCTGCCTCGCTCTGACTCTCTCCTCGCTCTCTCCCCTTCTCTCCCTCTCTCTCCCTCGCTCCCTTTCTCTCACACACACACACGGTTGTATACACAGCTCCACTGATGATTTGAGAAATCTTCCTGAAATCAGCTGGAGGGAGAACGAGGGAGGAAGAGGAGAGAGAGAGAGAGAGAGCTGATTTCAACTCCTAGTGAAGGGACCGTGTGAAAAATACACACAGATGTTCAAAAGAGAAGTGGCAGACCCTCCAGCAGAGATTTTTAATCAGAGAGTTCAGACATGGCAGTTGTCTGCATTCCCACAGTTCAAAATACAACAGCTCAGTTTGAGACAGACATGAGACTGAGACCGATAAGGTGGAGGACTGACAGGGGATTGGAGATTGATGGGGATGAAAGGCTGACAGGATAGGGGACTGACAGGGGCTAGAGGAGAGCTGAGCAGCTCTGTACATGACAGACAGTGTGCTTGTCTATGCATGGTGTACACTACATATGTCTATGTATGTGTGTATGTATGTATCTATGTATGTATATATAGTATATAAATGTGTGTGTTTTTGCACAGTGTATATGAGAGTGTCTATCTCTGTGTAGCATACAGTATGTATGTGTTTGGTGCTTTTCTGATGCTCAACATGCCCATTATTTTGGACGTGCCTTTAAGGGTCACTGTGCACATATGTTTACTGAACTGGTTTGAACTGGTCCCCAGATTCCCTTGAAGTTTATAAGAACCACGGCCATATCTATATATAAACATTTTAAGACGAACACATCAAGCGTGCGTATATAAACACATGTACAGTTATGCATACAAACATTCACGCACATGTATGGATGTGCGTGCATATTTAAGCTCTCTCAAAGATGTGCATCCTTGAAGATGCACACAAAGACACAGCAGTCAATAGACACACACACACACACACACACACCTTCACACATGTGAACACATGTAAACAAATAGCTCACTCACACACACAGTCAGCAGGCTGACTTCCAGTATTAATAGCTGGCAGATTTAATAAAGAGATGTCCAAATAAGGTCTCGGGGAGGGAGGGATTCGTAAATCGCTTTTTAATTTGAGTCTGACGCTGGTGTAATGAGATCTCTCTGTGAGTACCTTTCCAGTGATATGAAGGCAGGGGGAGAGAGAGGCTAATTAGCAGTTTTTGATCGTCATATAAACCTCTGTGCATGTGCTAGAGACACTGAAATACACATTACATTAATAGCAAACACAGTTTTTCTTCTTCTTACCACTAGGAATAACTTGTAATTGTATTAATCTAGATGTGTTAATGGTTTAGTTGCTAGTCATGTGTATTTTCTATGTTAGTATAGAAAATGGGCTTCCATCGAGACAGAGAGTCAGTGCAGACCTACTTCATTGCAGGTGTAGCTAAATAGAGCTGTTAGGAATACAGGGTTATTCCAAAGAGAGCGATAGTATGTATGTACGTGTTGAGCACACAGCGTACCTTGTACACCAAGTACAGATTCTGAGCAGAAGTTCACCATAGTAAATCTGGGTTTGGTACAGCACAGTTCCAATGTTTATTCATGGTTTGTTCATGTTTATCCTACCAAAAAATTATAATGAACAATGGTAAATAAATATTAAATGAGTAACAAGAGTCTGTTTAAATACAATACAGGTAGTACAAGGAAGGTGGGAACCAGCAGGCCCGTTCCACATGATTCCTACACCTGGGACAAAATGACATCAACTAGGCCCCATGACCCACACCAACTCCCACCTGGGCCCTCTCCTGGCCAGTAACCAGTAACCATGAAAAGCAGTTATTTAGTACTGGCTGACCATACATTGATACACTATATGGACAAAAGTATTGGGACACACCTCTTAAATATTGAATTCAGGTGTTTCATTCAAACCCATTGCCCCAGGTGTATAAAATAAAGTACCTAGTCATACAGTCAGGTTTACAATTTAACATTTGTGAAAGAATGAGTCGTACTGAAGAGCTCAGTGAATTAAAGCATGGTACTGTCATAGGATGCCACCTTTACAATAAGTCAGTTGGTGAAATGTCTTCCCTGCTAGATATTCCACGGTCCACAATAAGTGGTATTATTGCAAAGTGGAAGCGTTTAGGAGCAACAGAAACTCAGCCACGAAGTCGCAGACCATGTAAAGTAACAGAGCGGGGTCTGCGAGTGTCGAGGCGCATAGTGCGTAAAAGTCGCCAACATTTTGTTAACTCAGTAACTGCAGAGTTCCAAACTTCCTCTGGCATTAACCCCAGCATAATGGCTGTGTGCTGGGAGCTTCATGGAATGGGCTTCCATAGCCAAACAACCTCATGCAAGCCTCACATCACCAAGTGCAACGCCAAGCATCAGATGGAGTGGTGTAAAGCATGCCACCACTGGACTCTGGAGCAATGGAAATGTGGTCTGTGGAGTGACAAATCATGCTCTGTTTGGCAGTCTGATTGACGAGTCTGGGTTTGGTGGTTGCCAGGAGAACGTTACCTGCCTGACTGGATTGTGCAAACTGTAAAGTTTGGTAGATGAGGGATAAGGGTATGGGGGTGTTTTTCATGGGTTGTGCTAGGCCTCTTAATTCCAGTGAAGGGAACTCTCAATACTTCAGCATACCAAGACATTTTGCACAATTCTATGTTTTGAACTTTGTGGGAGCAGTTTGGGGAAGGCCCTTTTCTGTTCCAGCATGACTGTGCCCCTGTGCACAAAGCAAGGTCCATAAAGACACGGTTAGGTGAGCTTGGTGAGCAAGAACTTGCCTGCACAGAGCCCAGATCTCAATCCCATCGAAAACCTTTGGGATGAACTAAAATGGAGATTGCAAGCCAGGCCTTCACATCCAACATCAGTGCCTGACTTCACAAATGCTCTCTTGGATGAATGGGCCAAAATTCCCACAGACACACCCCAATCTTGTGGAAAGCCTTCCCAGAAGAGTGCCAGCTGTTAAGGGGGGATCAGCTCCATATTAATGCCTATGGATTTAGAATGGGATGTCATAAAAGTTCCTGTAGGTGTAATGGCTAGGTGTCCCAATACTTTTGTTTGTATAGTGTAGGACCTGGAGTGGGGTTAGGGACCAGGACGCATACGCAGCCACGTACTGTTAGCGTGGGATGATGTCACAAAGGGCCTCATATTAGGCTGTTTTTTGTTATACATTCTGAATAAGAGGTTGGGCGATAGGGTGGTTGCACACTATTGGTTTTGGCTCTAGGGTGTTGCTGCATGGTTTTGGCTCTCAAGATGCTGCCATGTAGAGATGGGGTTGAGAGTGGACCAGGCTTGGTCTGGCTGAAGTGCTATGGCTGGAGAGGTGTGTCACAAAGTATCTGCAGAATCAAAGCATCGAGTTTTTGGTTGGGAAGGGTGGAGGGGCACAGATCAGTGGCCTGACATCTGCTCTGTCCCGATTTCCTGGTAATCCCTGGAGATAGTCTGCCATTAGAGAGGCCCTGGATGGGACAGGGGGCCTGGCCTGGGGTGAGCGATTGAGGACAATGTTAATTCCACCCAGGAAACCAATTACTGGAAAGTAGAGCGATGAATGATGACCCTGAAACACACAAATCTACTCTAATCCCCAAGGGTGTCAGATTGCTGTCATAGGGGTTCTGTTTTTGGGGTATGTACTGGGCATGTGTGTCGGGGTCTACACTGGGGAGGTCTACCGGAGATGGAAAGTACTTTGGGTCTGTGTCAGTGACCTGTATTGAGTGCTGCTGGCCAATCACATTCTCAGCAAACGTGCTTCGCATGCCAAAGGCAGAGTGCAAACCATACCATCTCCTCACTGTTTGGGAATGGGCTGCACCCCAATACCCCAGAGCTGGAGCCATTGCTGTGTATGACTACAAGCCGCTGTCTGACTTGTCCCAAAGAAACATATTCTGTTAATGAAACACTTTTCGGTCAGCGGTCACTTGCAGATCAAGGTTGCCCTTCTCATCCTCTAATCTCCCATGATTCCCTGGTGTAGCCGCATGCTGGCATGCAGAGATGGCAGACTCTGTGGGCCGTGACAGTGATCCATTTGCTGTTAGGGCTGCATTTTCTAATATTTAGAAAAGTACACAGGATTTCTTCCTGATCTTCTTCTCTCTCAAATTAGCTGTAATGTCCAATACAAATGTCATCAAAACACAATATAAATGTATTCAAGACACAGCTGGAAAGAATATGAAAATTGTAATACAGAATTAAAGGTTGTCGTCAGTCACTAGACTGAGAGCGATAGAAAGAGCATCCATCAGCATGTGATCGATGTTCATTTTTGCGTATAAAATAGAGAAACAAAGTTATTTGCTTCTAAAATGGCTTTAATAAAGACCAACTGCTGAAAAAAAGCCTTGCTGTACTCAAGATGCAGTAGACGGTTAATAATTTATTTTTGTGTATTGCAAACTTTGCTTATATCAGTCACAACTTGGATCGAGCAATTACAGCTGAGATTAGAATAATTTTATTACCTGACTGGCTTGGCCAGCCCCTTAATTAATTGTCACAGTTGGACACTTTGTTTGAGCTGTTCCTGGGCTCTGGGAAGGCCTTTTCTGCTACTCAAACAATCTCTGGATTATGAGTCTGTGCTCTTAAACAGCACACCACCTGCCGCACCTTTCGGAGCATAAATTTGCATCTGTTAATCAATGCAAAGTCCCTGAAAAATCCATATTTCAAATATTTCTCAAGGTAAAAAAGTAGGTTATTCTGAGGGCCTTTTTTATGGGGCCAGAGAGCCTGTGGTCGCACTGTATCATGCCGAATTAGGCATTTGGGTTTGCGGCTTAAGGATGCATCTGATTAGCATTGAGCTGCTGAGTATAGGCATGACATGGCCTGGGCAGGGGAGCCCAGAACAACTAAACGGCATCATGGGACCCGTGGACAAGGATGCAAAAATTCTGTGGTGGCTGCATAAACTTCTCCTCCGTGCTTTTTCAGTGGAAGTCATTTAATGCTGCCTCTTGTATGAGCAATGAGATACATTTCCCCAGCTGCGCAATCAATCCACCCCCCCCCTCTGTCTGTCTCTCTCTCTCACTGTAAAATTAAGTGCCTTAAACCACTGAGGGCACAGAGTATCTTCCTCTTGACCTGCTATGGACTTTCTTCCTATATTCTGCACTCACATACCCTCTCCTATCCATCTCCTTCATCTCTTCTCCATACTCTCCCTCTTTACAACATCTCTTCTTCCTTCATACTCTTCCTCCTATTTAGACGCTCGAGTCTGGAGCGCTAACTGTCATTCTGGCATCGGAGCTTGGATCGTCACGGATTGTGGCAGAGGTCGTGGCACGGGGTAAATATAGAGCTGTGAGGAGGTGCCTCTCCCCTGCCTCTCCCCTGCCTCACTCTCTCTCTTTTTGTTTCTCTCTCTTTTTCAGTCTCGGGTGGTAGCCTGCATGACAGCCATCCTGAGTCAGATGGATGACCGTCACTACGCACGCTACATTGAGACATTCTCAGGCAGCTCGGAGCTGGTGGTTAGACTTGGACATGTGCTCAGAATGCACACACGCACCCACGCACTTCAACTCGGACACGCACATTCAGCCTGGACAAACAGCCATGAAGACAAATATACCGAGACCCTGCGGGGTACAGGCAGGCAGGCAGGCAGAATGACAGCGATGTCTATCATTTCAGGACTTCCTCATGGAGACCTTCCTGCTGTTTAAGGATCTCATTGGAAAGCATGTCTATCCCTCTGACTGGATGGCTATGATAATGGTGCAGAACAGGTGAGGATGAATTTCCTTTGTCAACCCCCGTCTGTTTTAACATTGGTACCAGGTCTCCATGATTGGGAATGCAAGGTCATTAACCAAAGGTAGCTTTGGAGTGACAATCCACGTGCACACGTAGTCAGCTGACTCAGACCAAGGCCAGAATTCCTCTCATCCCTCACCACCAAGCAGGGTGACCTGGGTTGTGGGGGATGGGTAGCCTCACTTGGATATGATCTCTTCCTTAAAAAAGACAAGGTGTTGAAATAGGCCACACATGCAAAAGTCATCGGATCAAGTGCCATGACACATTGGTCCACCAGGGGGCACCTTGCCATCTCCAGTATGGAAGAGTATGGAAGAACGATGGTCTTAAAAATAACTAGCTGGCCAATAGAACCTTGCGTCACTCCTGCTCTGCTGATAACAGAAGTGCCGATAGCCAATTTGTCAGACAAGATCTTATCATCTGGGTGAAGAAGAGCCACAGGCATGCAGTTTTAAGTAGGCCCAGCTTCTCTTAGCGTTAGCTCCGCCCCATAGAGCACATGATGTCAGCGTAGTCTTACTCACTGTTGTCAATGTTGTGGTTGTCTAAGACTTATGCGAAGTGAAAAAGTGACAATTAAATAAAAAAAATTAAAAAAATCAGATGGAACTGTGCGCTCATTTTAAACAGCTCTTTCTCTAGGACACTCTCTGGAGGTTACCTTGCAGAATTTTAATGGTTTGCGCCTGAGAGCGGACAGGCTAACAAGCCCACGTTGGCTGCAGCTACCCAGAGGCAGCAGATGGGTTTGGCCCTGCTGGCCGGTTATGACATCTGTGAACATGGTTCCTGTCAGGTACCGGGCAACGGATGGAGAGAGGACAGAGGGAGTTTGAGGTTAAAGGATGACACAATGTTAGGGAAAGAAAGGCCAGAAGTGTGAGAATGGAAGGACAGGTGAAGAGGACAATGAGAGGAATAGTGTCTGCAGCACCTGAACCTAACCCCCCCGCTGCCCCCCAAATGACAGCCTCTGCCCTCCCCCTGCAAGAATAACCCAAAATTGCTAAAAAAGATGAAAAGATTAGCCAACTAGGCAAAGGCATGACTATGAGTGGATTATGCGGATAGCCTGTTCACCCCCCCCCCTCCACTTGGGGTCGAAACCCCCCCCTCCACCCAGTGGCCCCAGGTGAAAATTTTGAGTACCGGGTTCCTGGGAATTTTAAAAAAAAAAAGAAGATTAATAAGAAGAAGCATTTTAAAAAATGATGATGGATGCAGTTTGGGATGGTACAAATGTGAAACTATGAGAAATATTACAAAGAAGAGGAAAAAAAAGAGGGGAAACAGTGAGGGGAAAGTGGACTGGATGAAGAAGGGCTCATTTGTGTTGCGGGGGCTGCTTTCATGTGCAGAGAAGTCTACAGGGCAAGGATCAGTCAAAGACAACCACCAGGAGTGGGGAGACAAATGGTCTCATAAAGAGGCTAGTGAACAAATTAGTCGGTGTTCCAGTTATCATCAGAAAGACTCTCTAAGTGTAATGTATTCATAATACATCCGCCAGCTTGCGCAGCGATTGAAGTTACCTGTAGCGGCAATCTCATTTAAACATCTCACGTAAAGAGCACACGTTCACAATGTGTGCCAGCTGCTGGCATTTTAGGGATAAACACAGACATACAGCAATAAACATGGTGATGTGTTGTGCCGTGGTGTGCTCAGACATACCTCCGCTTGTGTCCATTGCTCGGTTTTTATTACAGACTGCAAACTGAATCCGGGACAGATAATTCCTAATGTGAAGCGTCAGTGAACCTACCGCTGTACCAAATCTGATCAAGTGAAACCATCTTAGATCCACACATCCATTTTATAACTGCTTATCCTTGCCAGGATCACAGGGGGACCTGTAGCTAATCCTAGGCAGCAAAAGGCACAAGACTGGGGTGCATGCTGGATGGGGTTCCAGCTGACAAACATGCACACATGCACACACACACGCACATTATGAGCAATTTAGAGATGCCATTTAGCATAAATGCATGTCTTTGGACTGTGAGAGAAAGCCAGAGTACCCAGAGCAGACCCATGTGATATAGGTAGAACATGCGAACTCTACACACACACACACGACCCAATTTTAGAGCCACATCTGAATTCAGTTTAATTCAGTCTAATTCAGTTTCTTCAATCAATCCCAAAATGCTTAACCAATAATTATAAACCAGTATAAAAGCAGTCAAACCGTTCCTGAATAAAAATAAAATAGAGGACAATGGATATAGTTTTAGCTGAAGTAGAAAAATTCACTCAGAGGCCAATTAGTTGGTCAGCTTCCCCCAAGATATTATAAGAGTTAGGCATAAGTGTGTATGTGTTACCGAAGCATGTGTGGCTGTTTAGCAAAGCCTTGCTCCTTGTGCTAATGTATCATTTTGGCTATTTTCCTCACCTTTTCAGAGTTTTTCTCAGAGCCATAAACACCTACGCTGACACCATGAACCGAAAATTCCTGGACAACAAAAATTTCGAAGTACAGGTTAGATTTCATGTTTCGTACTCTTCCCTAATCATACAGAGCTGGAAAATAAGTAAGTAAACAAAGCCGAGTTTGGCTGTGAGCCTATTTGTCAAATTGTGCCTGTATTGGTTCCCCTTTCTGCAGCTATGGAACAACTACTTTCATTTGGCCGTGGCCTTCATTACCCAGGAGTCTCTGCAGCTCGAGCATTTCTCACCCACCAAGAGGACCAAGATCCTGTCAAAGTGAATGTCCCTCCATACTATGTATCTATATTCCTATTAAAAATATACTAGGAACATACCGCCAATTACCACCAGTAATAAAGACAGAAAATTTTACATTCCCCCCACGACAGGGATTCATCTGTACCTTTATTAATAAATTGTATATCCAGCTGCACTAACAATGCACAGCTTTCCCCAAAGTAAATACATCACATCTTCCTATAAAGCATACAGACAGTCCTCAGGTGAAGAACGTCCAGCTTACGGACAGCTCATACTTACAAGCGGGCTCCCATATAGCCCATTATGTTCAAAATTTGGGTTAAGTAAAATGGTTCATAATAACGAATGCATGCACTACTTTGTGACGCTCAAGAAATCATTGCTGGTTTCTGCAGTTTCTCGGCTCAGGGTACAGCACAGTACTGTATATCGTTACTATTATTAGTACTGTATTATTATTATTGTGTACTCTATTACATTGTACTGTATTTTACCTACAAATATGAACTAAGGACAGACTTAGGGAATGGGTCTTATTCGTAACCTGGGGACCGCCTGTACCAAAATAGTATGTTCAATAAAGTCTGCATTGTAACTAATACTATTAAAGTTTACATATCAGGGGGTCTGGGGTGCAGTGTAATGCTCTGGTTTTTGATCTGTTAGCCTTACACTCATCATTCTGCTCTTTGCATTACAGGTATGGGGACATGAGAAGCTTGATTGGTTTTGCCATCCGGGACATGTGGTACAAACTCGGTCAGTACCCGAGAAAATGGGACTGAGTGCATTTATATATGCCTATGCAAGTGCATATGTGGGGAGTAAATAAGACTAGGATTCTGATTACTTTCGGTGACAGCGCCTGTGTCTTCTGCAGGGAACAATAAGATCTGCTTCATCCCCGGCATGGTGGGGCCCATCCTGGAGATGACTCTGATTCCTGAAGAGGAGCTGAGGAGAGCCACCATTCCCATCTTCTTTGACATGATGCTGTGTGAGCACAGCCATTCCAACCATTTCAAAAAGGTACCGACCCAACCTATGTTGTGGTTTTTCCTTCCCCGCCAAATCAGGAGTCACATGCTGCTTGTGTAGATTCAGACTGCACTGTCAACCAAGGCTGGACACTTACAAGTGTGTCCAATACTAGCTTACACAGATTTTTATACGTTTTTGTATCTTTCAATAATATCTGGTCACTTAAGCATCATCCTTCCTTCAACCATTCACCATCGTTGTTTTCTCCCTTGATCCACACCTCTAGGCGATAAGGTTGTCAATCATTTCTTTTTACTGTCTGGTTCCCCGGCTGAACATAATTGTGGCGTGACCGTCTCTACTTGTTTTTTTTTTAAATACTCAACAGTGAACTTTCGGCAAACTCAGGCGATTCCCGTCTCCTCAGTAACAAATCTTGGCAGCTTCAGCTGGTTACACTTTGTTTAGCTACAGGGTTGATAATGTGCTTGATTTTCAACATAGTGATAAGCGGCAGAGCTAATTAAGGTGGATGTTCATACGAACCAGGGCTAAAACAAAATAGCCAGCAGAAACTTTGAGACCAACATAAGGTACTTAATTGATTACATTGTGATGATTAGATTATGATTATTAAATTGTAATGATTACATCATGAGTATTTGGCATGTTTTTTGATACTGTCCTGATGATTACATTCTCTAACTGTTATACAAGAATAAGAATCACCTTAATTATAAGAATCACCTTAAACGCTGTACACATACAAAAACACCCTGTACCTCACTGTATAAAATATCTATGGTGCATATTGTATAGTACACACCTGACACACAAGGCAGAGTGTACAGACTATATATACACTATAGAGAATCTCAGTACACCGAATTCACCAGGCTGTATACATTGTACATTGTTTAATACACATACTGAAAATATTGTATATTGATTATGTATGTTTTTTATATTGCATTGAGACTCAGTTCTTACTAGATTCATTCTTGGGTGACATTTGTTTCATATTTTGCTTAATCGCAGCTCTGATGTGAAGCAGTGTATCTTGTTCCCACAGCTGTGTTTCACTTGTTACTGGTCGCTCACTGGAAGTAGAGCATAGCATCTCTTGGCTCCTTGACAGCTGCACGCTTGCGATGTTTTATCTGCCTTACTTGTACATTGGCTTGGACAAAATCACATGCGAAATAAGAATAAATGTGATCCTGTTCCTCCCTAATCCGGTATTTTATTTATAGATTATTGGATGGATAATGCTGTACGATACCTATAAACTATACATACAATTTGCATACAACCTACAAAAGTTCATACATTGTTTCCTCTCTTCTGTGTTGCAGTTTGAGAATGAGATCATTCTGAAGTTGGACCACGAGGTGGAGGGTGGCGGAGGTGATGAGCAGTACATGGAGCTTCTGCAGACCATGTATGTTCCTGACACCTGACTCCCTTGCTCCCCCGTTCCACCCACTCCTTGTTCTCCTTCTTTTGAGGTCAACAGGTACATCCTAGAGACTTGCGTGACTCGTCGTTTCTCCCTCACCCCTCTTCCCCCCCCCATAAGTCTGCTGGAGTGTGCGTCACAGCACCCCCAGCTGGTAGCCCAGGTGCAGCACTTTGTGACGCTGGTGAAGGGGCTGCTGGAGAGGTTGCTAGACTACAGGGCGGTCATGAGTGACGAGAGCCGCAACAATCGCATGAGCTGCACCGTCAATCTTCTGGTGAGGCGCGTTCCCCAGCCATGGGCTCGTCGTCTCTGCATGGTCCTCCGCACCGTCATCACAGTGCTGCAGTCTAGTTATTGATCGTGCGCTCTGACAACGGAGTCATGACAGCACTTCTGGACATTAATTATCCTCTAAACCCTCAATAGATTATGTCTACACTTCCCTTGAAACATTGTGTTGCTTTCAGCTGATCAACACATAGTTAGAAACATTATTCTATTATAGCTGAATCTTAGAGTCTTTCACCCAGATAATGACTAAGTGTCAACTGTAACGCAGTGTAGATTGTTGGATAATCAGCACCTAATCAACTTTTTCAGGTAAAAGCTGTTTTCCAGAAAGGATCCTACTGCGAACACAAGTTTATTTGAACAGCATTTACCTTGTGATCTTTAAGGTCTTCGCACCTCTAGAATGTAGTGGGAAATGCACACTTCATGACCTGGGCTCAGTAATTGAAGCTTGTGGAAGTTTTACTTATGTAAAAAATGTTCTGAGGGCAGAAGGGAAAATGATTGGTTTAGAGAGATAACCAATCAGATAGTAGAGGAAGTGGGTCTAAGACATCTGATTGGTTGGCCCCATCTCCTCTACAATCTGATTAGTTATCTCTCTGAACAAATCATTTTCCCTTGTGCCCCCAGAACATTTTTATGTAAGTAAAATTCCCATGAGCGTAACTGAACATCTATTGGGGTTGCCTGCTCTCCATTCCCCAAGCCCCAGGCTTGGCTCGTCACACTCTTTCTTCTGGTTTCCTGCCCAGCAGCCTCTCCTTATGAACAGTTACTCACTATCAGAGGTGTGAACTTCTGGCCACAGTTGTCACTGCCAGAGAGTGTGTTATCCGTTATCCTCTGACTGTCTGTAATACAAGCCTCTGCCCAAATAAGTACCTGGCAGGTCAATGTGTGGGTTCCTGAGCTGGAGGAGTATACAGAACAGCTACTTCCACTGTGCTAGCTATTTCAGAATCTGTATAGGGAATAAAATGCCAAACTGGAAAAAGCTAAATAAATAATTTAAAAGTGGGGGAAAAAGCAATGGAAATTTGAGAAAAAAAAACTTACAAACCTGACCTTCTAAATCATATGGGTTTATGGAATTATTTAACTGTCCTGCGATTATGTGGTCCAGCCAGTTGATACTCTAACAAGTGTCTAAACAGACTGGTTTGACCACCAAAATAGTTCAGCAATATATAAAACCGAGTAATGATGTTGTGTACATCTCATGAGAGTCAGGGCTCAGTCTGGAAACTCTTTAAAGCAAGCGCTAAAGGTTAGTTTGCTTTCTTACACGGGTCAAGCTGTCAGCTGTGGCTCTGGGACTTTTGTATGTTTTTCTGTATGTCTGTTATCTCCTATTTCAGGAAATACAGAGAGTAGCATTTGACAGAGCTCATTAGACCCGTCTGCTCAGCACACACCCAAACTGATCCTCATTAGACATAACGTGGCTTGAGCACATCAGGATGGGTGACTTTTTCTGCAGTGTATTTCCATGGGCTTACGTGCACCTGCATGATGGTAGCCTCACACACACATACAGGCCAAGGCAGACACTGATACATGAACGCACACATATATGCACAAAGTGTAAACATGTTTGTGATTACAAATGCATTCCGGCCGTGAAAGGTACACACGGGTGACCTGGGCTTTATTTTCCAAAATCATCATTTAGTGGTTGCAGGTTTCACTGAACAACGTTTAATATGATCAGAGACGTACAAACATGTAGTATGAAGAATCAAGGGAAACGGCTGATCTATATTAAACCCAGTCTTGTTTTTCAGAATTTCTACAAGGACATCAACCGGGAGGCCATGTATATCAGGTGATGTTTGGTTCTGAATATTTATTTGTCTGACATGGAAAATAAGGTGTTCCTGAGCAACACAGACACAAAGATAAGCATGTACACAAGTTCATTCTTTCTGTCTTTTTCTGGTGCACATGTGTGCAGACAATGTGCATGTGCGTTGCCGTGCGTGTGTCAGTGTAATCTGGATGGAGATTATCCGGGTCATAGTACTGTCAAAACCCAGAGGATCAGCTGGTCGTCTCATAGCAACATTTCCACTGGGTTTAGGGAACGGAGACATGAAGGGAGGAGGGGGGGTGGAGTGAGGGAGAGAGGTGAAGGAGGAGGTCGAAAGGAAGACAGAGAGAAAGAATCAGAAAAGGTACAGGCAAAGAACGCAGGAACTGCAGTTCAGTAAGGGGATGGAAAATATATAAAAGAGAGGTAAAGTATCTGCACAAAAGTGAGAAAGAAGTGAAAAAATGACCGACAAAGGCAAGACTGATGAAAACGGGGTCTGGAGTATGATTAACACATGAGGAGATCTGTTAGCATTTATCACATAACACAGCAGAGCAGCTAAATATACTCCATTCTCAACAGTGTTTACAGAATTATGGCAGTGCTACCTGGATCTGCTACTGATTTCTGGGGGGTTTTGATTTTACACAGGCAGGACAGTGCAGTACAAATAATTTTAAGTGCCAAAGAAAACAACGTTAGGGATGGCAAACATATTTGTGTAAAGGGAGACACCTGGTGGCCATTGTTGAGCAGTGTTGTTACCGAAAGTCATTTCAAGCCAGACACACATTCAAACAGTGACTGCCCCCCCAGGCCTGACCCTGTCTGCGGGTCTGTTCCTGTAGGTACCTTTACAAGCTGAGAGACCTTCACCTGGATGTGGAGAACTACACAGAAGCGGCCTACACTTTACTCCTACACTCCCGTTTGCTGAAGGTATCAGTTTCAAACAGCTATGGATGAAGAGCTCTTGACTCATGCAGCCTCCCTGTACACTGCACCCCTCAGGGAAGCGGGAGCCCACGCATCCAGGGGGCCGAACACCAACAATTCCCTGACACACCTCTGGACTAAGCAGTACCAGACAGTCACCATGTCCCTGTCTCTCCCTGCTATTCCCAGTGGTCTGAGGAGCAGTGCAGTCCACAGATGGATTTCCCCAGCAACCAGACGCAGCGGCAGCTGAAGGAGTTCCTTTATGACACCATCATCGGATACTTTGACAAGGGCAAGGTCAGCACGGCACCCCCTACTGAACGGGGCTCTTAATGCCATGTAGTGCTGCAGATTCAGCCGTGACTGCTTTGTAAGAGTTTGGGTGTATTCCTCTACAGTAGAAGATGCAATGGGAGAAATGGTATCACCTTCACATCGGACAGAGAGAGTAGAACAACTTCTGATGGTCCAGAATATGCTCATTTTCTCACAGTATAAGAATCTTTTTCAAGCTTCCATCTGCCCATAATTCCTAAGCATTAAAATTTTAAACAAAAGCAGCAGTCCAGTGTTTACGTTTTAAAATATGATCAGAATACTAGTGCAGTTTTAGAAATGTACTTCTATTGGTCTGTCAAACAATTTCTTTATATAAGTCCTAACTTTTGGGCATATTATTTATCAGTTCAGGTCTACACTGAGCTGAAGTTGGGCTGCATGTATGTAGCCAGAGTAATTCAGTTATTCTATTAGAGTTTTATAGACTTTCATTACTAGTGCTTGTGTTGCCCTGGGGCTTCTGGATTTTGAAAGCTGGAATTGGGGGAAGGGGTCGTTGTCATGGAGACTTATTATTGTGCCTCCAATGTCAAAACTGGAAATGCAACTTACCTACGACTGCTGTTAATTTATCTATCTTTATCTGTCACTTGCAGATGTGGGAGGAGGCTATCGCTCTCTGCAAGGAACTTGCGGAGCAGTTTGAAATGGAAGTCTTCGACTATGACATGCTGAGTCAAAGTTTGGTAAACAAACACGCCGTCCATGTGGCCCTATTTCCTGGATCTTACATTCCTCCACATCTCAACAGACTTATTATATGCCAGCCCATACCAGCATCAGCCCAGAATGTAGCTAACGAAGGCTACCACGGCTACTACGTGGACTCATCCACCCATCACTCTGCAAAACCAAAACCTATGTGCCAAATTAAAAATAATGCATGGCCCTACATGGCGCGGTGGTGCAGTGGTTAGCACTGTTGCCTCACACCTCTGGGATCGGGGTTCACGTCTGCGCCCGGGTTCCATG
>JAAGVU020000002.1:2689862-2701377 GCA_011763525.2 Mormyrus iriodes
GTGTGGATGTAATTGTGTTTTTAACAACACCAATAAGCATGGACTGGAATTGGTGGTTTTTATTGTTTTTTTGACCTTATGAATGCGGCGCTGTGGACAGTCATAAGACCTTGCCACATTGTAAAACTAGCATTGAATGAATAAACATTTTTATCCATCTATTGCCCAATCTGTAAAATAAAGGTCATGTGTATTTTTAAAATTATATTCTTGTATGTCATCCAGAACAAGGTGTTTATTCACCGGGGCAAGGAGTACGAGCGAAGAGAGGACTTCCAGAATCAGCTGATGAGCCAGTTTCCCAGCGCTGTGCGGCTGAACACCACCACCATGCCCGCGCCAGACATCAGAAACTCCCCTATGCAATGTGTCCTTCCTGGCAAGTTAGAGGAGATTGGGATAGGGGGTGGGCACACACAGGCATGCACACACACACGGGGGGGAGGGGCGCAAAGACACAGGAAGGTCAGGCAATGAAGGGACAGCGAGCTATTAACAGGATGAATGCCACGGCGAGGGTAGATAAGGAGAGGGCCACACAGATATGGCAGAAATGATGCCGGGTCGCTCTTATGGGCGGGGTGGGGGGGGGACGGTGGCAGGCCATGGAGTCAAGACAGCTCCTCTATCTGCGGGGTGTTCCCATTATACGCTGCAGCAGTGTGTTCCTATGTTACTCCATGATCCTTGACGAAGCTGTGCAGACATTCAGTGTTTCACAGTGCAGCCTGTCCTGGAGATCCCCCCACGCCTCAAGAATAAGCCTGTGCCCGACCAGATCATCAAGTGAGTCCCCCAGAACGGCTGCCACCTCCACTCCATCAACCAGCTGAGTCCTCTCAGGAAGACATAGACATGCCCACTTTCCTGCTCATAGACTGTGTCCAGCATTGATCGATGGTTCTTCTGTCTGTGTCCTCCAGCTTCTATAAGTCCAACTATGTCCAGCGTTTTCACTACTCCAGGCCAGTTAGAAAAGGCTCAGTGGACCCTGACAATGAATTTGCTGTGAGTATCTTTACAGACATTACTGAATAACAAACAGACACACACATATGCTTACAAATGTTTACAATTAAGTGTTCCTAACCCAAAATCAAAATAAATAAAGATAGATAATATGTGCAAGTATGCATAATGTTATGTATATAGAAACAATAGAGAATATTGTATATACTTTAAAAATATCAAAACAGACTGGATCCTTATTTCAAGGTGATTCCTTATTGTCTTATCAGGCCACTAAAAGCTGTGGGACCCATTTGCAGGATTTTTAACTTTGCTTTGTCCCACAATTAGGGAAAAGGGGACAAAGCATTTTCTAGCTGTCTGCTCCGGCCTGCTGCCTCTGATACTAATGAGATGTTCAGGCAGCATACAGTGTTTTTACAGCCTCATAAAAATTAATTTTATTTTTTAGCTTTATGACCCCGCTGTTCCAGCAATGCAAATTAGTTTGAATGGCAATTATGTTGACTCTGATTTGGAGCTTATTTAATACATCAGTCTTGTGGTTCTGTGTACTGGCTAACTAAGGAGCCCGGGCAATACTCTGCGCAAAGGCCTTAATTATTTGCTAATCGTACTTACTTTTTGGTACTATTACTAGAACTAATGACAGTGTGCAGCACCTTAACATAGAGCACAGTGGACTAGTTGTATTTTATGTGAGGGATGGCATTTAGAAGCTTTTTCTTCATTTATTATAATACTATGCATCAGAAATCGACTGTTCTTTATTGTTTTTATTGTTCTGATGAATTGATTGACAAACCAGAAGACACAATTCAGTACATTGAACTGAATTATAATTACGTATAATGATGTAGTCATTGTGTACATTGTGATGTAGTAAGAAACCATACCTTATATAATTAATGCCAAAGTTGTATTCTAAAAATTGTACCAGGCGTGCTGTGCTGTAGCCCCAGTTGTGTTTCCTCTCTTTCGCATGCAGTCGATGTGGATCGAGCGTACCACCTTCTACACAGCCTACAAGCTCCCGGGAATTCTGCGTTGGTTTGAGGCTACTTCCATATCACATGTCAGTACTGGTGCTTGTTTGCCTACTTCATCATTGCATCTCATTAATCTAATAAAATGGTCCAAGATCTTACAACTACTATTGTCATTCTGGTCACGGACCAACGTGTCTCACTCTTGGTCAGTAGTTGTTGTTTTGATTTAACCTAATATAAATACATTGGTACAACGTATGATAAGCAGATGATAACTGTGACAGGAATAAAAATATGTGTATTTTATTCAATAAATAGTCAAAATGAAATTTTATTGTAATGCTCATAAAATTATTCTGTGCACATTGTCAGGCTGAATAACAAGACAACCTATTTGTCTTTCCTCAGACTACAATCAGTCCATTGGAAAATGCCATTGAGACAATGGAGACCACCAATGAGAAGATCTTGACTATGATAAACCAGTACCAGGGTGATGAAACCCTTCCCATCAACCCCCTGTCCATGTTGCTTAATGGTATTGTGGACCCTGCAGTCATGGGTGGCTTTGCCAAGTATGAGAAGGTCAGTGTGTATATCTGTGTACATGCACTTCTAACTATTTGTGTTGTGGTGTCTATGTTTGGGGGAGGCATGGTGGCTCAGTGGGTTGCACCATTGCCTCATACCTACAGGTTAGAGGCTTGAATTCTGCATTTGCTTGGTGTTAAGAATATGCATGTTCTCTCCTAGTTGTGTGGGTTTCCTCCTGCTGTCCAAAAACATTTCAGCTAAATGACATCCCTAAATTCCCATAGTGTGTGTACATGCCTGCTGATGGACTGGCATCCCATCCAGGGTGTACCCCACCCTGTGCTCCTGGTGTTTGGGCATTTCTGTTTATGTTCTGTTAGGCTTTCATTGTCCACCATTGCTGTTATGAAAAAATATATCATTTATCATTTCTGGGGCCGGCATGGTGGTGCAGTGTTTAGCACTGTGGAGTTTGCATGCTGTCCTCGGGTCGTCATACTCCGGTTTCCCCCCACAGTGCAAAAACATGCTGATGTTAATTGAATTACCAAATTGCCCATAGGTGTGCATGTGAGTGAATGGTGTGTAAGTGTGCCTTGTGATGGGTTGGTGCCCCATCCTGGGTTGTTCCCTGCCTTGTGCCCATAGCCTCACCCATAGACACGGCTAGCCTGTGATTAAAATTCAGTATGGACTTTGAGGTCCCCCACAGTAAATACTGTTGAGTGGGGGTAGGAGGGGGGGCACATACACATTGTTGGAAAATGCTCGGTACGCCAGATGGCTAGTCCAGCCTTGCCTATAGAAATGGAAAATTTGTTTCGACTGAACTCTAGGTATTGACATCTAATGCCAAGGTTGTAGGCATCTGGAGTCTACACCTAGATTAAATTTTGATTTTTCTTACCTGTGCCTACTTCCATAAAGTCACTTAAATGTTCAAAGGTGTTGTTTCTGCACCAGAAACTAATTTAGGGAAAAAAATGTCAAAATGACAAATGCCATCAATATACAGTAATCTATACAGAACCTCTGTTCTATTCTATTCTGTTTTGTTCTGTTCTACTAAAATTAACCTAGCAGGTGAAATTTTGTTCATTTGCACTAGACTTGTTCTTCAGCAAGGTGCCGGAGACAAAGTGAGCTGGTAAAGCTGCAGGTTTGATGTGGCATTTAGGTCTGACCTCTATTGTGGTAAAATCACATTTCGGGTGAAACAGGACCAGAAGAGTTTATTAGCCTGCCTCTATGTGCAACATTAAAACAATTAAAATTTTTGTTTTGTTTCTGTGCCATGACTATGAAAGATAAAGATAAATCATTAAAATACCTATTTGCCACATATTTAAAACTATAAACCTGCAGTGCATAAGTGATTGGTAATTGGAAGGATGGATGGATGTATGGATAGATAAAACTACAGGTATACATTGCTTAACATCCAAGTTGCGTTCTGTCCAACAGTTAGGTGACTAACTATGCAAACATCACATGCACTGTATACAAACCTATACGATAAACTGCACCCTTACTGTACCTGTATTGCAAGACAAAACAAAGTAACCTTTTCTCTGTCAGAGAGAGAGTACAGATTAAAATAACAAGAAAGGGTACGGTCAAGTAAATACATAGCTGCGTAATATACCTGTTTATTATCACTATCAAGTATTATGGGTATTGTAAGTTATAAATGTACTATACCATTATACTGCTGGCAGCGCATTGACATTGTTTACACAAGATACATGTGGTGCACTACAGCCACTTACATCTATTTTAACCTTAATGGACTTCAGACGTATGCAGCCAGACGTTGTGCGAAATGACGTTAAGTGACATCCAGCTGTATTTAAGCAATTTAATTGCAAAATCACCTATATAGTATACAGTATATAATATGAATACAGTACATACTCTCAGCTGCTGCTGTCAGTTCTGCCTTGCTATGGGCCAGTTCTGTGGTGTGCTGTCTTCTCCATTCTTTTATGCACCACTTACTGTATTGAAATTTAGCTCTGTTTCGATACTCATTTGTTTTGGTGATCTTTACGGTCAGTACTTTGCCTTTGTTCTAATTCTCTGTTTCCCTCGCCTCCATTTAGGCCTTTTTCACAGAAGAATATGTTCAGCAGCATCACGAGGACAAAGATAAGCTAATTCGCCTCAAAGACCTCATCGCCTGGCAGGTGTGTGTGTGTGGGGGGGGGGGGGTTGGGTCAGGTGTAATCACATAATCACCAAGCAAACAGGGATGGGAGAATTTACTTGGCGGATAAATCAGGAGCCTGAGCTCCCGAGACCCCAAAGCTTGAAAGGTTGCATTTATTAATGGCTGGTCACATTGTGCCCCTGGAGGCCTTCGCATCCTCTGCGGTGCCAGCACTCCTTTGCCTTTAATTCCATATATAATCAATCATATTGCAGTACCATGAAAAAAACATTTATAGTCTGTATTTTCAGTATAGAAATTATTTTCTATTAAAAGTCTTTGCTCGTATTCTTCTCCCATTATGAAATCAAAATTAATGCAGTTATGTTTAACATTATCAAAGAAATAATATTGTGTTGTGATAAATTTTTGCACTAACTTTGACATCCCTAGGTCAGGTAATTTGTTGTTACGGTCCTACATCTATATTTGGTTATTTTGTACAAAAGATGTTTTTAGTTGTGCATTTCTTTTAACACACCTGTTAAGATATCGTTATTATTATTATTACTATTATTATTAGTAGTATTATTATTAATAGTAGTAGTAGTAGTAGTATTTATTTATTTGTAAATATGTATAAAAAAATAATTACGTGATAATGTTATTATATTGTTTATTGGATTATTAGATTATTTTAAACCACAAACAGTCTTTATTTATTTACCCCCATCGTTTGCCCATATTTCAGCATCAGTAGTAGCATTCGGGGTGCAGGGGGCACCAGTGCTGACACCTGTCTAGGGCGTCGCATGGCCATCCACCTGCCATGTTTATTTGTATGACTTTTGGAGCATTGTGGTTAAGCACAGAATTACTTGAACAATTGAGGGATCCAGTTACAAATTGTAGTAAACACTTTCAGGGATCATTGATCAGTCTAATCTTTGACCCTTTGCAGATTCCTTTGCTGGGAGCAGGAGTGGCCATGCATGGAAAGAGGGTGACAGATGACCTTCGACCTTTCCATGACCGCATGGAGGAGTGTTTCAAGCAGCTGAGAAAGAAGGTGGAGAAAGAGTATGGAGCGCGTGAACTGGTGAGAAAAGGAAGTGGGAGATTCTTCGGGGAACGAGGGAGAAAAGGAGGTCAGAGGGAGATTTAGATCCACTTCATTCTACCTGAGCATTTAATCTTTCTTATGTGGTGATAGACCCCACAGTGATGCCTGAAGGCACTGGCTTACGAAAACTGCTGATAACAAATGAAGCTGTTAGCTGTCACCTGCCACGCTGCAGTTTATTTGTGTTATCAGAACTTGCGAGTTTGCAGTTTGCAATCACCTCCAATGCATCTGCACCTGCATTTCGAATGTGAAATGATTCTAATAATGAATGTTAATAAATAACAAATAATTCATAATGAAATGACAATGATGAATAAAAGGTCCTCTTAAAGGTTGAACCTAAAGACATTGTTTTAATAAACCATCAGGTACTAAAGTTGGTTATAATGCATTTGGGGAGAGAGTATGGGGCTCACTGGGTTAGGATATCATATTGGTGATCAGAAGGTTGCCAGTTCAATTTTATATGGCAAGCAGAGTGATTTCACCCCTGGGCCCTCTTGCAAGGGTCTTAACCCCTAGTTTCTCAGTTTTATACATTACCTTGGATATTATCTTCCACCAAGCAAATAAATGTATCTGGGAACCAGAAATCCACGTATGCCGGAATGTCCTGATCCTCTTCCCCCGGCTCCCTCTCTCTCAGCCGGATATGGATGAGCGGCGCTCTAGCCGGCCGCGCTCCATGCTGCGCTCATACCGCCAGTCCATCATCTCCATATCCTCACTTGGTGGGTCAGAATGCAGCACCCCTACCAAAACCTACGCTGAAAGGTAAGCCTCAGCTTTCAACGTCTCTCTCTCCATGCCGTCTATGAACCTTTACCGGTCTTACTCTCAATACAGCCATACTTGGAAACTGTAGCACATTAACGGTGGCCAGTCTTATCCAGAAAGGGCCATTGTGTGTGCTGGTTTTTGGTGCAACTCCCTAATTACATTACTAATTAGAGGACAGAGTTCTCACACCTGAGTTTGAACAGCTGACCTAATGGATAGACACTGGCCCTTTGCAGAGAAGATTAATCACCCCTACGGTTTAACTGAAAAAAATGCAAATGTTTATTCACACATTCTATCATTTGGCTTCTGTATTCCAGCCACCCTATAGTTCTAAAGGATTAATGCGTGATTCTAGTCACTTCATTTACAAAAATAAGTATTATCACCATTCATTTTTTCCATGCCTATTAGACGAAATACTGAATGATTCCACCATTTGGGGCTGTGATTTATTTTTATGACGTGAGTAAATAATCATTAGCATCACAGTAGCGTACTGCACCTGTTAATCTGTCTCCCAGCTCCAACCTCCTCGAGAACCCGGCCTCTTGGACCTCCACTATGCACCGAGGTGGTGGGAGTGTCAGCATGATGGAGGAGGCCACGGGCGAGGGGGAGGTGAAGCTACGGAGGTCCAAGAAAAGAAAGAAGATAAACAGCATGATCTTCATCACTGAGGAAAAAGAGAGAGCAAGCACAATTGACAGGAGGGTGAGAAGACAGGGATATGTATACTGTTCTCTGCAAAGACACACATCCAGGGCAACTAATCTCTTCAGCTACACGTCTTGTTTGCGGATTATTCTTTCGGTGTTTGCATTAGAACAGACACACCTTTAGGCATAAGTCAATATTTTTTGGAGCTCTGTGCCATCTGCCTCTGTCATATTTACACTGTGCTCTCTTTTACCTCTCTCAGTTGTCAAAGAAGCAGGAGTTTTGCAGCGACACCAATCTGAATGAAGCGAATGGGGCCGGAGTGACCCTGACGAACTCTCGGTCCTTGCCAACCATCACAGGTGACATTACCGCTGCATACCATAAATTTGAAATCGTGATGCGTTATAGACTGATACCTGGGGGGGGGGTGTGACAACATGCATGGCCCCCCCGTGCCCCCCTTAAATATGTATGATACTTGAGTCTCAAATAAATGTATTACTATTATCAATATTATTATTATTTACTTTCATATACGTGGCCTAATATGTTGTGCGCTAGGAACAGGCGAAACACAAACGTATTGTGCATTTTGTTGACGGACTCTTAACGCGGGTGCTTCGAGTCACTTCAGTTGGTGAAAAGCAAAGACAGAAAAAAAAAAAAAATCAAGCTTGGGGAAGCAAGACAGTATAAACAAGAAATCAGAGTGAGTTACATATTTGTAAAAACTGTAAAATGTGACTGCAAGGCATTGCACAAATAACATCGGTTTTCAAAACTGTCTTTTGCTTCTTAATTCTGGCAATCTAGTGTAAGAAATACTTGAAAGACATTAAGGTCAAATGTATCTGGTCCCCCTAATAGAACAACTGGCCCCAGTCTGCCCCCCTCCCCAGTTTAAATAGTCTAGAATCACCACTGCTGTTACCCTAGGTTTATTTGTGTGCGTGTGTGTGTGTGTGTGTGTGTGTGCATGTGGTTTATCTAGATATAAATTTCTCTCCTCATGAGTCTGAAACTCTAGATTGACCTTGTGTAGTCAGAATCTGCCCTGTTTTACCAGGTCTGTCCCTGTCCGTGGCCAATCCAGGAGAAGAAGGCGAGCAAATCCGCTCTCGCCTTGACAGTAAGAGTCAGCCATCTGACCGAACCCCCGACCGTCGCTCTAAAGGGGTCATCAACCTGTTCTTCAAGACCAAGGTAGGCCCAAAACATAGCAAAATGCAGAGCATGTCAGTGTAAACACCCGCCTAATTGATTTCCTGTCGATTTCAGCTTGGCTCCAAGTCAGAGGATGGAAAATATTTGGGGGACTTGACCGGTGAAAAAGACGCCACCCACTTCTGATCGGAAGTATAAAGCATCACGTTTAATAGCTGTTCTTACCTTTAGTAGCTCTAGCGTTCAGCGGCTCTGTACTGTTCGTTCCTGTTGCTGACCATTGTATGTGCTAAACATGTTTTACAGCCTAAATTTATCAACTATAGTGACTAACAGTGAAAAATATTTAATTCAAACTTCTAGAATTCCTGTGATTCGAAATATGTATTAAAGCTCGTCCCCTGGAGGATAGAGCACAGTTGCAATGCAAGAACAAATAGCCTATGAAAGTGTTTTATGCCAGATAACTTGTCTTTTTATCTCTTGAAATACTTATTGACTGAAAGAGTCACATTTCCCTCTATATGGAGAAATAAAATATGTAGAAATTGCATATTTTTCTAATTTTTGTCAGTGTGTCTTGGGTTTCTGGTATATTATGTTACTTTCCAGTAATCACACTATTAAGGTTTGTAACTTAGAAACAGCAGTTTTATATGTGTCATGCTGTTGCTTATTTGAAAATGCCTCAGTTAATTGCTAACCAAAGACAGTTCAATGATAATTTTATTGATTTAATCGTGGAATTTATAAATGGACCTCTAAAACTCATATACACTATAATTAAAAATGAAATTCATATGCACCATAATTAAAATTAATAGACGTTACAGCCATCACTGATTACAAGTACAATATCACAATCATTACATCATCAGCCATACGCCACAGCTAAAAGAGAGAATGTGCTGGATTTACAAGGTTTTGTGTGTTGGAGTAGCCCAAGGGCGAGCGGTGTGCTGCTCAGCTAAGATGAAGCCCGTCTTGCTTCTCTGGCTTCCAGGCATTACCCTTGATACCCCTCATACTTTAACAGAGATCCCAGCTAACAGATTTTCAGTCTTGGAACATTTATTGAAAGTTACGACGAAGGCAATGTTTCCCAAAGCAGTCTGGACTAAGGTATGGAACGTTCAAATTGTCCAGTGTTCCTGATGTTGTGCAACTAATAATAATAAGACAGTAACAAACGAAGGGCATGGTAAAGCAGTGGGTAGCACTGCCATTTTGCACCTTTACATTCATGGGTTCAAGGCTAGATGATATATTTGCAGTATACACCAATAGCACTTTTATAAAATAAGTTTTATTATAAAATAATATTTTTCAATATTAATTATGTTAAAAATATGTTCAGGTAATAGTGTTACTGGGCTAACATTGACAGAAACTTTGTTAAAATGTAAAACATGTAGCTAATGTTCTACGACAACCTGGAGACAACCTTTAATTAACATTAGGTCAAATTCTGGGAATGTTCCCTTTTAGCTGGGATGGTCTTAACCACCCATCCATTCTCCAGATACCCAAAGAAGAAAATACATTTTAAAAATACTATTTCGGAAACACTAAAGAGAGGAAGTCCCGACAACGGTGGCCCAGTGTTTCATTTTTCTTTTGTTTCTGTTTTTCGTTTGTTATGTACGTGAACAGTACCTTCTACTTCCCGTAAGATGTGAATCTGTTTTCTCAGAAAGCTAAGTCACATTCGCACCTGGGAATCTGAACCTGTGCCTGAATATAGTTGTTTAGATAACAAATAAAATCCAGTGCTCCTGGGGGTTCATTGGTTAAGATGGCGAACCTATTGCCTTAAGACAGATAGTTTAAAATTATCTGCAGAAGAGTTTTTACTGGACAAACATTAGTAAACACAGATATATACAGGCTGTAAGACATAAAAGGCACCTTGGGTATAAGTGTCTATTAAGGAAAATTATGTCTTTGTTCAATGATTAATGGAATATCTAATGTAATAGCTACTATGGGAAGGGAAACTATTGAGATTTTGTAAAGGTAAAAAATGAACTTGAACATAATAAGGTGAGCATAATGTCTCAGTGGACAGTGTTCAATGCTCACACCTCCAGGGTCACGGTTCTGTTCCTGCACCTGGCTCTTTCCTTCTGCGTGCACAAGATTTATGAAAAAAATACATAAATTCAGTTAGGTGAACTCTTGTAAACTACAATTAATTAACATTGTGCTTAAAGTGTCTCCTGCCTTGTGTCCTGTTCTTTTTGCCTCATTGTGATCCCGTACTGGATAAGAAGTTATGTATAGGTGGATGGATGGATGGACATGGAGAAACTGCATGACTAGTCTTGACAACACCTGAAGCTACCTGTTGGAGAAAACAATCTGGGGTGCGTTTCCGAAAAGCTTCATCATGCTAAGTAGCTCATTATCTATCACTTAAGATGCTTGTAGATTTACAAATGCTCCGACCCACTCATTATTTTCCATGTTGTTCTTTATTGAACTTTTGCCTGCTGTCCTGTTACAGAGGCACAGAGATCACCTTGGTAGCCTACACAATGAGCTAACCAGCCAAACTTGTTATGTGTACAGTGACATCCTTTGAATTGAGAAGGTGAATCATCCCTCACAACCAGCAATAGAATTGTATAAGTGTGTTGTAGAAGTCCAGGAGGCCAAGTTGCTTGTCTAAATGTTGTTTTGTACACTGCCAAGAACACCTTGGACCATCTCCGTAATGAACAATTCATAGAAAAATACTGGCTGGCCTTGGGTGAAATAATGAGCCTCCTTGGTCTGGTGCAGGATAAATTGAAAAGAGGAAAACACAGGAATTTTGCCCTGACTGCACCGTGCAGTATCTAACAGCTCTGTGCTTCTATGCCATCTGTGGATTCCTGCAGACCTACAGATGCACATGGCCTCAGTAAGGCTCTGTGTCCTGCATCTGTGCATGCATTGATCAAATTTCTTTTGCAACCGTGCGCACAACTACATACAATTTCCAGCAGGAGGAGATGTCTTGCATGACACTAAAATTGGTTTTCATGCCATTGCAGACATACAGTCATGACCGAAATTATCGGCACCCCTGGAATTTTTCCAGAAAATGCACCTTCTCCCAGAAAATTGTTGCAATTACAAATGTTTTGGCATACACAT
>JAAGVU020000002.1:2701477-2716861 GCA_011763525.2 Mormyrus iriodes
TGAGGGGATTTTAGCAGAGGTTTTGAAATGGCTAAGCTGATACTATGCTATTATGCCTGACAAAGTGTATTACACCAGCATAAAGATCATTTAAGCCTCATTTTCTTTGGCTGCCTAAGACTTTTGCACAGTACTGTATATATATAAATATATAATCTCATCACAAAACATCAAATCAGAAAGCAAAAGAAGCAAGTCTCTTTAAGTAAAACATAAATCATTGCCTATAACACTGCTCTCTTAGTCCCGTTCATATCGACTGGGCAAAGGCGTAATGTACAATTTGTCAACTGTTTCACTGAGAACACATTTCATTGTTATCATATCTGGCCAGATAGCGCTGACATTTCCAGTCTTCTTAACTTCATATATGAAAGTACTCTGTATATTTATTTGTGAATCTTTACATGAAGGGTGGAGTGGTGGTTCTGAAGCTAGGGATCTGTCCCAGCAATCTGAAGGTTGTTGATTCAAATCCCGTGAATGCCAGGAGTGATCCTACTCCGTCGGACCTTGAGCGAGGCCCTTAACCTGCAATTGCTTTGTCCTGAGTATGACATTAATCTACATCCAACCCTGCAAAGAGGTCCTCCAACTTACGGTGGAGCCACCGAAGGAAAAAAAAAAAAAAAAAAAAAAACTCACGCTGGTCCATTTGGACTAGTGTGGTGCTGAGGTATCACCCACTGCATGGCTGCACTCAGGTTCTCATCCCTGAGGTGGTTTGTTGTGTGGTGGGTGATGTAATCAGCACATGCTCCTTACCTCCTCCTTTACATAAAGGACTGCTGGATTTAGTAAGTACCTCAACTAAAACACAGCAATGTTTGGTACATGCACAATATGCAGGGCTATGATGTACACAAGTTTGTTTAAAAATGACTAAGTCATTAATTAAACAATGCACCATCTTTCAAATACACGGTTCGGAAGTCCTGGGTATGAGGATAACTTCCATCCAGTCCTGCAAGCAGGTCCTTCAACTTGCTGGGAAAAAAATTTGGGGTTGGTGGTAGCATTGGCACTCCAGCCACTGCAAAAAAAAACTCACACTGTTCCATTCCACTCAAACTAGTGTGGTATCACCCACTGCATGGCTGTACTCAGGTTCTCATCTCTGAGGTGGTTTGTCGTGTGGTGGGTGTGGCAATGTGCTGTATCTGCACATGCTTCTTACCCCCTCCTCTCCCAATAATATGAACATAAAATGTGCAAATAAAAGACCTTATACTTTTGATAATTAAGAACATGGAAAAACCACAACATGGACATACTTTGGGGAGGCTTCATTGGCTAATTGTAGCATGAATGTGGAGGATAGGGCTAGCAGCAGGAAGATGGTTGTGACTTTGCAGCACGGAGAATAATATATGGTCAACGAAAACTCATCATCCATTAATATTACAGTGTCAGAAGTTGTTCTTTGTATAAATAAATGTGGGTTTTATTAGTAATTTTTCTCTTCATAATCTTAGACCTTTGGACCAACGTCTCTCAGAAGAAAAATTATTTTAATATGTTGCCTAAAGTTAGGAATACGCCGTTATTTGCACTGTTTGCTTAAATGAATATACTATTATTGGGAAGAATTTCCTGCTTCGTGTTTAAATATGTCATAAATAAATAAATGCCCTACATGGTAAAAAAAACTGTTTGCCACACAAGTATGTCAGTTTTTTTTTTATTGACAATAGCAGCTGTATTTTGTTTAGCAGTATCTGAATTTGTCAGTAAAATTTGGTAATCTAACATTGGAGCTGGTGGTAAGTGAAGAAAATCGTTCCCTACCACATATTAAATCCCATGTTAAACCATAGGTTAACCCTATGTTCCTTATTTAAGCCGTATTTGCTTACAGTACAGTTATTCTTAGTGGGAGTAGGCTTCTTTGTCTGGTGGAATCCCTGCTTTCCCTCCCATCAAGGATGAAAGCGAGACTGCGAGACACATTGATGCTACGGTTTGGATTAGTGCTCCATACTGTTATCCCATGAAATCAATCGTGGGTGTGGTTGGCGCTTAAGTCGACTGTGGGCCATGGTTTGAAATGGTTTGGGCAAGAGAACGTGCTGATGGCATGACTGAATACCACTGCAAATGGACTAGCGAGATGTATGCAGGCAAACGGAGTATAAGGACTCATTTCTTTCTACAGATAAACTCGAGTAAGAGTGTAAAATATTCACTGTTAAAACAACCCAATGTAGATTGTTTTTCAACAAGTTACTCGATTAAGTATAGCACGTATTTACCCACCTCTACATATTTGGTGTGTTTTATTGCACATTAATGATGGGAATGTAGACTTGGTCATGGCACAGGATGGGGCTTTGGCCATGAGTTTGTCAGACAAGGTAAGGCCGCTAGAATGGGGAGAAAAACTGGCAGTTAAAACTGAGGAAAGCCTGTTATATCTGACATGGGCAGCAAGTGCAGTGGCTTTTCAGTGTCAGTGTTCCTGCCCTGTAAAGCATCAAGCAAACTCTTGGAGGGCCCTGTCCCCACACAGGAGGACTGCGCAGATATTCAGGCTCATTTCTTCAAGGCTGAAAGGGTCCGGCTGCAGAGATCTGAAAAGCACTGCAGGAACATATAGAGGAACCACCAGGCCATGTTGGCCAACCGTAGGTCTCTGGTACTGGTGTCAAGTTCGCAGAAGTACTGAGAGTGCAGTAGGGTGCACTCTGCCGAAACATTCATTTGTGTCTTCAGCATCCAGGAATATCCAGGCAGTCCGGTCAGAGCAGAACCCCTGCTGTGGGATCAGAGTCATGTGCCCTAGACCAGGGAAGGAGGGTCTGTTCATGCTTGACGCAAGCTGTTGCTGGCAGTGTATTGTAACACATTGATTAACTGGCACAGTCTCATGGTGATTAATTTAATTTTGGTTTCAGCAGACGCCTTCCTGCAGTAAAACCAGCTGTTGCATGAACCAGAAACCTTCCCAGCAGGGTGTTGCAGAAGTTAAAAAAGTGGACAGGGAATACCTGATATCTGAGGGTGAAGAGACTACGAGATCCCCCACAAGGTGAAACCGAATATATGTGGGTCTCGTCACCAATGTCACTTGTCTATTCTGAATTGGTTTAATTTTTGTGTGTTAATCTCAAAAGCGGCCAACTGTAGGTTACACCAGAAAAGGACATAAAAGTAGTTTCTGACCTGAAAATAATGTTTGCTTTCTGCTGTTCATTTATTAAGAGAACTAGAACAGCCTGTATAAATTTATGAAATGAACTGCTTATTCTGTATTGTTTGGTTTTTGTGCCTGAAGATGAAGGGTGCAGCAGTTCAGGATGTGACTGATTAGGGACTGACTTGTTCTTTTCCATTACACGCTGATGGGAGAAGCAAACAGAGTGTGAGATCTGTAAACCAATGTTTCTCAACCCGGTCCTTGTGGACCCCCCCCCCAGATGGTCCACATTGATACTCTCTCCTAATTGCCAGGGAATTGGGAGCCAGCAAAAACGTGGACCATTTGGGGGTCTGTGAGGGCTGCGTTGAGAGAAGCTGCTCCAAACCCAGGTGATTTTAACTACCAATATATACCATCAAAACTGGAATTGTTTTGGCACATTTGGAGGAAAGTTTGTCCTTCAAGTTGCCATTACAAACCAGCAGTGTTGTTACTCTGCTCTTCAGGCATGTCACAGAGATTGCAGTGTGAACAGCCTACTGTGAACATGAACTGCTTATGGAATGACGAATGCTCTTCCGAAGACATCTGTGTTTGTCTTGTTCATGTTTTTCTTGACTTTCTTTTAACCCTGTCCCATCTCAGTACTGACTCACATGTCTCCATCTTGCCCCCAGCAAGAAGAGTGGATGAATCCTCCCAAATCTTCACTTGTTCTCAGGGTCCATTCTCCTACACAGCAGACATTGACCTGCAGAGACATATCAAAAGATCTCACCCCAAGGAGTGTGTCAAACAACTGAGGGCTGGAACTATCAACCCAACCCATCATTCCATAACTTCTGCTGACCCCAGTGCGGCTCAGTCCAGTACAGACACAGTATCCTGGAAGAAGCGAGTATAGACAATCTGACAGCTCGACGGGGTTCCCAGGGTGAGAAGACTTTGAATATAAACAGAGGTTGTAAAAAACTATGACAGACCCACCACAGGGGTGAAGTCCTATCAGTGCTCCCAGTGTGGGAAGAGCTTCAGTCTATTGCGAAACCTAAAGGCACACCAGCAGACTGACATAGGCAGAGGCCCTACCAGTACTCTTGGTGTGGGATGCAGTCAGTTTGGAAACGTATAGACACACCAGTGGATTCACACAGGGCAGAGGCTCTACCATTGCTCCCAAAGTGCAAAGAGCTTCCATCATTCAGGAAACTTAAAAGGGTCATTCTGGGTCGACTCAGCAAATGGTCCACACTTGACCATTTCAGAATTGAACCATTTTGTGGCATCGTGTTTGCTCCTGGGCCAATATGAAAAATCCCAAATTTCTGGCCTAGCTCCTAGTTTAGGAGTTACAATAGCCTGAAATTCAATGATTTTCCCTTCGTTCGCAAAAATGCTCGGTTGGCCTGTATCTTTGCAACGGTACCACCTAGGCACCTGAGAGAGAAAATTCCAAATATGTACATAAATATATATTTATTTAGCTTGTAGTATGTACCTAACTTAAAGAATTTTCTCTAATCTGACAAGAGGCCCAGAATCTCAAGGGGTAGTAACAATACTATCACTTTTATTGTGTCAATTGAAAGTTCTAGGTTCCCTTTACAACACAGAAAACGGATGGCTTTCTAGAAACATTCATAACGCTAAGTAGTTCGTTATCTAGTACTTAAGATCAATCGTTAATTAGCACGCGTTTCCAGAAACCCTTCGTAACTAGAGTAGATTGTTATCTCATTCTTAGAATTACGAGTGCTCTGACCCGCTCCTTATTTCCTACGTCGTTCGTTATTTCAACTTTTGGCTGCTGTCCTGTCGCAGAGACACAGAGATTGGCCATGACAGACAGGAAAAGACACACGCACGCCATTTGTCGGACAACGAAGCAAGAAGTACAAGAACCACAGGAGTAACATTGACAATAACATTGTTTAATATTAATACTACGAACACAATATTCAGCGTCATAGGGAAATATCACAACGAAAATACCACAATGTAGGCTACACTGTCGGGCGGATATTGAAATACTGGGACGATATTTGCAACAGTTTGTAAAGTTCCGCTGTAAAGGTACGATCCTACCGATAAACATAAAACCAGAAAAGTGTCACTGAACGCACAAAAGCTGCACTTAAGTCAATACACCACAGAGCAGAGTACCAAACATGGGGGTCCCCATTTACCATGTGTCCCACCTAACCAATTCTCATCCTGCTCAAAAGGTATCTTAGTACATTCCATGACTGCATGCAAGACACAATGAATGGGGTCACCGCTTACATTTGCCATTTACTGCAAATCAGAACTGCGATCAACCGCTTTCCCCAGCACAGCCACAGCCCCGTGTACCAATCGACGCGTCCCGAGTACTAACAGCTGCGACCTATCGCTACACGGGGTCCTGTTATCCTCCGAGTGTGTATAAAGCCAGTCAGTCCCCACAAACCGTTGCGAGGATTCATCTCAATGAGAAATCACCAAGCGTACTATCATCTGCTTATTCTTTCCTGAGTGCTTGCAACTCCCTCCGTGTTCTTCTGTGTGTGTGCGCGCGACTCCCGATCCCCTGCCCAGTAAGCATGAGCCCCGATCCCACTGCCTGCGTGAGTGTGTGTCACTACTTTCCCCTGTCTGCACATGTGCCTGCCCTTTCCTGCGCCCCCAGGACAGACCTTACGGCTTTTGACCCCGGCGTGTACATTCAACCCTGTCACCTGATTTAACGGCTGATTAATGACATCGACAATAGTAGCCATTCACAGAATTCTGCAACTGAACCAGAGATGGCGTTTGAGAGCTCGACGAAGCGCAAGGCAAGTTGGTGGCCTGAATGCCGCGTTGCGCCTGGAGTTTAACCCCCTGGACCATCTCAGTGATAAACAATTAACTGAGAAGTACAGGCTACCCAGGGATGAAATCATGAGCCTCCTTGGTCTGGTGCAGGATGGATTGCAGAGAGGAACACAGCAGCACTTCGCACTCAGTCCCACTGTGCAGCTTCTGGCAGCTCTCCGGTTCTATGCCACCGGTGCATTCCTGCAGGTTTTCGGTGATGCACATGGCCTCAGCACTGCAACTGTGTCCAAATCTGTGCACGCAGTGACCAGACTCCTATTGCAGCATGTGCCCACCCACATATAATTCCCAGCAAAAGCAAATGCCTTGAATGACACCAAAATTGGTTTCCATTCTATTGCAGGTATTCCTGGCATTGTAGGTGCAGTGGATGGAACACTCATCCCCATCCATACTCCCAGCCCCTTCAGTCTCATCTATACCTCTCAGAAAGGGTATTCGGCACTCAATGCACAGGTACTATGTAACCATCTAGGACTTTTTACAGACATTGTGGCCAAGCGGCCGGGGAATATGCATGATGCCTACATCTGGTCTGACTCTGGAGTGTGTCAGTGGGCAAGGAACGGTGCATTTGCAGGTGACTGGTTACTGGGAGACGGTGGATATTCCCTGCGTGAATACCTCTGGGGTGAGAGGAACAGCCTGTGACTGTCCTCCATCAGTTCTGCTAGCCTGCCATCTCACCTCCGCACCCTTTTGCTTGGCAAGGCTGGAGAAGTCCTGCCAGTTTTTGTGGACCTCTGCCTGATCGCTGCTGGCCACTGCAGGCGTTCATCCGGGCAGCAGTTTCCTCCCATTTATTCTTTTTATCTTTGTTGGAGAGGCTTCCTCTGGCCTTTGAAAAAAGGACTGCCTTGTGGGCAGCCACCTCCTCCATCAGCAGTGTCACCTCTGCCTTCGAAAACTGATTTTTTCTCTGTCGGCGATTATCCATAGTTTTTTTTCCCCAGTGGAGCTGCATTAGGTTTTCAGCCTATTTGTACATTTGCGACTGATGAATAAATTTTATTTGGCATTCCGTCTGGTTTGCGCTGTTGCGTGTTTTGATTAAATCTTACATTGTTCATTTTCACGCATGTTCTGTGACAATGATTTGACCTGTATTTCATCATTAAAATACGTGGGATCGATGTTCCTCTTATCGATAGTCTGCGCTTTTCTTATGCGAAGGCGGGGGAGGAGCCAACAAAGTACTATTTAGTTCGTTCGTTATTTCTGGAATAACGAAGGGTTTCTGGAAACGCACGTAGACCTCACTTGTTCTTTGCTTATGTCGTTCATTATCTTGTTCGTTATTCACTAAGATCGATTGCTTTCTGGAAGCCACCCCAGAATGGTGTTTTCGGTTTTAAGAGTTTTATTAAGTTTAAGGGTTTTATTTTTGTTTTAAGGGTTTTACTGACAATCTGAAGCTCAATAAACCCTGAAAACGGAAAACACCATTCTGGTTTTTTGTCGTAAAGGGGAACCTAGAACATTCAAATGACCCAATGAAAGTAATATGTTTACTACCCCTTGAGATTCTTGGCCTCTTGACAGATAAGAAAAACACATTTTTAGTCTTAAGTTAAGCTAAATAAATACATATTTGGAATTAGGCCAAAATCTTGTATATCCACAGTTTTGTCAGGTGCCTGGGTGTTACTGTTGCAAAGACATACAGGTATCGGAAAATGGCTGGCCAAGAATTTTTTGCGGACAAACGGAAAATCTCAAACTACATCAGCTAGGCCAGAGAAAATTTGGATTTTTTCATGTTGGCCCAGGGGTAAACAAAATGTCACAAAATGGTTCAATTCTGCATGGATGATACCAAATATTTGTTCATTTGAGCTAGAATGACCAAAAAGCACACCAGCAGATTCACACAGGGCAGAGGCCCTACCAGAGGTTTCAATGTGGGAAGAGCTTCAGTTGGTTAGGATGTACAGGGAGGCAGTAGCAAACTCTCACAGTGCACAGTTTATCAGTCAGTCCCATAAGTGTATGTTCTTGAATTTTTTTATTAGACTTTTTGTGAAATGCCTTAATGCTGGGTTCCCCTCATCAGTCCTGTTGTTTAGGGTTTGTTTTTACAAAGATTCAGAGACCGTGTTTAATGGTTGCAATACATTTTGAATGTAGTCAACTACAAAGCAGTTAGTTTTAGACGTTCTTGAAAAATTACACTGTCGTGTATTCAGTGACATTTGAATACATGGAATTTAAATTGAGCCATTTAATAGTTAAAGCTTTTTAAATGAGAGATCAACTGGAATAGTATGTTCTGGAGTCAGGGGATTAACTTTGGGAAACCTTGAAAGCTGCAGTTGGCTGTAATAAGTGCCTCGCAGTGCTGGAATTTTGAAAGACTGAAATGGTAAATACTTTGAGCTGCTGTGTTAGAAATACGTGTATATATCAACTTATTTAACTGAAAAATTAAGTCAAATTAGGGAAATATGCAAAATATATCTACACATGAATGCTTATTGCGAATTTTATTTTTTAAATAAGCAAGGAAACAACCAAGGGCCCACTCACGTCCACTAGGATACACTTAATATATCTTAAAACTAATTTCTCATCCACCTAAGAGTGTTAAACGTTTATTTACAAATTAGCAGAGAATTATTTCTCAGTATACCAGTAATGGGCCAGTTAACAAGGCCAATGTTGTTTGTAGCTAGACTAATGTTTGATTAACTTGCTTTTAACTGAAAACGTTCAAAAGAGAAATTCCCAAAATACTGTCCAACAGATCAGGAACAGTCTTCAGGATTCATGTGTGTCTTTCTCAGAAACTACTGTCCACAGAAGACTTCATGAACAGAAATAAAGAGGCTATACCGCAAGGTGGAAACCACTAGTTAGCCACGAAAACAGGATGGCCAGATTATAGTTTGAGAAAAGTATCTAAAAGAGCCTGCATAATTCTGGAAAAAGGTCTTATGGACAGATAAGACCAAGATTAATCTGTATCAGAGTGATGGAAAGAGGAAAGTGTGGATACACAGAAGAACTACCCAAGATACAAGGCATACCAGCTCATCTGTTAAACATGGTGGTGGGGCTGTTATGGCTTGGGCATATACGGCTGCCACAGGCACTGGCACACTTATCTTTATTGATGATGTAACTGCTGAAGCTAGTCACACAATGAATTCTAAGGTGTACAGAAACCTATCTGCTCAAGTTCCAGTAAATGCCTTCAACCTCATTGGACGTCGCTTCATCCTGCAACAAGATAATGATCCCAAACATACTGCTAAAGCAACATCGGAGTTTCTCTAAGCTAAGAAATGGAAAATTCTTGAATGGCCAAGCCGGTCACCTTATTTAAATCCAATTGAGCATGCCTTCCATACGCTTAAGAAGAAACTTAAAGGGACAAGCCCCTGGAACAAGCAGGAGCTGAAGCTTCAGTAGAGGCTTGGCAGAGCAACGCCAGAGAAGATACTCGGCACCTGGCAATGTCTATGAATCGCAGACTTCAAGCAGTCATTGCATGCAAGGGACATGCAACAAAGCACTAAACATGACTGCTTTAATATACCTACCATTGCTTTGTCCCAAACATTATGGTGCTCGGAAATGAGGGGGACTATGTATAAAAAGTGTTGTAATTTTTACACGGTGAAACCAAAATGTATGCAAATAACTTTATATTAAAGTCTGGAAGGTGCACTTTAATCCTGTCAGAATTGTTTGATTAAAAATTTTAAACTGAGGAGCAGAAGGGTAAATCAAGGAAAACGTTATGGAGGCCACTGTATGATACTTAACATTACGTTTTTCAAAACAGTTTATTTTCATAGGCTGAATAAGCATAACAGTAATATTTGTCTATTTTCATTCAATCATACACTATTAATGAGAAGAGGATACATCACACTGCTGAAAGTCTGGCCCAGGTTATTTATTTACATATACACACACATATGTGTATATATGTAATGAACTCTAAATAAAACGTGTACAAACTTTGCTCAATCGGTATGATAAGACCACGTAACTGTTGTCTTCTCTCAGCGGATAACTCGCAATGAAGGGTAAAGTTTGGGATTGGGCTAGAGAATACGCACTTTCTGGCCCCTCCTGCAGCCAGATGCCTGTTAATTTTTTTTATACACAAGTCAAAATTCGAATTCAAAAAATCTTTATTTGTCCCCAAGGGGCAATTAAAGGCACACAGAGCAGTTTATATAGAAGACACAATGACGTAGAGTGCAACAGTATACTGAAATGTATGAGATCCTTGCTCTGGTTTGTTGTTATAGAGAGAGATTTATTTGTTAATTATTTTGAATCACTCAGACTAATCAAAAAGAAGAATGCTATATAGCTCTTCTCATTATTTCTTGAATTTGGTTTATTTGGGAGCTGGGTCGAGAAAGCGCATACTCTGAATCTCGCGAGACCTGGATACGGGGATGAGATCGAACATGGCGGCACCCAGTCAGCAAGACAAGTAGTTGCTTAATCTAAACGTTTAATTTAACAGCTTTGACTTTTTGCTTACTTAATTGTTTGGATTATTCTTTCTATTACTGTCATTATTTTACTGTGCAGGAAATAACGGATTTAGAATATTTCATCGACCAATACAACAACGTGGTCCTCAGTATGGAGTCTGATACTTCATACAAGGACTCAAACCTGGATTACAGTGCAGCAGAGAAGAATGTTAAACAAAATAAACCTCCAAAAAGAAAGAAGGATTCATCTACAGACACAGATGATTTGGAAACCGCTGAAGTCGAGGTTAGTACTCTTATCAGTGTTAACAAAAGACTAGGCTTACTTGCCTCAGCGATTACAACTTTGGTCAGCTGGCTGGTGTGAGATTTTCAGTCTGCACACACATTACACATGTTTGTAAGAGTTTCATTACCTTGTAAATAGTCTGTAGGGTTTGCAGACTGCCCCATGCTTTTGGTAATTTTAGGTTTATAATGGAATAATATATTATTTGCTGAAAGATTTCTTGCGTGAGCGCGAGAGTCTGGATGCGTGAGTGTCACGCCAGATTTGTGAGAGCTGGAAACCTGGTTGCCGTACTCCATCAAGAATTAAAGGAACTAAGAACCAGCCTGAAATTAGCTCATTATCACGTCACCAAACTCCAGAAAAGCAAAAACGAATTAACTACCTCTGTAAAAAAACAAATGAACCAATTACGATTGTCACTAAAGAAAGCAACAAGCAAGCAGAAAGAAACCATCCTTGGTCTACAGGCACGTAGTATGCGTGACAGCTTTATTTTCCCTGGTATTCCCGAAAACGATACAGATAATCCAGAAACAGAATTGATGACCAGTATTGACTTCTCATATGAAACCATCCACCGATACTGTTAAAAACACCACCGTTCACAGGGTACATTGCCTTGGCGCTTTTTAAGCACAAAGAATTAGTTAAAAATAAAGGAAAAGAACTGAAAGGGACGAAATATGGACTTGTGATCAGTATCCACAAGACATCCACATAGACAGCGGCAATATGTCCTAAGCAAGCTCAATAGCTTTGGGGTCAACAAGGCTATACTTAGGACTTTTTACTACTCCTTAATTGAGAGTATTCTCTGCTTCTCCATCGCCTGCTGGTACCACTCCACCAGCCTGCAACACAGGACCCACCTGCACAGCACAGTAAAGGTCTGCTCCAAGATCATTGGACTCCCAGTTGGAGCGCTTTCATCCCTGTGTGAGCAGGAGATGCTGAGGACAGCATGCAGGATCCTACAGGACCCCTCCCATGCTTTGTTCCCAGAGTTTGAGTGACTCCCCTCAGGACGACAGCTTCATTGTCCCGGCTGCAGGACACAGAGGAGGAGAGCGACCTTTGTTCCTAGGTCTGTACAACTCCTCAACTCGCAGACTTCTCTCCCCTGCCCCGCACCTCCGCACTGGAACCCCTCATTCATCCGGCCCTTGTCCCCCCCTCCTGTTCACTAACCCTCCCTTTACCTACAAACAGGAACCATCCTCACCTCTCTTTGACTCTCCCGCAGTTTGACCTCACCCTATTTATTCTATTTATATCTTCATATTTATAATTTGCTGTAATTCTGTTGCACTTTACGTCATTGTGCCTTCTATGTAAACTGCTCTGTTTGCCTTAATTGCCCCTCGGGGACAAATAAAGTTTTTTGAATTGAATTGAATTGAATTGCAGAAACGATGTCGATACTGAAGTATGTGGCTACCTTTAGCAGAGAGACGGATAATTTACGCCATCTGCTGCTGTATAATTACAGTTAAATTCTAGCCCTCGAAAATAAGACAACCAGTCATTTCCTACATTATGAAAGTTCAGCTTTGGAGAATCATTTATTGATTGGATTAAAAAAATATTATATACCTGACCCAAAGCTACAGTAACTATAAACGGGATCACTTAAAAAAGTGTTACACTTTGCCAGGGAACCAGACAAGGTTGTCCACTTTTCAGCATCTTTATTTGCCATCTTTATTGAATCTCTAGCAGCAGTCATAAGACAAAATGATAAAATCACAGGAATTTGAACTGTCAACATAAATTCAGCTTGTATGCAAATTATGTATTATATCGACAGACACCACAATCTGCCCTACAAGAAACTTTGACTTTAATGAGTAACTTCTCAAGTCTAAGTATACAATCAGTTGGTGCAAATCAACTTTGCTCCCATTATGTGACGATGCTTGGGATCCTACAGCTCACAAGTCCTCTCTCCCATTTCATATTGGAAATATCAGATATTTAGGTATTAATGTTTCCCAGAGATTAACAGAGCTATTTGGCCTCAGTTGCAAACCGCTACTAAAAACAATTGAAGATGATATTCAATGGTGGATTAATCTCCCTCTTAAACTTCATGAATAATAATAATAATAATAGTAAAAATTTTCTTTTTCCTTTCCCCCACTGTCCCCATGCAGTCTGATTTTTGTCCTGTTCCTGTAACTGCATTGTTGGATATTTGATATTCGTTTGCCCTGCAGTGCAAGTGCATTAGATTGATTCTAGGGTTATCAATCTATCCATCTGTCCATCTATCTATATCTATTAATCTAATTATTTTCTCTCTTCTCTGAGTATATTATGAGAGTCCAGTTACGTGTTAAAGATCGGGTAGCGTAAGTTACTTCCAACAACACCTTTCCTCAGTGCGCAAATAGTTACGAGGCATGCCTGTTCCCCTTCAGCTCTGCGTTTTATGGGTTATTCAGGTGTTATAAACTCAGTTTCTGTCAAATTAATCCAAAGTTCAAATGCAACAGCCTCAACCCAGCGTTTTTAAGAGTGAAGGGTGAAGAGTGCCATATCATACTGTCCACGATAATACCAGTTTAAGTTTGTACGTGATTAAAAAACTGTCATATTGTAATATTGATGATATAATGATGCGATGCATTTATGTTCCCTAGCACACACAACAACACAAGCCCAAACGTGTCGTTTAATTAGTTTGAAAACCTGCGAGCACAAAAACCACGAATGAGCTGGTGTCTGCACAACACTCGCTTGATCACTGTTTGGTTTATACGATGGCACTGGAAAAAAACGAAATAGAATTGTACATAATAAATTTGATAATCATTTTAGCAAAAATTCACCATAAATCTTAATATAGCCATTCTAAACCTTCCTTTATTGTATTTGAAAATGCAACCGAGCGTTATATTAAAACTCTTTAGTTTTGAAAACAAGAAAGCTATGAAAACTATCCATCTGTGTTCCGCTTATTGTTATTAGAAAGGTCCCCCAGCTCTGATGTTCTGTTATATATCTATATTAATGTCTTTTTTGTTTGTATTCATTATATACATACATACGTGTGTGTGTGTGTGTGTATATATGTATGTATGTATGTATGTATGTATATGTGTGTGTATATATATATGTATGTATATATATGTGTGTGTGTGTGTATATGTATATATATATATATGTATGTATATATGTGTGTGTGTATATGTATATATATGTATTTATGTATGTATGTATGTAACTTGCTTGACCCTCAATACTCGCTCACTAACATAACACTCGCTCGCTCAGCAGGTTGAATTTTGAGTCTTTGGAGGTGGAAACAGTAACCGATTCCTTCACGTCTTTGACTGTATTTATTTATATATTTTTATATTTATATTATTTATATATTCATTTATTTATTTATATTATTTTTTATATTTCTTTGACTTTATAAGCAAGAAAATTTGAGGTCAGTTTTTTTAGGTGACAATATTGTGCAGGCTCCTGAATAATTACAAGGTTAAGTTACTTTTAGTTATTGTTATTGTTAAACTTAAGTGGTAAGCAGTTAAGTTATAAGATTTCCAGGGAAAACACTACCTAGGCTACTTTTGTGCTTACATTTGACTTATGCCATGTCACTGTTGCTATTGCTCTATAGTGCTGCTGCTGGCACCTTGTGGCAATAGATTCACACTTCGAATTAGGGAGTCTGTTATCAATGACAGTAGCTCATTGGAAAAGACGGATGGAAAATGCCCTTAATTTTGTTTGCAGTAATAAATGATAATAAACTGATAAAATGCTCAGTATTTTTTTTCTATATCGTCACGATTATTATCATCACAAATTTCCTTAATCGTAAAATAATTTTGTAAAGAAATTTATAATTTCGCCCAACCCTAATGGCATGTATGTTTTTAATATATTAAATCAACCTGCACACAAATTGCAGTATTTGTATTTAGTACTGTATTTGCAACGCAGTTGTTAGTTGAGGGCTGGCAGCGTCTCGCATCTCTGCTCTCCAATCAGGACGCGGCGCGCGGGGCATGATTTCAGAAGGGTGGGGAAGCGCCTCCATTATTCCGTCAAGCTGCAAGTCTTGGGTATCATTACGACTCTAAGCGACGCAGGAAAATACCATTTGGGGAAACAACTTACTAGTCAGTAAGTTTACATGACATAATAAAAATCGAACTATTGCGCTAGACTAAACTAATGTCAGACTAAAACCGGGCTTAAAACATTAGTCTGACTGAAATCGTACTAAATCAAATTTCTCGAAGACTGACTAACACACCTAGATAAAGCGGTTGTTGGGAGTCGATTTACTCCTGCATGTATACGTTCAACTGGACCCAAACTGCACACGCTCCACACCAACAGCACAGCCAATCGAAGAACAAGATCTAAAATTAAAGTATACTTTCCTAATAAAATAACCGTAAAATGTGCAGATAAATGATTGTATACAGTCGTGGCCAAAAGTTTTGAGAATGACATAAATATTGGTTTTCACAAAGTTTGCTGCTTCAGTTATGATGGCAATTTGCATATACAGAATGTTAGGAAGAGTGATCAGAAGAATTGCAAAGTCCCTCTTTGCCATGAAAATGAACTTAATCCCAAAAAAACCATTTCCACTGCATTTCAGCCCTGCC
>JAAGVU020000002.1:2719602-2739982 GCA_011763525.2 Mormyrus iriodes
TGCCCAAGACAGACCACACCAAGGGAGGATCATCGTATTGTATGCCAAGCATTAAGGAACCCCATGACATCTGCGCCTGCCATTCAGACACAGGTATTGGACTCTCTACAACACCCCGTGTCATCCTGCACCGTGTCTCGACAACTGGCATCAGCCGGACTATAGGTTCACCGTCCCATGCATAGGCTGCCGTTAACACCAGCACAGAGACGGCTGCGTTTGGAGTGGTGCCATAACCAGAAGGCATGGACTGATGACGAGTTGCGTCGTATCATGTTCAGCGATGAATCTCGGTTCTGCATTACAAAGGATGACAGTCGTGTGCGCGTATGGCGGTGCCAAGAGCAGAGGACTGATCCTGCCAATGTCGTGGAGAGACACACGGGCGTAACTCCTGGAATCATGGTGTGGAGAGCCATAGGGTATGACTTCAGGCCATCTCTGGTAGTGATTTGGGGGACCCTGAAGGCACAGGACTGCATCAGTAACATTCTGTGTCTGCATGTCTTACTCCTCCTGAGACAGCACCCTGGTACAGTCTTTCAACAAGACAACACCCATCCACATGGTACATGTGTCTATGGACTGCCTGCGTCATGTTGAGGTCCTTCCTTGGCCAGCCAGGTTCCCCGATCTTTCCCCAATCGAACATGTGTGGGATCAGCACGGACGTCAACTCAGACCCAGTGCCAATCTGCAGGATCTCGAGGGCCAGTTACAACAGCTGTGGGCCAACTTGCCTCAGGAGCGGATACAATGGCATTACAACTCCCTTCCGCACCATATTGCCACGTTATCCAGGCCCAGGGGGGTGCCACACCCTACTGACATGAGACCAGCAGTGTCCCCATACTGCCAACTCTGTTGTCCGTTTAATCTTATATTATAATCATTGCGATTCAATCACATGACCTTTCACCACGTGCAGATTCAATTCATTTCCACCACTCCGACTGCGTGCTTAACTTTTTTTTGTCACCGACTACATTTCACCATTGAAATACGTGGGATCAATGTTCCTGTTATCGGCAGTCTGTGCTTTTCTTACGCAAAGGCGGGGGAGGAGCCAACAAAGAACTACTTAAGATTTGTTCATTAATTCTGGAATAACGAAGGCTTTTGGGAAACATTCGCGGATCCCACTCGTTCTTTATCTTTTTCGTTATTCGCTAAGATCAATCGCTTTCCGGAAACACACCCCTGGTCTGTTTTATTAAGTAATGCTACAATTTAGAGGACAACCTTCATAAATCATGCCAATTAAATAACTAGTACTTTAAAGGAAGTCTAGCCACTATGATCTTAGATTGTGGGAACAAATCGCAGTAACCAAGTCGCACAACTGTATCAAACAGCACACGCAAGATTCCATGAAACACGAAAGTAGGCAGATTTTCACTGAGCGTTTGCGGTAATATATAAAGTAAATAAGTAAAGGATTTTATTAATATCTTTCAGCTGCTGTCTCCTCACAACTCAGTGTTTCTTACAGGGTGTACAATCAAACGGATCCAGTTTTTGTCACTGATCTCTCCACTACGCATGCTAAACACAATAATGCACCACATTTCCCAAGTGCCAATTCGTCAAGATTACCTTACCTCACTTCCTTCTGAACATGAACTATCCAATTGTAAAAGTCCAAATCCTCGCGAGTCACCCACCTGATGGCCAATCAGACAGGGTGCAGGAGCGGGGTCCCTGCGGTTGTGAGGCGGTGATATCCGGCGAAACGGTCCCCTCCCCTTCCCCCCACGTGAGGCTCCCTGCGTTACGCGCAGACAGGAGGAACATACCGGCTCGGGAAGGATCGTCACCGAGCGTGTGAAGGGAGTACACGTGACACGAGCCCGGTGCCGAAACCGAGAGGAGCGGCGGAGCTGGAGGCGAGTTAACCGCCGCTAGAGATCGAAGATTGTGGCAGCTTGGCAGAGGTTAATGACCTGTTTGCTTTTTGTGTTTTAATAGATTAGGCAAGGGGGTGAAGATAGACACGGTGTGTGAATTCGGTGGACTCTAAGGCCTGGGAGGGTCATGAAGGCCCTAACTTGTCGCGCACTTTACTGACACTCGTAGCCGGGTGAAAAAGGCCTTCCCACCCGGTTAGTCAACTAGCCAGCTAGGTTAGTAAGGCGCGTGACTACCATTTGTTTGTAGGATCGGAAACTATGCCCTTGCGATTACTCCCCCCCAGTTTTTATTGAAGACGCTTCCGACTGTTTTATATTTAACACGTTTCATTTCAATCAAGCGGCTCCCATTCCCCTCCTCTAGGTGCCGAAGCGATTACAGCAGGAAAGATGGCGGACGACCCGAGCGCAGCGGACAGAAACGTGGAGATCTGGAAGATAAAGAAACTGATCAAAAGTCTCGAAGCGGCGCGGGGGTAAGACTGGGAATGTGGGATAACCGAAATGGGCCGCAAAAAAGGTTGGGAGGAGGCTGAGTTATCATAGCCGGCGTGCGTGAACGGACCACCGAGGCCAGAATGGGAGTGGTACACGAGCCAGTCTATTAAATGGTGTGGGAAATGTGGTTAATGTATTTTAAAAATCATGTCCCGCTCATTGTTTAAATGGACGTCGTATTGTGATGACAGTATGATCTGAACAGTGTGAAGACGGTGATAATGGTCGGGGCTGGGGGCTCAAAGAAGTCGTCACTGGTTATTCTTGGTGATAGGGGATAAGAGCAAGTCGTGCGTAGCTAGTAATTATCCAGCTTGGCCGATCCTTCAAAAACGGTCTTTTGTTTCATGTAAAGTGCGTTGTGTAGAGCTGATTGCACGGTGACAGCATGTTGAGCATATTCTGGCTAGTTATGCCGCCTAACTTCCAACCAGTGGAAGACGCCAGCAGCAGGAGTGGGCTGGTTAGTATTCTCAGTGGCGTTTTACCAGTGCCTTACCGTACTCTACCTTCAAATTTTAACTCCTTCGCCAGTAATGCCTGGTGTCTTTATTGTCGCGGTTTTTTCTGCGTTATTCTTAGCCGGTTGCAATCATCCGTGGTGGAACTCTAAATGAAATTGGAAACCTTTGGAAATGGTTTTAGACGAGTTATTGGACAATCGAACTCATCAGCACTAGGTCTGTGTAGATGTATTGCTACAATAAACCATAGACATTGCAAAGCAACTGATATTCTGCTACGTATAGTCCAACAGGAACAGTTTGAAAACGCTCCTGAGATTTTCACCTGAACGCTTTTCTGGACTCTGCGGGGGTGGGGTGGATGATATAATTGTGGTGGATTGATAGTGTATCAGTACAGTAGATCCACGGGGTCGGTTTTTATGTCTGTTTGTCTGCTGCACTGCCTTTGAACATGGTGGGCCCTTGCCATTGCAGAAAAAGCCATAGTTTAAGTTCAGCTGTTGCCCTCATAAGACTGTGTACATGCAGACAAAAGCAAGACTCCAGAATAGTTTCCATAATGTAAAACCAGGCTGTAATGCTTCTGTTTCTTCTCTCTCCCAGTTACAACCCCCATCTCCTTATGTGGAGGTATATACAGACTTGCATGCAGTACGGTTGACACTATAGTTTCCTATACTAGTCTACCTGCCGTTCAGTTGTGTGTATATTTATGCCACATAGTTGTATCAGATACAAACATCCTGCTTCCCCCGTCCCTTTCAGGAATGGCACCAGCATGATCTCCTTGATCATCCCTCCCAAGGACCAGATTTCCCGTGTGGCCAAAATGCTGGCAGATGAGTTTGGCACGGCCTCGAACATCAAGAGCAGGGTCAACCGGCTGTCGGTGCTGGGAGCCATCACGTCTGTGCAACAGCGACTCAAGCTGTACAACAAGGGTCTGTGTCACTGCTAGTGATTTATAAGTAATAACCAAATAGATGAAATTTCAGCTGTAGTGTTACTGCAGTTGTATGTACAGATATGAAGTCAATGACACTGAAGTGTCAGACATCGGTGCTGTAAACTTCAAGAGGTTTTCAGAAAAATTAGATCTGGCATTCTTGGAGTACTTGGTAAAAGCTTTTATGCTGTTGTACATTGTAACCACACTGGATAATAAAACTCTGTAATATGTGCTAAATTTTGCAATAAGTTTTACATCTGTACTCTTAATGCAAGTTATTTTAGCAGTGTATTTCTAAGGGGTGTTGTGAAAATGTACTGAAGAAGCCCTGCCCGATTAATTATACTTGATGAATTTGGGCTGACTTGCCACACTTAATGCCTACAGAATAGTTTAGATGGATATTTGTCTCTGTTCATTTTAAGGGTATTTTAAGGACTGTATTTTGGTTTGTCACAGCAGAGTTGAATCATTCTTGGAAAGTCTGCTTACTAGTTCAGTCCTGCCCAGTGTGCTTTAAGCCGGTTGGTACAGGGTGCTCTAGGGTAGTTTAGACTGGTTCCGGTTTGGTGAGCTTGAACCATAGAAACAGGCACCACTAAGCAGCTCGTGGCTTTTGCTGATTGGGCTGCTGTTCTTGTGTTATAGTGCCACCCAATGGACTGGTGGTGTACTGTGGCACCATTGTGACTGAAGAGGGCAAAGAGAAGAAAGTGAATATCGACTTTGAGCCGTTTAAACCTATCAACACCTCACTGTATCTCTGTGACAACAAGTTCCACACTGAGGTGAGGTCCTGAAGTGACCATTGTAATTTATCTAGAATACAGAACAAAATTGTCCTTTTTTAATACTTTGCACTCCGACTCTGATAGCATTGAGAGTCTCATATAATCGGTCCCTTGTGAATTTTGCTGACTTAGTCATCTCCCTTCCCCACGATCTCCCTCACGCAGGCTCTCACAGCTCTGCTCTCCGACGACAGCAAGTTTGGCTTCATCGTGATTGACGGGAGCGGCGCTCTCTTTGGCACCCTGCAGGGTAACACCAGGGAGGTGCTGCACAAGTTCACTGTGGATCTGCCAAAGAAGCACGGTAAGGTCCCCTAACCCAGCACCTATGCTCTGTATAAACCCCTCGCCTGCCTATACATTTATATTCATTGTTATAGACTCTTATATTCAAAGCTGAATATAGGATTCGAACCAGCAGCCTTCTGATCATGGGCACAGTGTCCAAGCCTGCAGAGCCACACCCCAGCCCACATACCCATACTGCTTTAGAAACATTCAGAGAAGTTACCCAGACTTCTGTGGGCCAACCAGGAGTGATTGAAGTTTTCTTAGAGCAGTTGCTTAATTGTAATTTTATAATTACATGTCTTTCATTTTCTTCCAGGGAGGGGTGGTCAGTCAGCGCTGCGTTTTGCTCGGCTGAGGATGGAGAAGAGGCACAACTACGTGCGCAAGGTGGCAGAGACTGCAGTACAACTTTTCGTGTCGAACGACAAGGTCAACGTGGCTGGCATGGTCCTGGCTGGGTCGGCCGACTTCAAAACCGAGCTCAGCCAGTCCGACATGTTTGACCCGGTTAGTGCCTCTTAAACAATAGTGTGCTAATGCTGACTGTTTTGCTTCAGTTGTACGGTTGAAACAACCACACAGGCAGCCATAAGTGGAAGTACTATTGGTGGTGATTAGTTTAGTGGCTGGGTCTATACACGCTTATGAGTTTGTGGTTAGATGTTATAATCAAGAATCAAGAAACAGGTTCGGTGTCTCCAAAAAGCGAGGACTTTCTGCAGGTCCCCAAGGACCGGACTGGGAGACACTGAACTATTTGGTAGGTCTTTGTTCTGCTTGATGATTACTTTTCCTGGAATGGCTCAGAAGACGACAGGCATCTAAACCTTTACAGTGCAGTAATTAATTACAGCTTTGTGCAAACTAATTGAAACAAGTTGTCAAAGGAGTGGAATACTCAAATATTTTTATTTTCATTTTGACTTTCATTATGATTCATAACAATATCAACATATCAATACATAATAACAACCATGTTTTTTTTTTTTGTAGCGTTTGTGATTTGGTATGGAATGTGCTAATTTTGAGCAGTATTCAATGATTTTGTGCTCCTTGTACCACACTTTGAATTGAAGTGCTGCTTGCGTACTGCAGATTTTTGATGGAGTTTAAATCCAGAGTTTCCTGGCCAGTCAGATACCTTAATTTTCGTCTTGTTGGTAAAAAATCTTCACCATTTTCGACATATGGCACGAGGATAGATCATTCTGAAAGATACCTGATTCGTCAGGAAGTGTCTTTTCTAGTTCTGGAACAACTCTCCTTTGGAGAACTTGCCCTCGACTAGATGCAAGCATCTGATGGCATAAAAGCTGGAGCAGCTGCAAAACAACAAAGCGAAGAATTGCTGTTTGTTTCAATTAATTTGCACAAAGGTGTTGTATTTATGTGCTTTTGAAACTCAAAATTAAGTTTTATCTAGGCTTGGGTGGTGTTATGGTAAAAGTATACTGTGAGTATTTTGGCACACCATAGTATATTTGGGTACACTACGATTACACAGGTGTAAATTTGGGTATGGACAGTAGGTACATGTCTGTACCAATATTGTGGGAGTACTGTGTGTGTTTAGGGGCGTGGGGTGGTCGGGGCTTATTTGGTCCCTACAAGTGTTGAAACCAAACCCATGCCCTTGTACAATATCCTCCACCCCCCAGATGTACGAAAGTTATCGCCAAGATTTCAAAATATTGAAAAAGCATTACGTAGTGTTTGTAAGGTGAGGTAGTATGAAAAATCAGGTAACACCCAAGCCTAGTTTGATCTTAAATTTAGTAAGCTAGTTACATTACAATACATTGGTGTTTATGTGAACCGTCAAATCCAAAATGAAGATTGTCTGGGTAAAAGCCTTGACTGATGATTCTATTTAAAATGTTTCAGTGAACATTCCAAGCTTCTGCTTAATCCGATACCTTTGGAACTTCTTAGCTGTAAGTATCAGTTAATTAGCAAAAGGTTTTGTAAAAGATGACCCAGCCAGTAAAACGAGGTTTTATTGTAAGTTAAGTAAAGCGGTGAAAGACTTGTTCGATTTTACTGATGGGGGTTGCCTGTCTCTTGAGCAGAAAGAACTTTGTATGACCTCATGGTTGAATTCGGATCTTGGTAGGCACTGCGAAGAGCTCAGGAATGCTTATAGTTTCAGGAAGTGATGGTTTTTTCGACCCTCATAATCAAAGGCCCTATTGATTCTGTTTGTCTGTAGAGGTTGCAGGCCAAGGTGTTGAAGCTGGTTGACATCTCATACGGAGGGGAGAATGGCTTCAACCAGGCTATTGAGCTATCTGCTGAAGTTCTGTCCAATGTGAAGTTCATCCAGGAGAAAAAGCTAATAAGTCAGTATTCATCCTGTCGCAAGTCTGTGTGCATTGGAGGATGTGTTTTGAGATGCCCCCCACCCGAATGATGATCTATGCATTTGTATGGTGGTATTATTGTTCTCTACCTGCCCATGGAGGCCCAAGAATATGCGGATTAAGAAAGCCTTCTGTCTGTCTGTAAACATTTGTTTTGAGGTCTTGGAATTGACCTGATGTTGTCACGTTTTATTGAGGGGGTCTGTGTTTGATGTGGGTTCATCTTTGTGACCCTCCACTCCAGGTCGCTACTTCGATGAGATCAGTCAGGATACGGGGAAGTACTGCTTTGGTGTAGAGGACACCTTGAAGGCCTTGGAAATGGGTGCCGTGGAGATCCTCATCGTCTATGAGAATCTCGACACCATGCGCTATGTGCTGCGTTGCCATGGCGCTGAAGGCACCACGCCTGAGAACGGTACGTGACGGCGGTGTAGTTACTAGCCAGAAATTTTACTGCCAGCCAGCATTGTGGTCTGCTGTAGAGCAATGAAGGTCAGTACAAGATCCGGTTTGTGTTTTCCCTGACTCAGATGAAAAGATCCTGTATTTAACACCGGAGCAGGAGAAGGACAAATCTCACTTCACAGACAGGGAGGTGAGTTTTTTTTTTTTTTTTTTTTTTTTTTGTTTAACCATATTGAATTATTTTTGTGATGAAATGCTTTACAGAAACTGTTGAAGGCACTTACTTTTAAAATGCAACAGCTGAAACGTCAGCCTGTTACCGAGCTCTCCTCCTGTGTACTGTCAACCTTTAAATATTACACTTCTGTTTAATCATCGAGCTGGCCGTCTTGTCTAAGATGCTGTATGCAGTCATGTGAAAAGCAAAGTACACGTCTGTCAGTTCATCGGTTTTACATCAGGACATATCGTAAAAAATATCATCTGGTGTTTACCAGGTTCTAGAATTATTTAAATCTAACCTCAGGTGTAAAACAACACACAGCAGATTCCACCATGTCATGTATTTAACAAAATGAAGCCAAAATGAATAAGCCATGTGTGAAAAACTAAATACACCCCATGATTCAATAGCTTGTAGAACCACCTTTAGCAGCGATAACTTGAAGTAATTGTTTTGTGTGACTTTATCAGGCTCTCACATCGTTGTGGAGGAATTTTGGCCCACACTTCTTTACAGCATTGCTTCAGTTCATTGAAGATTCATTTATGCGTAGCTCTCAAGCTCCCGCAACAGCGTTTCAGTTGGGTTGTGGTCTGGCCATTGACCGGGCCACTGCAACACCTTAATTTTTTTCTTTTTCAGCCATTCTGTTGTCATTTGCTGGTGCGCTTGGGATCGTTGTCTTGTTGCATGATCCAATTTTGGCCAAGCTTTAGCTATCGAACAGATGGCGTCATATTTGAGACTGTAGTACTGTGGTATACAGATGAGTTCATGGTCAACTCAATGACTGTACGGTGCCCAGCTCCTGTTGCTGCAAAACAAGCCCAAATCCCCTGCACCACCATGCTTGACAGTTGGTATAAGGTTGTTTGTGCTAATATGCTGTATTTGGCTTTAGCCAAACGTTGTGTATTCTGGCCAAACATCTCCACTTTGGTCTCTGTCCGAAGAACATTTTTCTGGAAGTCTTGTGATTTGTTCAAATGCAACTTTGCAAACTTAAGCCGTACTGCCACGTTCTTTTTAGAGAGAAAGAGGCTCTCTCCTGGCAACCCTTCCAAACAAGCCATATTTGTTCAGTTTTTATCTGATAGCATGTTAAGTTAAAGTTCATACAAACTTAAGCCTGTAGAGTCTAAGATGTAGCTCTTGAGTTTTTTGCAATTTCTCTCAGCATTGCAGTGTGACCTTGGGGTGAATTTGCTGGGATGTCTCTCCTGGGAAGATTGGCAACTGTCCTGAATGTCTCACTTGTAATTAATATTTCACTGTAGAATGATGGACTTAAAATTTTTGAAAATGGACTTATAACCCTTCCCAGATTGATGGGCAGCAACAATCGCTTCTCTAAGATCATTGCTGATGTCTCTCCTCCTTGGCATTGCATTAACACACACCTGAATGCTCCAGGCAAACAAACTGCCAAAACTTCTGCATTTATAGAGGTGGTCACACCTGCTGATGATCAATTAATCAAGTGCATTTGATTACCCACTTAGTTCCTATGGAAGCAGTAAGGGTGTACTTCATTTTTCACACACAGCTTCTACATTTTGGCTTAGTTTTTGTTAAATAATGACAGAGTAATATGTCATGTGTTGTTCATCTGAGGTTGTATTCACCTAATTTTACGACCTGCTAAGGACCAGATGTTTATTATGTCCTGATACATAAAACCTTAGTATTGAAAGATGATGCTTTTTTTTTCCCACATGAGTGTATGAGTAAGCACGCTTCTACAAACGATATTGTCGCTACACAAGCTTTGGAGACATTGCGTAGCGTTCGGCTAATTTAGACTGCATTACTCTTCCCTGTGTAGACGGGCCAGGAGCATGAGTTGATAGAGAGCATGCCTCTGCTTGAATGGTTTGCCAACAACTACAAGAAGTTTGGCGCCACACTGGAGATCGTCACGGACAAGAGCCAGGAGGGATCACAGTTCGTCAAGGGCTTTGGTGGCATTGGAGGTGAGATCTCGCTGTGATTCTCCTGACTTCCACAAACTTGCTGTCCTGCTTCGTTAGTCGTGACTCAAGTTTCCTAAAAAGCAGTGTTGGAAACTGTATGAGGAAACATGGTGTGGGGGCGGCCCCCTTGTGGAGCTGCCGGGTTATTGCGAGCAGTATGGGTCTCACCTCTCCCCTCTTCTCCAACTCAGGTGTGCTGCGCTACAGAGTGGACTTCCAGGGCCTTGAGTACCAGGGAGATGATGATGAATTCTTCGATTTGGATGACTACTAGGTAGTCCAGACTGGCACAAGGGGAGGGGAGGGAGGAGGGGGGGGGGAGAGAGAGAACACCGCTTCTCTTGGGAGCAACACATTAAGATGGGAGTGAGGACAAGTTTCAAACAAGGAGGAAAACAAACACACATGGTGACATAACCCTGCCTTAGAACATATTTCCATCCCCTGGTTGGATAGAACTTTTCTAGCTTTTCCTCTCTGCTAAAAGAGCCTGTGTTAATGACGGTGAGGTCCAGCATTGTCACCTGTCTGCCCTCACTGTGCCTGAACTCTACTTAAATAATGCATTTTTATCGTCACAGATTTCTCCCCCATTTTTTTTTTTTTTTTTTTTTTTTTTTTACCTGCCATGGTTCTATGTCCCCTCCCCTCCCCCCAATCTCGGTTTCAAAAGAGATTGGGGGACATTTAAATGACAACTCCTCTCCAGCTCCACCCTGCAGCCCCTGTTATGGTATGGCCTCTCTCCCCAGTTGTCCCCACCACATTGGATCCGTTACCTTCCTGTTTGGACATTCGACTTCCAGCGCTGGTGTGTTACCTGTTCCCACAAATGGGAGCAGAGCCATGATTCTGCTGGGCTGATAGTCAGATGCAGTAGTAATTGGTTTCCCCGCTGCCCTGTGCAATTTTATGGACTGGCTAATTGTGTACGTGCATGGGGACCAGCTGGAAGGCCTCCAGTAGAGCGAGAGGCCAACCCGTCTGGACACTTAACTGTGGAATGTGCCCCTCTGAGAAGGAATCTTCCAGGGTGGCTCAGGAAATGGATCACTGGTGCCTTGTGGGAGAACGGGGAGGGTGGGAATGCTGGACATGCAAGTCCCCAGCTGAGACCGGCAAGGGGGTGGGACATCCTGTGCTTTGTGACCTTGTTTAAATGTCGAGCGGTCTTCAGCTCATTAAGGAATGCTCAGTTCTCTCTGTTTAGGCTACACAAAAGACCACTTTTTAATGACCCTCAGTATTTTTCCCTGCCCTCAATATGTGATGCTGTCAGATACTGTAAAGGAGGCCCTGGTGATTCTTCTTTTGTACTGGGCAGAGATCCAAGTGTTAACTGTGCATTTATAACCACAGAACGACTGTGACCAGCATGACAGTCTGTTTGTGTAGACCTGGGGTGATGAACTCCTCTCCGTTAGATCCACAGCCTCTGTGGTTTGATTTTGTCGGCTGATGATTCAATTCGACTCCAGGGCGTATTGGTGAAAGTTTCATATCCAAATAGTGATTCTAGTCTAACAATTAAAGCTTTTGGGAGCCTGTGGCTCTGAGAGTAGAGTTTGCCACCCCTGTCTTAGAGCTTATATCAGCAGTCAAAATCGCTTTTTCCTGCAGCTGTGAAAAGACAAACGGGAACACATAACTCATGTTCCTGCTGGCCTGGTCTGCAAACAGACCTTTATCCTTCCTGATCACTTAAGAGCTTAAATTAATTACATCCCTGACTGAACTCCTTTAACGCTGTGACATTGGCAATGAGGATCGTTTAGACGGCTGGGAAAAGCTGCCGACATTCTGAACAAGGACAAGAGCGCAGACTGAAGTACTGAATGTGCAGTTATCCCTCTAATGCGACAGAATGCCTGTGCCAGATAGTGGCATGCCTGGGCCTGAGCTCATTCTCCCAGTGCTTTCGCAGGGCGTGTTTGACTTTCTTTGCAGCATCATTGGCAAAGTATAAATATGTGCCCCAAGTATCGGTTTGAAGAAACAATATTTGCACAGGGCCGATTTTTGTCTGCAGATCATTGTGTGAGGAGCGTACAGTGTGCAGTTTTTAAAACATACGAAGCATTCGTTCCAGGTGTGTGTATTTGAAGCATGATTTCAGTCTAATATCGCTCTGAATTCAAATAAATGTCATGTAATCTATTAGACTAATGGATCAGCTTGGGTGTAACATGGAGGAGTTCAGTGCCTCTCCTTCTGGGCTGCTGTTCTGCTGGTTATAACTACTTTTTATCTGGTTAATACCTGACATGCAAGTAACATCTTAAGGCTTCGGAGACAATCCTTACAGTGTCGGCAGGCTATGATTGCAGGCCTTATGGAATGGCATTGTCCAAGGCCCTTCTGAACGAACTGACCAACCAGCTAGCTGCGTGGTCAATGGCATGCGGATATGACTGCTGGTTGTATGTGTTCGTGTGTTTCTTCTGATTTCAGGGCATTCTGTGGCAACGGTCAGAAGCAGCCTACGGAGAGGACGTTGTCCGTCCCTCGTTTGTTCAGTGTGGGAGCGTGCTGGGGAGCGGATTTCTCCTGGGGCGTAGCTCCAGGTGCGGCATCAGTCCGCTCTCGTTTACATAAGGACCTTCCCTTAGTGGCACTTCCACATCTCGGCCACGCCCCAGTCTGCAGCGTGCCTCACACCGCTTCCAGGACCTGGACTCTGGCGCCCCCACTTTCCTAGTGCAGTTTTTTTTGTTTTTTGTTTTTTTAATTTTGTCATCATTCATGGACTGCTACAGGACCAGAAATCAGTTTTTAATGTGTTGGGTTACAATCAGTGTTTCCTCATTGGATGCCCTTCAGGATACTGGCATGCCGTGTGTGATGGACTGAGCCCCAGGGGCTGCATTCCCTGTATTTGCTCTGACGGGGTGCCAGCACTGTCCCTCGTGGAGCAGTGAACGTTAAACTGGTTATTACAAACACAGCTGCCTGAAACTTCCAAAATATGCATTAAAACTCCCCTAAATAAACTTTTTTTTTTTCTTTTTTTCCCCCCAATTTGTTGCTCTTTTATATGAATTGGTAAAGCTGCCCACAATTAAAAATATGACCTCGATGTATGGGTGTAATTTTGTTATGTTATAAAACTGAATTACATATAAATCTGGAAAGAGTGGTACACAAAAGCTTGTCAGTGACCTTGATTGGGGGTGTGGTAATGAATGCATAGCTTTGATATGCAGTAGTTGGAAGAGGATTTATCAACACGGAAATAATTTGAATGTACGATCTCAATCTCATTGACGTTGCCACTATAAGTCAGAGTGGGAAAAGTGACTCGAAGTGCACCTTTTTAATAAACTTCCTAAAAATACATACTGCTTTAATCCACGTAGAAATATTTTTTTCTGGATCAGTACTGTACTGGGGCAGTATTCAGGATAACAGTATCTATTAGTAGCTCACCTAGGAAAGAATATATATAACCCGCAACTATTAAATGGCAAGAGCTTTCTGGCTTGTAAGTTCCATTTCTGACAAAGGTTTGATAATGAAGTGCGGAAGCAGGAAGCCTTTGGATAAACGTAAGAATCTGTGCCGTATAAAGATTATGCTAATAAAAGCAATTTGGAATCAAAGCGCATGCTCCCCATTTTACATATGCAACATTTGTATTCTTACATTAATACTTCAATTTATTTTGGTAGCCTCAGGACATTAATCTTGCGAAGTATTAGCTAAATATGTCAGCGTTTTACATCTTAAATAGTATGATTTATACAATTGGTGCACGTTTTCTGAAGAGACTTTCCCGATACTTTTATTATTTTTTCGTCGATGTATTTTAGGTAAAACACCAAAAACTCTTCAATCATAAAGTCATACATTTCAGCCCATATACGCATTATCCCAGCCCTGCCCGCTGCAAGGCCAGCTAACGAATTTCACAGCCCACTGCTCCTGTAAGTCGCTCTGCTGCCGATGCCGCTCGGCCTTCACCGGAAGGGGGCGGAGTTCTTCTTCTTTGCGCCGTTACGTAGCGCAGCTGTCGGGGCTGCTCGGCCTTTACCGGAAGGGGGCGGCGCTCTTCCTCTGCGTGCCGTGACGTAGCGCGGCTGCGGGCCGCCGACGCAGGGCTGGGTTTCCATTTTCATTACCAGAGAGGCTTGGGGAGCAACAACATGGAGCCGGATATTGAGGACAAAACGTTGGAGCTTATGGTGAGTCTGTGACGGAGCCTCTTTGCTTCTGCTGAGGCGTAAGATGAAAGTAAACGGGGCGTATCAAATGAGAGCGAAGAAGGGGAAACCTCTCGGGTGTAGAATACGGAGTCGCCCTGGATTGACAGAGGCGGAGGAAAAAAAGGAGGGGGAGCGAAACCGAGATACAATAACCGATACGAGGCCTGGGGTCGCACTTCTTCACTCAGGAGGCTTTCTGTCCCGTCCATATACTGGACCCCGGCGTCCGGCGCAGCGTTACAGCCCCGAAACCGAAAGGTGACGCTCGTTTGGGTGACTGAGGTCGAGGCGGGATGTAGCGGCGGGCACATCGGCGGGTCGGAGTCCGTAAGCTCGGCGGAGTGTCTCAATGCGGCGCCGCTGCGCCATTCGGCCCGCTTGTCGGAGGCTCGCTTTAATCGCACGGGCGCACGGCGGGCCCAGCTAGACACCCCGCTCGGTGCGCCGTAACGGCCGCCTCGCTATCCTTCACGGCCCTTTAAAACCGTTTCGCCACCTTATTGTTATTGTTGTTATGAAGTTTGTTTTCTTGTGCCGTGTACGTATGTGCCTTTTTCGAGCTGCGTAGAAGGAAGTGGTGAGCTGGAGGCTCCGGGATCACTAAAATGCCTGCCGTCTTACACGTTTTATCGTTGTAACTTAAAATTGATTTCACTCCGGTTCCGGAGGTGCGGTCGATCTCACTGCGGATCGGTCCAGTACGGTTATGATTTACGGGTTTATTTAAGCAGCTAGTATGCCCATGACCCTGGAGTTAGGGGCGGCGTGTTTTTAGTTTTTGGTCGGTATTCATATAACTGGAAGAGTTTCAGTCATTTGACCGAGGTTTAATTTAGTCCCAGTCCGTCCTTTTCTGTGTATGTCTGTATACTGTGTATTTCTGTGTATGTCTATATCTTTGTGTACTGGGATGAAACACCTGTGATGTCCGAAAATGTAGAGAAACTGAGTCATACTTAATTTAATATGATGCCCGAATATAAAATATGAATAATAATGCCCTTCTTTTTCCCGGGTCAAATGTTGGGATGACAGCGGAGCGAAACTGGCGTTGTTCCGTCTTAGCATAATACGTTGTTTACTTTGACAAAAAGTGATGCTGTCAACAGAAGAGTTGCATCTTTTATCCCACACCTAGTTATTCAGATCTTCGCAGTGTTTTCGTATATACGAGACTCAATATAAGGGATCCATAATTTAAAAAAATATGATGTGAGGCGTCATCTAAAATAAAATTATTAAGGCGATGTGCTTTTCAATATTTTTGTTTCTCGAAACCGTTCCTGACTATTTAAGTGGCGTATTATGTCTTTGAATATAGTACACGCTATTATTAAGATGCTTTTCCAACTAGTCAGAATGGTTAGAATAATAAAAGATACTGATCTGTTAGATGTCGTGACGAGCCAGAATATTTCTTAGGCCTATATTAATAAAGCTGTTTTCTATATGCGTCTGACGGAGTTCATGTAACTACAGTCTGTCGATGGCTGATGATACGTAGTGATGGACTGTCACAACCATTGCCCATTTTGTTCCTAATTAAAATGTTTTCTACCTTAATCACAATGGGTGAAGGTTAAATGTTTTGATAAACTGATTTTTTTTCCTCCACTCCTAATTTCCTGCTATTGGCATCATATTCGTATATTAAATGTGATGAAACATGGTTTGCTGCAACAGTATTGGCTTTACGTAATTGATGGAAATTGGAAATTGAGGCCTCCGTTATATTTAAAACCTGTATCTCTGTCAGTGAGTTCTGGATCGTCTGTACCCATGCCTTCCCAGGGAGTGGATGTCTTCTTTTTGCTGTCACTACTAGGTTAGTGCTCCGCGGAGTGCACTGAGACTGCTTGCACAGCCATGCCCACATCACACTGCTTCTGAGTGGCTCATCTCTCTGGCAGGCTTTTAAGCCACGCCAGTGTTTTGTGCCAAGCCTACTCCAGTCGTGTGTACACAACACCGAGGTTTGGCCGCATGAGAATGTGTGTGGAGATGGGAGGAGATGGCACAGGGAGACGGCCCTGTATCCCCGATGACGCTGCCCGCTGAGGGGGGGGCTGTCTTAGAGGCCCCCTCAGAGCCCAGAGTGGCCAGCAGTGCCACTGCAATCTGTAGTGCTGCATTTCAGTTGGAAGACTGCCTCCACCAGCTCCTAGAGTTCTGTGGAGCAGTGTCGTCAAAAGAAGGGGTTTCGAGACAACTGGTGATTCTCACTCCCTCAGAATCACCATAACTTGTAACATTGTAGGGCATTTTGCTTCGAGTTGCTGCGTGTTTGTTTTTTGTAAATGTTAATAAATCTATATTAAGGGGTGGGGTTATGGCATTCACTCTCTCTCCCTTCTTGGTGAGTTGTCCTTTGTTTGCTTGGCGATTCTGGTCTCTCCGTTTGACCTGAAGATGCTTTTAACCTTGTCGCATGCTCGGATTTACGGTAGAAAGCAGCCGGAATAGAGCTTGCTCAGCTGAGCTGATGTTCTCCAGTGTGTTCTCCACTGTATTGCTGTCAAATGGTAGCCTTGCGGTCAATCGGTTTGTGAGATGCCAGGGTAGAGGAAATCCAGCTAAGGACCCTAAGTGACCTCGCAGTCTGACAGTGGTACACCTGTGTGCGTGTGTGTGCATCTTGTAGTATGCCTGGTTTTACATGTCATAATGTGTGTGCCCACCATCATCCCTCACCATGCACACAGATGTTCATCTTATCAATACTGATATGGAGGAGGTCATCAGATGGGCTTCTCTTGCCCTTTGCTCTTTTCTTAATCTGTACTCATCTCTCTAGATAATCGTAATCGAACATGCAGATTTCTGTTTACTTATGATGTAACCACTCTTTTTGCCTCTACGCTGCACAAATTTGACACTCAGGTGACTCATCTGACCAGCCCCCACCGAACCTGCTGTTGTCAGTGACACCCCCCACCCCTGCTGTCCCTGTTGACACTGACACTGCCCTGCCCCTCACTGTTCACACTGACAATACCTCATTCACTGCCAATGCTGTCCCCCGCTTGTCTGTGTTTTTCTTATTGCCACTATATTGCAATCGAATAAATGTGAATTACTGTTTTTTTTTTTTTTTTGCTTTACCTAGCCAGGTTATAAAATTTTCTAACAAAATGCCACATTTTGCTCCCTATATAAACATCATGCTTTACTAGCAAGGAGATAATTGACTAAAATTATTCCTTTTATTAAGTTTTTTTTTCCTGTTTGTCATATTAATATACTAGAATATTAATTTCTACCATGATGTCTTGCATGGATTCCTTGCTGCTAGTCTGTCTGCTAAGGTATCCTCCACATGTTATTGTCTGTAGAAAGAGAGAATATGCCCTGGGTTGGGCGTTCTGATTGGGCAGCAACGCCACCTTTTCCAATGATTGTATGTCACTGGCTCCCATCTCACGAGCACCATCGCTAATGGTCACCTCTCACAGCTGGACTGTCCCTATGGACTGTCCCTCAGACACAGGCCCTCCCTCCAAAGCCTCACTGTCCTACAGTTACAGACTTGCACATCACGGTCTAACACCGGCAGGAAAATCCTCACGTGTACATGGACAGACTGCAATCAAAACGCGAGTGCTGCTGTGATTGAGCACGCTTACCTTAGGGTGTGGGGGGGAGAAGGGGTGTGCCGCTAGCTTTCAGCCCCACTCTGTGGCATCTTCTTCTGGAGCGGCGGTGGAGGCTGGCCCCTGCGTCTCCGCCACCCCCCCTCCGTCCAGGCGGCTCTCCAGCAGCTGCGTGTGTCCGTTTGCGTGCGTGCGTGCGTGCGGCTCTAATAGCGGTCTCTCCCACCCCCCACCCCCTCGCTCTGTCTGCAGTGCTCTGTACCTCGCTCTCTCTGGCTCGGCTGCTCCTCGGTGGCAGAGAGCTTGTGTGCACTGAGGTGTCTACAGAGCATGCCCAGGGGCCACAATCAGGTGCTGCTCTTACTTCCTCCTGTGTGCTGATGTGCCCGAGCCTGCCGTCGCCCCTACCCACCCTCAGACTCCAACCCCGAGCTGTTCGTTATGCCCCACGGGTGACCAATACTGAAAAGGCAGCCTGTGTCCGAGTGTGTCTGACGCACCGCTCACTCTTGCACCTCTTGTCTTTCAGATTTTACCCCTTGTAAGGGAAGGAGATAAGGGTGGGTGGGAGGGAGAGAGAGGGGTGGCTATGTCAGCCCTGTGGCCTCGAGTCTGCGTGGCTTCATGAACCTTTGGGATTCTCTCTGACCCCCATGTAGCTTTGGGATGTTCTTGCGTGATGTTCCCTGACTCTCTGTGGTGCCCCTCTGGCGCGATGCTGTGTAGCTCTGTCCCATCCATTGCAGCAGTGCAACACATGCGACTTTCTGTAGCTGTTTGAACCTGTGGGACTGTGTCCCTGAGTTTACTGAAGGCTGCCCCTCCCCCCATGTTATGTAACAGTGGTATAATCCTGTATCTCCAAGGCTTTCTTGCCCATAACCATCTACTTTTCTCAGAGGATTGATTTCTGAAGGAAAGTAATTTTAATGTTAGACAAAGCTACCCTTTTCCCCATAATGCCACTTAAACTGTGCGTCAGAAATTCAACACTGGGCAGTCTAGTGGGTCGAATTCCAGATCAGGGTGCTCATTTGGCTGAAAATTCTTCACACGCAGCCAGAACCTGCGGACTGTGAGATAAAGCACTGTGGGATGCTTGTTCTGATGGTCTTCAAAGCAAGCTGGTGTGTCCCATACCAATCCTCAGACCCCTAAGCCTTTGGGGTTCATCAGTGTCAGGCTACAAAGCAGAATGGACCATGGAGGTAAAAATACGATATATAGAAAAAAACATGATATCCCAGAGTTTTATTTATGTTTAGTTTGGGGTCTTCCTCAGTACAAGCCCAGGGTGCCACTGGCCAAGCTTAGCAGCGACGTAATTGCTCTCTGTGCCAAAATCTGACTCCTGTTCACCCGATTGCCTGCTTTTATTGCATGTGCACGCGCTGCCTGACCTCTGACATGCCTGCTTGTCTGCCTGCTTAAGTGTGACCCCCCTCCCCCCATCAACACACGCGCACACACCTTTTATTAACATCTCATAAACTGTGAAACGCTCAGACACAAAGGCAGGTCTCCTGTGCCAGTGGGAGGGCTGTAACCATGGTTACCGCTGTCCTTCCATCGCAGCCATCCATCTCCACCAATAGTCATTGACATGCGTGTGGGCGAGCACAGGGATGGGTGGGGGTGTGAGTGTGTGTCTGTGTGTGTGTCACATGATGAGTGAGTGAGTGGACTGTGTGTGACAAAAATGAGAGAGCTCTCTGAGTTTAGATACTTGGACTTTCGTACGCAGTGAGTTGCTGAGCTGATACCCGCGGGTGCCGCCTTCAACACCAACATGAGCTGTTGTGTACCTGGGGCTCTCTTCCTGTGCGTGCTGGAGCACCCAATGCCCATCAGCAGTAGTGATTTTTGGGTCCTGAGGCTTGTGCCTAGCTCCAAGACTGCGCTGACACTTGTTTCAGAATGGATCTGTTTGGGATTTGGGTGGTGTGCCCTAGGGTTCCTGCAGGGGTCCTACTGTACAGTGACTTGCTTGCCTCCTGTTTGACATGGTTTGCACCCCAACCCTCCACCACCCACCCGATGAGTACTGCATGGCTGTCTTCCGCTCTCCTTGGTCATGTGCTCCCCCAGCCCCCACAGCAGAACGTTGTGGGGACACTGGGCACGATCATCGCTGTTGAGGTGACGGTGTTTAATTATGGCTGTCGCCGAAATACCAGCAGCTGCAGCAGTATTAAAAAACTGTGGTATTACAGCCGTCAGCTGTTGGGGTGGAGTGGGGTCGAGTTGGGGGAAGCTGACATTAGGCTGGCTGAGAGGAGGTCTACAAGCAGCAGTGTGTGTGTGTGCGTGCGTGCGTGCGTGCGCGCCATGTAACCTTCCCTACGCTCCACCCTGCCCCCGAACAACCACCGCCCTCCCCCCCCCCCCCCCGGCATCCTGCTGTTGCCTGTGTGTCATACACGGTTTCCCACCCCCTGCCGTTCTCACCATTACATTGATATCTCTCTCTCTTCCAGAACACTTCGGTCATGGAGCCTCAGAACAACGAGCTCTCCCCAAAGAAGACCTCTGTGCACCTGGGAAAGGTGGGGGCCTGTTACTCCTTTCCTTGCTGTCCTTGATTCCTTGATGCCCCCCCCCCCCCCCCCCCCCCCCCCCCCCCCCCCCCCCCCCCGCCCTTTTTTTTTTTTTTTTTTTTTTTTTTTGTTTTCCTTTTTTTTTTCCCTGCTTCTTTGTTTTTTCTTTTTCCTCCTTACT
>JAAGVU020000002.1:2751055-2777288 GCA_011763525.2 Mormyrus iriodes
GTGTGTTTGTGTGCGTGCGTGCGTGTGTGTGCGTGTGTGTGTGTGTGTGTGTTTGTTTGTTTATGTGTGTGTGCTTTAGTGTTTTCAGGAGCTTGTCTTGTAGGGTTCATGCTCATATCATACTTGGCCAATAAGTGTTTGAGGAGTGAGTCCCCGGAGTTGTCCTCCTGTACATGAGGGTGTGTTAGACATATGTCGGGGTGTGTTGGTTTCTGGTGCCTTTGTTTTTGTCTGGACCTGGGTTGCTAGGTTTTGCCTCAGATGTGCTTCTTGTGGTCTGCTGTGCTATGGATCAAAAGAAACTAAAAACCTTAAATCCTTAACCGAGTCACAGCTTTATAAATGTAGTTACTGACCGACTAGTAACCTGTACTTCCTGAAAATTCATTGTCCATTGAGAGACATTTTGTCCAAGCATCGTAAATGTATCCAGTGTCGTAGGAACCAAGGGGATGGGGAGCGTGCACCCCCCAATATTTCATTTGGATGAGTTCATCTCCCCCAATAATAGACATGCATTTAAATGAAGTTCTCATTTGCCCTTGAATGTATCTACAGGTATGTTAATGAGTTACATTTGCCAGGTATTTTCTATAGTGTGGTTTGTTAGAGTAGCTGGGAAAGCTGATCCCTTGCAGAAACGGCCAGTTCTTACAAACACACACACACACACACACACACACACACACACACACAATCTGATTTGGCCACAAGGTGGCGATAAATGCATTCCCCCGACTTAAAACTGTGTGCTCAGAAAAGATTCATTTCATCAATGGAAAAAATACTGTGGATTTAATTTGGCAGTATTTTGCTTTTTTGTCATACTTAGCAGCATCTGTAATCTTACCAGTTGTAATATTTCATAACATTTCAACACCTTATCCTTTCATTGCTTAGTCAATATTATTTTTCAAAACATCTTAGAACACTTATACATTTATACATCTTGATGATATATGGGAGTGATTGGCGTTAAATACCTTCCTCACTGGTGCTACACGCGGGGACCCAGTTTGAACCTTTACCACTGTTTCCCAAACTGGTCCTCAGGGACCTGCAGACAGTCCACATTTTTGCTCTATGGGAGCTTGGAGGGAGCAAAAACGTGGACTCTCCATGGGTCCCGGAAAACCAGATTGGCAAACACTGCTTTGGGTTTGTACACTAGTAGTTTAGGAGTTTGTTGCTGATGCTGTTGGCCATTTAAGAGCATTAAGTTGTAGTAGTAATAGAATGCAGTGTTGATCCATGCCAGTGCAGTGCATTTATTTGGCGGTATCATTTTGGGAAGAAAGGTTTAACCCCGCCCCCCCCACTTTTGAAGTTTTCCTTCACTGATTTGTAACTCTGTGCCCCCTTTTCCCCCCAGAAAACTGCTGTCTTTGTCTTTCCATTCACTGTTGTAGCCACGACCTCATAGTTTCTGTCCTAATCCCCCTCCCCTTCCCTTACAAGCAGCTAATCTGAGAACGTTGAAGTTTTGAGGTCACCTCAGCAGTTACTCATACTAACAATAATCCCCCGGCAATGACTCCTCTCCACCTTTTCCACTTGGGCTTTCATGAGCACATCTGTGGGATTGTAGCGTCGATCCAAAATGCCCCACTCCCTCCTCCGGAGTGCAGGAGGAACATTTCATCCGACTGATTCTGCCCACTGCAATAACGATCAGGCCTGGACTTCCTGTTCTTACTGGGGAAGTCGAAATTTAACACGGAGCCAACTTGTAGACATCGATTATATGCAATAAAACATTAACTTTTTAATAAATCAAAATAGCCTTAAAATGACTGCAATATACAGAGGTGAAAATAAATAGTTTTATAATAATAATAACAATGCTACTGTTTGTCTACTTGATCCACTTAGTACGAGGCTGTTGATGTCCAGTACCAGCACTGTCCACTGTGCTGGAACAAAGCTCCCTGTCACCATCCCACACGTGTGCACATGCGTGTGCGATAACGCATCTTTGGTATCCAGGGTGTCTTTGGCGAGTCTAGACTTTGGTAGAGCTTGGCTTTCATATTGCAGTCTGAGTGTCATTTCACCAGGTGCGAGGCGGTGTGGTTGTAAACAAGTACCCCTCCCAGAGGGCCTAGGTCACACCTAACATATGCTTATTTACACTTGTAATTAGGTTTTTTTTTCTGGAGCTGGGGAGAGATGAGTGCCCTGTACCACTCCGTAGCTGCTTTTTTTTTTTTTTTTTTTTTTTTTCCTTTTTAAATCCTCTTCCTGAAGCACTTGTCCATTTCCTGGGGTTTTGTCCATCTGGCTGAAGATGTTGTCTTCCAGTGCTAAGTCTTTCCCCTTCAGTCTGTGCTGCAGTGGGACAGAGTCCTGGTCTGAACCACTGCTAGGCGCTCTCTCTCTCTGTCTCTCATTATGCTCCTGGTCTCCTGCTCCTCACTCATATGGTTTGGTCCATTCCAGCAAGGAATCTTATGCAATAAAAGTTGCACTGACAGAGTGAATTCATCCATTAATGTCCTGATCTGTGTGATGACGTGCTAACGGGTGGGCCATGTATGTCTGTGTGCGTGTAGCATGTGTGTTTGTGTGGCCGAGTACTTTAGCAAGATTCACTAGCGGTCACCGACTGCACGCACCCTCTTGCTCCGCTTGCTGACGGTGGTGAAGCGGAAAGGCTGCAAGTCGGGCTGCTCGCCCGGAGGGAAGCGCTTCAGGAAGTGCACGTCCTGCTGGTTATGCAACGTGTGGGGGCCTCGCCGAGGGCGCCCCCTCTTGGTGAAGCCCACATACCACCCAGCGTAGCGTGCCGACATCAGTGCTGTGTAGTGGTTCTCCAGCACCTTCTCCACGAAGACGCAGTCGGCACTGCGGTTGCTGGCCTTCTGGGAAACACATGCAGTGATTCCGTGACTCGTTGTGGTTGTCATGCTTGGCATGGTATCCCCACCCCCAAGTAAAGGATGACCTCTGTACAGGCAGCGCTATATCTGTTTACGGAATGTTGAGACAAGTCAACAGTCACCATCCCTCACTCACCTTGCCCACGAGCTTCCCTCGCCGGTTCATGCACAGGTAGTAGTTGGTCTCCTTGCCACGTATTCTCACTTGGCTGCCGAAGGTGTCTGCTTCCACTACGAGCTGGGCTTGTGAAGAGACGGACAGACAGAAGGGGGGCGTGATATTAGTAAAGGAAAATCTAGAGCACCTCCCACTTTTAGACTGGGTTGGGGAGGTTGACGGACAGCTACGGCACCGTATACCATTGTGCTCTGACCATTGGTGGGTAGAAGACAAAGCTGGTGAGACCTTAAGGCTAAGACTGCAAATTTAGATGGAAATTAAATACTCCTGCTTTCTCTAAATTGCATGTGGAGATTCCGTAAAGTTATGTACTCAAAGCACATGCACACTTTAGTGCCAGTTGCATACATAAACATGTATTATGCATATAGCCTTTAAATAACACTGAAAAATGGATTTAGAAAATGAACAAAGGGAAAATCATACCAACGACCTGTTATCCCAGTAAAGACGGAAACAGTGAAACAAGTAGAATTTCAGTGTGACTAGTGTTTGGTCCCAAGCTTGGTTGGTACCCTAACTCTTCCTCTTGATCAGCGTGTTTCAGGTTTGTTTGAAAGGGTTATTGAGGATTTCTGTAACAGTCAAGTGTACTATGTAACAGTATTAGTTTAAATATATTAGCATCTTTAGTGGAAATGACAATAATAGAGTGTATTGTGTTTACTTGCTCCGTCAGATGCCTCATTCTGACAAACCTGCTTCCTCCTGTGGCCACACATGCGAGTACATGCGGTCTGTGCCCGTTGGGTGGAAACTCGTGGGAGCGCGCCTTACCATATTTGTCTCCATCCTCTCCCCGGGCACTGATCTTCCTGCCTAGCACCTGCAGGTGTTTGCCACTGGTGCGGCTGTATAGCTGATACACGCGGTGCTGCCTCCGGCTCATTGCGTCCCGAGCCCTTGTCTGGTTCTCCACGTGCACGCTGAAGTTGACGCCATCCCCGCCAAACACCTGCAGGTCCCCCCACAGTTACACTATTAACGTATACACACAGACACAGACCCACCCGTAGCCTCAAACCTTTACTTGGATACGTGCTTGTAGAGGGTCTTACCTGTAAAGGATTGTTCACCACCAGCAATGTCTGAATACATCTGTGAGAGATGGAGGAGACTGAAATGAGTTATAAAAGAGAGTGGAGTCCTTAGGCTCTGTCAGCCTCTTGTTTATGTGCTTCAGTGCAAAGCTCACAAAACAGCGTCAACTCTGAGAGAACAGGCTTCCCAGCATTTGCCATCTCGTGCATTTATCCCATATCAATCATCTCTTGCCATCTCCTCACTGGGAAGCTGAGATTCCTGCCAAGCATTTGAGTCTTAAAAATTCCTAAAAGCCTGGATCGATTCTCTTTTCCACTAGGTATTAATCAGCTTTGCATCTTCCCTTACAGTCTGAATGGGTACTTGTGCACTTCCTGTTCTTGTCCACATATGCCAATACCCATTGCATCCTGAGCTCACTCATCAACTTCCCTCATAACTATGAAGTGGCTCCTGTTCTCCTCAGACATTGTATGTGCAGGACAGTGTTTGTTTGAGTAGTGCTGTCATTGGATCTGACATTGTACAGCCAGCTTCTCAGCATTGCTAGTTCAATCCTATCACTCCCCATATTTTAAATGGTAAATTGATATTACTGCTGATTTTGACAAAATACCACACAAGAATAATTAAGGTATAAATTGTTTTTACTTGCACAGTTCAGGACTCCCCAAAGAGGTGTAAAAAATTGGGTTAGATTTGAGGTTCTGTACAATTTTTATGACTGAATAATCAGAAATCTGATGTTCAGCATCTGTAGTATCCCACTGTGCCATTTTAAACTGCACACCATCCCACTGCCCTCACAGCTGGAATATAGTATTCCAACCACTATTCCACACTAACCAACATCTGGAATCCAGTGCTGTAACCACTACTCCGTGCTAACCCGCAACCCTCATGTCCAAAGTCATCTGCTATAACCAGTGATTCATAGCCCTCAGGACTATAGTATGACGAAACTTAACATGTCTATGCATTAGGTGGTGACTGGTCAGAGTAAACCGCCGTTTATGTTCCAGTGTTACAGTAATAGTGGAGTAACTTACAAGAAAGTCAAGGCGGAGAGAATGGACTGCATCGCTCCCCCAAGCGACCGTGAAGCTTCAGCGCACGTCTGTTCCCACGGTGGATTCGAAATGATATCTGAGCCAGGAAGAACCGTTTAGCTGTGCCGTCCTCCTGAGAATAAGCGTCCGATTATGAATCCGTTCAGTGGATGGAGGGACGTCGTGGCCAGCCGCCAGTCCCGTGCGCATTAGCGGTAAGCGGCGGGCCCCTTGGTCGGGCTGAGCACGGGGGTGGGGTGTGTTCCGATGGGACGCTTGTGCCACTGTGGTTGCAGCTGAATAAGCACTACTCCGTGGAAATCCGTCTGACAGGGACTTTTAGTGCCGCGAGAGGAGAGGGGCAATAACTAATTACCACGCGGTGTCAATAAAAGAGTTTGCTCACTTTAATTCCATAGTCAGCTGGCTTATATCCCAGTTTTTCGCTAGAGTTTGGTCGTTTGAAACATAAGGTCGCCAGGTGGGTTGCGTTGGCAGCAGCCAGTTCGCTAGTGATGCTCCAAGGGTAAGATGTGAATGACAGTCTTCCGCTGTGGCTAGTACCTTGTTGTCCGGCGCTGGGGCAGGCTCTGCACAGCTTCCTCGGTCTTTATAAATCCGTTTTGGATATATATACTTTTTCTTTTAAAAAATTCAGTTTACAATGATTTTGCAAATACAAGAATAACCTGCTACGGGGTGACGCGTAAATGGAGGAAAATGAAAGCAAGGACACGGAGGAATGAGTTTTATGAATAGGAAAGGCTTGGGGGTGGGGGTGGCAAGAAGGGGAGAGGGAGTTGGTCTAGTTCCTGTGATGCGAGATCAGTAGCCGCGGGAGGGAGAAAACCTGGCCGGCGTAGAGATGAGGACGGCAAAAAGGCGAGGGTTCTGCGGGCTCCAAGTGCCGCTCGGTGGAAGCAGTCATGGTTATGCCTCCTGAAAAGGTCGGCGAGTCCAAGGCTTTTGGGACTGGGACCTGCAATTGCCAAAAGACATCACTGAGAGCACGGGCAAGGTCCAGCTTAGAGGACGTTTAATAAACGATCAGAGAGAGTATAGCGACAGGTTTGAGGGTGTAGCGGATACAAGTACTCGCGGCGGCAGCGTGCTGGGGATAAATCCACACCGCACCTGATCCGTAACGCTGTATGCAGCGCGCTGCCTGTCGGCGACTCTCACTGAGCTCCAGCACAATACCAGTCCAAATACACGCAGATGACATCACCCTTTAAAATTTCGGAGAAAAAAATGCCATGCAAGTTCTTTTTGTTGTTGTTGTTTATGCTTGCACGGTTAAATTTGCACAGTTAAACTACCAGCTCCCAAAATTCCCAGTAGGAAAGTGCAGGCTACGATTTTGAAGTTTCAAGTTGGGTGCGTTGTCGGTGTCTCCGCTTCGCCCAGAATCCGTCCGATATGAACGGTGTCCGTTTAAAAGCATGGACAGATCCTCTTAAAACCTGCCCCGTCTCCGTTCTGTCAGCCTCGATGTTTTTCTCAAACATAAATAAAAAATTCCATTCAAAGAAATAAATTCGACTGTCACTTGTATTACTATTAATATGTGTCATGGAACGTGAATATTTTCTTCCTCGATTTCTTTTTCCAAATAAGACCTTTGACAGAAAAAGCAAGTCAGCACGCTTAGATCTCACTCCGAGTGAAAACAGAACAAGATTTTAACAGCGGGCAGATCAATCCTCCCCTTTCCTCTCTCGCATCCTCCCTCTTTCTAGCTCTCTCATCCTCTCTCCCTTTCTCCTGCACATTTATTGGATCCAAATGAGATTAGTTCATGTATGATGCTGATTCTCATTGTAGCGTGCTGCAACTAAAAATAAATATAACTGCATGCGAAGTCCACAAATCTCTCCTTTGTTTCTTACTTGAACAAAACAAGACAGCGAGTTCTTACTCAGGTCAGTTAAAACGAAAGAATTACCTTAGCTGGCTGACACAAACTGGACAACGTAGAGATAAAAGAATAGGGGAATGAGTGAGAGGGAAGTAGGACTACCAATCATCCTTAACGCAGGAAGCTTCTTTGAAAGCGCTATGTTCTGATCTTGCGTTTCAGAACTTGGGAGAATAACAGGAACGACTGAGTGAGAGGGGCGAGGGAGGGAGAGGGCGTGAGGGAGGTATGTAAGCAAAGAAAGAGATCCAAAACGAACATTTCTCAGGGATTTCGGCTGCACCACCCGCCCCCCCCCTCACCGCGTCAAAACCGCAGACACTCGGCCAGTCGGCCAACCCAGTCCGCAATCTCAAGTCAATTTTAACTTCCAGATGCGCTTTTGCATGAATTATCTGTATCTTCCTAATTATTAAAGTTTGCATTACCAACACAAAAAGGGGATACGTAAAATGACCGTAGTGTTGGACTCTGACGCTGTCTGTGTAAGGTAGAGGTGCTTGCTTTTTAAGTTGCGAGGATCTGAGACTGGTCGGGACGGCTGGTTACATGGTAGCGGACAGACAGCCTTCCGCTTTCAGTTCCTAAGCTCTGAAATCCGTCAGTCGGGTTTTCCGTGGAAGTGTTGACGAATGGTTTTCTGGCTGTAGGGTCAGCCCTGGGTCACAGTATGAGCAGTTAGCTGTCAGAATACCCTCCCCCTTCCTTCGAGGAAGGATCTCGCGTGTTGACGTATGTACTCCATGAATGTGGTCCCGCTCTAGATGCGGGAGTTGGGGGAGGGGGAGCGCTTGTATTGGACCGCATTAATGAATCTCAAGGGTGTATAAATCCGTTTGACAAGAAACATCACACTTGACCGGGGACTGTCATTCGCTGAAAATCAGTCTGTATATGAGTGCGAATGGTTTAGATGCATCTCTTGTTTAGAGCAGCAAAAGTGTGCTCCACCAGGTGGCGCTATGCAAATAATACCTCTAAGCTTTCTAGTCATACCCTTAGGATAGATTAGAAAATGTATTAAAAAAAGAAAAATTCTCCAGCTTTCCATGTACACATTTTGCTTATAAAATATATACGAAATAAATATGAAACGTAATAACAGGTGCATATGTGGATAATACAGATTCTATAATAATGTGTTACATTTAAATTTTGTCTATTCCATATTAACAAAGATTAAAACATCCCTACAGTGTTGACGTAAACAATCATTTAAGGAGCTTTATTAGGTCTATTCACCAAATCCATCCACTTCTCTTGTTACATTCCCATGGGCTCCAACATTTCAAATTAAAACTCATTCCGTGACTTTTAACCATATTATGGCAAAATACGCAAAATGGATGTATTACACCGAGATGCTGTATGTGGCTATAAATGAGGTCAATAAATACTGGCTATCCTTTTGACCTTATTCCAGCACTCAAAATAGCGAGCAATTTCCCTCCGGGAATATAGAGGTCCTGTAGGCTACAGAAGGAAAATAAACATGCACCGGTTATTAATATGCAAAAAAATGTACATCTGTCTATGTACTTTCTATATGCTTCTGTATTATATTCTGCGTTATGGTGCCCTTTAGGTCAGAGAGGAGGCAATCAAAATGGACTCCCCATCTCTCCCTGTCTGACTCTCCCCTCCCTTCTGTCAATTTGGAAGGCTGAAAGTGTCACGATAAGACTCCCAGTATTGACGAAATAATTCGTCTCCTTCAAGTGCTGGTAATAACGCTCAGAGATGAACCATGGTCTAGAACAGACTGGGCTTTGCATTGTGTATAAACTGCTTTTGCTAAAAGAGGCCGAGAGAGCATTGTAGTAAGAGTGGCAGTGTATGCCTTTTCCCCTCCCTCTCTCTTTGTGTCTGTTGTATTGATTGTTCATATCTAGCCTCCTGTGGCTATTGATTCTTTTCAGACATTTGCAATAACACACAATTGCACACATACACGGAGAATGGCAGAGCGACTACAAATGTGTTCAGTGGTTAACTATTTTTCATGCACCTTTGATGCGTTTTCCAGTTCTGTTAATGAGCAGAAGGAAAAGTTTCCAGATTAGCCAGAAATTACCTGGCAGATTTTACCCCCCGCCGCCTCGTGCGGATTGCTGTAATGAGCCGGGCGCTAATTCCGACTCACTCCATCCCTGTCTCGCCGCGGAGATAATGGACGCAAACTCTCCAGCTGCCAAGGTCAGGGGTTAGGGCAGGGAACACGCTAGCGATGAAGACGACACAAATCTGACAAAGAGCGTACAGGGGTATATGCCCGGAGACCAGAGGAACAACAAACACATATGCTGCAAGGAATAAGTAAATAAATGATCGATCGATTAAGCTATAAGCCTTACAGAATCGTAGATTTGTCCGCTCACTCATAAAACTAAAATTAACACATATATATTTTTTGTTATCGGTAAATTTCACTAATGTTCCCTTTTAAAATATATGACGTGTAGTAAATATGTTGGTGTAACAAATTTAAGTCAGGATTTTAAATTCAGCTCAGTGTACATTTCAGGATATGTCGTGGGGTTTGTATGATTTATATACATTATAATATACAGTGTATAAATTGGTTTTCCCATAACTTATTTACACAGCAATGCCTTTGCACTAGTTACGCTGGTTTCACGTGAATAATTTATCAACCACGCACATACTGGCTGGTTGCAGGTTAACCTGCGCAAGCTGCTTGCCGCCTCTGGCTGAGCAGTTTAACACCAACGGGCGCATTTACGTGGTTGTTCTGGAAACAGGATTTTTACCAGACATTGTCCTGTGGCGGGACACAGACGGCAACCACACTGGCAACGCGAGAGTCTTACTGGAAAGCTTTTCGTCCCGAAAACCTGAGCACTTCATTATGATTAAAAACACACAGGGCTTTGGAGATGTTTGTGGCAGTTGCTCTTAATTAAAAACATGCAGAGTTAAGAGGCGATTTTTCTAGAGTGCCCTCAAGTTCTGCATCATTTTTCTGTCTGATACCTCCGTTCCATCCATGATTCCTTAGTGGGGCTCCACAGGAAAGCTGCATTTTTTTGTATTTTTAATGTATCCAGTATATCGTCATATATATTCAAATATATTCCTTACATTTTTCATTTTATATGTCCTCATACGTTATCGTTTCGCTGGGGCAAGCGTTCAGGGTTTCAGTCATAAAACTAATTTAATGAATCCAGTTCGATGCATACATAAGATTCCTCTGAGCCTGTAGGGAGACGCAGCTGGAATCAAAAGACGGAATTAGGTAAACGGGAGTAATTTCTAAAGGACGGTACCGCAGACAAGAAAAATTCGATTCTCTCTCTCTTTCTTTTAAATTTTTTTCCTAGCACAACTGACACCAGACAGCTGGAGTTTAAAGAAGATTAAATTGCAGAATCAGAAGTCCCGTTCGATGGGAAACAGCTGGAATGTGAAGAAGATGAAATTGCAGGATCAAAAGGTCCAATGGGAAGCTTCCTTTGACTGCCGCTGTGTTTGGGGACAAAAAGAACACAGCGCATCTCCTCTGGTGCTCCTGTTGTAGGCCCTTGACACAAACGCATCCATCTACTATCCTACTCTCTGACCCAGCGGACATTTTTTTTTTTTTGCATTTTAGATTCTTGTGTTCATGGTTCACTTTCTTACGAGATCATATTTTCATTCTTCTATGATTTGTAGAGCATGCTGAGTAAACATCAGCTTTTTAATGACTTTTTTTAAACGGAAGGCTTAATGCTGGCGTTCCACAAACTGAAACTCCAGGTGAGCGGTGGATGTAGCGGATGTGGACGAGGCTCGTTCTGCTCAAGGTCCTTCTTCTGTGCTGTGATTTTAAAAACAGATCGTATATTTTGGACTCTTATCTGTTTTGTTTTTCCTTTTTTATATCCAACCTGGGACTTTCGCTTCTCTCGTTTCCTTTTCATTTACACTCCACGTTATGCCAAGGCGTTAAACACAACTTAAAATGTTTAGCAAATGCACACTGTTAAGTTGTCAGTTATACTGTTTAATCTGTATACATCATATAACATGCACCACTTTAATGATATATTACACTATTGCTCTAGGACCGCAGTTTTAGCCCTGGCTGTAGCTTGCTCAGAGGAACACTGCACACTCTCCTTGTGTTCGTGTGGATTTCCTCCAGGAACCCCAGCTTTTTTTTCTAGACACACATACTTCAGATGGATTTTATTGTTCATAATCAACTTGTTCATTATCATATTCAAAACCAATCTTCTACCAATCACCAAGATATTTTCCCTCACTTGAAAAGTTCTTGCATTGCCTTTGAATAAATCTACAGTCTCCTACAAAGAATACGGATTGGCGAAAGTACAGCAGGCGTGCAAATGATTTGAAGTATTTGGAAGTTTCTGGAGGATTCTGTCTAACTTTGAACTCTCACTCTTTTTTTTTACCCCATTGCTCAAGCCATCGCTGTGCCCTTCATGTGGGCCTTCCCTTTATTCATGAGTGTGTCCCTCCCTGCTTGCACAGACAACCAAATGCTAAGTGGTGGCATAGTTCACAAAACAAACTACAGTTTTGCTACATTTCATTATTTAGCAGACAGTTTTATTCAAATCAATGTACAATTGAGGAGATCCAGGTGGGCCAGTTGGGGTTAAAGGCTCAAGGGCCAAAAAATGCTATTACTCTGTTCCCTACAGGGTTTGAGCTCACAACGTTCCACAAATGAGCACTTACCCCTAACCCATCAAGCTGCAAACCCTTAACGGCATTAGTACTGATACGACTAATGACTGGGACAGTGGTTTGGCTAGCAATGTCACTGAGTCACCAGAGAAATCTAGTCAGGTGCTCTGGTACCCATCTTGCTGTCAGCTGGGAAATTGTCCCTGCTACTTGCTTTTGTAGCTACCATGCTTACAACCTAACTAATATCCCTGGCAAAAATCATGATTGCTCAGGTCCTAGTGGATGTTGTTCCTATATATGTTACCCTTATGTTTGGCAGAAGGGGGCTGTGCTTGTGCAGAGCTGGCTGCTGATGCCCCAAGTTATGTCACTTTCAATGCCTGAATGCCTGTTCAAAAGCACTATTATTCATAACTAACTATCCCTCACTCTCCGTTATTCTGAGAGCCCTTCAAACCAACCGCTAAGTGCCTCTCTAGAAAAATCGGAAAATTGATTCGCTTCAGGCAGCAAAAGGCTCTCTTTAAGAAGTCAATTCTCTATTATTCCTCAAAAAGAGGATGAGGAAAGCTGTGGAATGTGAAAGAGACTGTGAAAAAGCAAGATATGGAGGGGGGTGGGGGGTGACAGAACTGATGTTTTCTGTATAAAGTTGTAATACTTTCATAAAAATTGCATAATAAATATAGCGATCCCTGCAGTATAATACAGTTTATGATCACTTTTTGGGTTTTATTTTGTATTTGCTTTTGCCTTGGTTCATGCTGACTATGTAAAACTTTTTCAGTTTGCTCAGTACTGATTCTCTGCCTTTTGATGTTGATTTTGTTTTGTCCAAAGCGTCTTTTTTTCCCCATTGTTGAAAGATGGATTATTACTGGAGCATGAGTGGCAAAGCACTGATAAACTCCTGGGTGCCCCCTTGAGGCCAAGTAAGTAATTAGTAAAGGCTCTTGTCTGGTTCCATACATCCATACAGTGGCTTTATTACAGTATATCTAAATAAGGCTCCATTTGACATCACTTGACAGTTTGTGCATAAAATTCATGGCAAAATGTTGATCTTCTTTACAATGGTTTAAAATTTAATGAGCGCACCTGTGGGCGCAGGCTTGTGTTCAGCATGAAAGGACACGAGCTTAACATGCCTTCCAGATGCATTTTACATTTATGCTTTTAGCAGACGCTTTGGTCCAAAGTGACCTACAAGTGAGGAGCAGCCAGTGTCCCTGGAGCAATTGGGCTTAAGTGCCTTGCACAAGAGCCCAACAGTGATATCATTCTGCCAGGCACGGGTTTTGAACCAACGACCTTCCAATCGTTGGCACAGAGCCTCACACCCCCCCGCATATGTTCAGTCATCTCGTCACAGCTTCTCTCCCTGTTTGGTCTGCTGCCATTTTGAGCAGACTGATCTAGAACAAGTGATCTTTATTGTTTCATGTGTTGTAATGCAAACACACACCACACCACACACACACATGTTCTGTCCTGCCATCACTGCCCTCTTTGCTCAGGACAGCTCACACATGTTCTCCTCTCTGTCAGCTGCTCCCTCTGCCACCCCCTCCCTCTCTTCCCCTTGTTCCATTTAAAAATCCAGCTCCCCCCCCCCCCCCATAGGAGGACCTGTTGAGTGGATCCAGTCTGTGCCAATTCCACAGACATGCTTTGAATTTAGCTGTTCTCTTCCACACTCGTCTCCCCCTAGTCCCCCTCTCTTCTGCGCTTCAGGCTCTGCAGTGTATGTCTGTGCCTCTTGGCATGTCCTCAGTCTTTCCAAGCTTTGAAGACACTTCAGATTTCTAATAAAAGACAGGTCCTCACCACAACAAAAAGCCATCTTTGAGTTTTTCATAAACAATGTATTTCTTTTCTCCCCCCCTTTAACATCTTTTACGCAGTCTCCCCTCCCTCTCTCTCCATTCCTCCCTCTCTCTCCCTCTGTTTTTTCAGTCTTGGCTTGTGAAGGGGGTACATGCACTTGCTAAGCTTTTTCTGTGGGTTCGCTGTTCTCTGGAACACATTAGCAGCCAAGAGGGAGGGAGAGCTGGTGGGTGAGAATGAGAGAGAGAGATGGAATCAGAGGGAGGAATGAAGGAAGAGAACAGGTAACAGTTAATGAGAGTGCATGCATGCATGTTTGTGTGGCTTGGCTGTGTTTATGTGGGAGATGTTCTGATAAACACAAATCACTGGTCATGTAATTCTTCGATGCCCAAAGCTGTGCGTCAATGTGATTCATTTATCAAGGGCATCCCAGCCTGGGAGGATCCCAATCCTGCAGGATCCCCCCCTCACTCTGTCACTGCCAAATCTTTCCCCTCCGCACCCCACCATTACCAGCCTTTCCAGTCCTGACCTGGCAATTAATCAACAGCACTTTCCGAACAGGTACTGATAATTCTGGTTCTGAGCAGCCCGCCCCGTCTGCTCGCCCCCGTCTCGCGTCTCGCCTAACGAATGCCATGGCCCCTCTGACTCTCCATTCCACTCACATACCCTTCTTTCAGCTGGCAGAGCCGCCTCGCCACAGCCGTGGAATTCAAAGTAAATAAATGGACATTTTTCTGCCACTTTTTCTAGGAAAAGAATAACAGAGTGTGTAGCATGTGTGTGAAGCTGCAAACCGCAGCCTCATTGGAGTTATTAGGGGCTGGCTGAGGAGGAACACAGAGCAGGACCAGATGGAGCAGCTGTACACAGCCATCACACATACACACATACAAATACACACAACCTTTCCATCGCCAGAGTCAGGAACGCTCCTTTTCCCATCCTCAAACGTGGTGCCACGTGCTCGCACACATGCCCACCGTCTGTCTCCGCTCCAGCACTGCAGATACGCTAACCATTCCAAGTCCTAAGCTCAGGAACATATGTGTCAGGGACATACCAGTCAACCCCACAAAGAGGTGCACATGGGAGTCGTGTGTGGCTCAGTGGGTTAGGAGGCTGTGACCATAATTGGACAATTGCCAGTTCGGATCCTGTTATCTGAAAGATGATTTTGCATTGGCCCCTTGATCAAGGTCTGTAATCCCTGTTATTCCAGGAAGGGGTGTAACTGGAAATTCTGGGCCCCTTGGCAAAATGTCACCTTCGGTCCCCCTGTCCGATTTTACATATTCAAGGGCCCCTGTAAAGTGCTGGGCCCTCTGAATTTGCCAGGGTTTCCAGGTCCCTCTGACATCCCTGGCTCAAAATCTGGCAGACCCTGCTTTCTCAAATGTAAGCCTCTAGGAAATGTAATGCACACACCGCCCCCATGTTTAAATTCCCACAGCCGCCATTATTAAACACTGCTCACGCAGTTTAGCATACATGTGCTGACTGGTGGTACTCCCGTAATCAGTCTGTGTATCTGGATATCAGAGTATTGATGGAAATTATGTACTTGGTTCAGGAGGACAACCTTTTGGTCAACAGCTCACAGCTTTAATCATCAGATTTGTATGCATATTACGACATACAGTGTATCATGTATATGGTCTATGTTTTTTTTTGTAACATTTTCTATCCAGTGATTTCTCATGCTACCTATACACTGGCCCAGCCAACTACTAACTGTACAGTCAAGGATTATAGCAGTGCTAGCAACAGAGTATCAAAGCAAATCACTTCGCTAGTCACATCGCTGGACACCTGATAATTACAGGTCAGTGACAAACTTGTTTGCAAGTTTACAACAGCAGCAATTAAGTAGTGCAAATAAAAATAATCATACAAATAAGAAGTATACATAAAAATAAAGAGTAATAATAGTGTGCAAATTAAAATAGTTAAATATGATAAATGAATTCATAAATGAATACAATGAATGGCCGGTGAATGCAGGGTTGCCAACTCTCCCGCATCTGGCGTGACACTCACAATTTCAGTCTCTCACACTCTTGCAAGAGATCTTATGGCAAATCTGTATTATTCCATTATAAACCTAAAAATTTGCTGCATCAAAAGTATTGGGGCAGTTTGCAAACCCTACAGACGATTTACAAGGCAATAAAACTTTTGCATACATGTAAATGCGAGTGCATGCGTGTGCAGACTTGTCTCGAATTGAAAATCTCACTCCAGCCATCTGACCAAAGTTGGCAACCCTGTGAATATAGATATGGATGTGGTGGATATGCATGACAGAATGGGTTCATAAACCTGAGTTTAGTATGGGATTATAGCAGTGTGCACTCACAGTCAAATACTAACTATAGTGTACAGAATGCCCTCACAACCAAGTGCTAACCATAGAGTATGTGATTATGGCATACAGGATCATGGCAGTGTGCACTCACAATAAAATACTAGCTGTATAGTACGGGATTATGGCAGTGTGTGCTCACAGTAAAATACTAGCTGTATAGTACGGGATTATGGCAGTGTGCGCTCACAGTGAAAAACTAGCTGTATAGTATGAGATTATGGCAGTGTGTGCTCACAATAAAATACTTGCTGTATAGTACAGGATTATGGCAGTGTGCGCTCACAGAAAAATACTAGTTGTATAGTATGGGATTATGGCAGTGTGTGCTCACAGTAAAATACTAGCTGTATAGTACAGGATTATGGCAGTGTGCGCTCACAGTGAAATACTAGCTGTATAGTATGAGATTATGGCAGTGTGTGCTCACAGTAAAATAGTAGCTGTATAGTATGGGATTATGGAAGTGTATGCTCACAGTGAAAAACTAGCTGAATAGTATGGGATTATGGCAGAGTCTGGCTCACAACCAGAGATGGTCAGTATTTCAATCAAATGTATTTAAAATACGTAATTTCTTTTGAATGTTTTGTAATCTGTATTTTGCTCGACAGAAAAAAAATGGTTGTAACTTGTAACAAAATACTTCGAGAGATTATATTTTATGTGTTTAATAATTTTAAAATTTGTCATTTTATTTATTTTCTGTCATTTTATGAACCTTCATCACCAGGCTTACAGACTTTTAAATACAGTCTATCACCATCTTTAGCTAGATGCAAGTAAATCACAGGATACGTCCTGTTGGGTCCAGCTTGCTCGTTGTGAGCTTCGTTTTCCCATGACCAGTAATCCAAGGAAAGAAGCTGCTTTGATGCTTGGTGCAAATTTCTTTGAGGTAAAGTATGCAGTAAAATATACTATCAGACACTGCTCACTGAATGTCAGTATAGGAAAGAAAAATACAGCGATTAGCAAACTGTAGTGCTGTGCTGCAGGCCTTTGAATTAACTTGCTAGCCTGCTATGAAACCGGGAAATTCACGCATAATGTAAATTTAAGAAAGAGTTGGTGTGCCTCCTTGCCTACATACGCACACGCCTACACCCCTGTCAGCCACCAGCACTAACTCTGTGGGAAACATTGGGTATAAATTAAGGGTGCAATGGTTCTGAATTCGAGACCGAAACCGCAATACAGACCTTCACGATCTGGTATTGCGGTTCCGGAGGATGGAATCGCGATGCCCCCCCCCCAACCCCCCCAGCCCACTGCTGCGGGTGCGGCCTGTTGGGCTTTAAAAGTCACAATTAACATTATTACACATGTAAATCACTAAATTTTTATTCTGTTCAAAGTTTGGGCAAGCTGTATGTTTTGTAAATGCTACACAATACTAGGGCTGTAACGTATTCGTTGTCTGCCACTACTATTTTACATGTATTTTTGTATTTTCAAATTACAACATATTTTTATTTTAAAGAAATACATTTTCTTTGTATTTTATTATGCTATATTTGACGAGCAAGAATTTGTAATATCTAAGAAGATCGTTTTTGATATTTTTGCCTATCTCTGCTCACAACCAAGTGGGGGTTTATGGGATTATTGCAGTGTTGCTCACAATCAAGTACCTCCTATAGAGTACAGGATTAAGACAGTATGTGCTTCCAGTCAAATAAATACTATTAGTAGAGTACAGGATTAGAGCGACGTGCTCGCAATCTAATGCTAGCTGTATAGTGCGGGATTATAGAAATACACACATGCAAACAAGTGTTAACTGTAGAGTATGGTATTATGAGTTTGTGCAAACAACCAAATGCTAACTGTAAGGCACATGACAGCAGTGTGAGCTCACAACCAAATGCTAATTGCACAGTATATTAAAGCACTGTGTACTCACCACCAGGTGTTAACTGTATAGTACAGGATTATAATAACATGCACAAAACCAAAGCTAAGTGTGCAGCACAGGCTTATAGCAATGCACACATGCAACTAAATGCTAACTGTACAGTGGAACATTCCACCATCTATGCCGTCACAGTGAAACACTCTCTTCTCAGCTCTGGCAGAAACGTGGCAAACCTGAACGCTCGGCGAGGATGAGGAACCCCTCATCTCATCCCACTCATGCGGGGCGCTGCCGCTCTCCGCTCTCCTCAGGTGTGACATCACTGCCATGCCTCTGGCACCCGTCGCGTGCCTCCTTCAGTCCTCACAGGGGTGTTTCTCATAAAGAAATTTAGGGGTTAGTGTTAATATTTATTTTTCTATGACGGAAAGTTCTGGACCGCTGCGAGTGCTCAGGACTGCCCAGCCACAATGAATTATCAATTTCATTTGGCCGCAGCTTCTGTCCTGTGCGACTCATAATGTCTGCAACCCATTTTGACTCCGGAGTTTGTTCGCAGGAGAACTGCAGCACTGGAGGGCATAGCTTCCCTGTCTAGAGTTCCAAACAACAGCCCTCTGCCCCTCACTAGCTCTGCCCCCCCCCCAGCCAAAGTTCCTTGTTAGAGCGTGTGCTCCAACACGGCCGGGTGTGTACCCGTCCCGCTCGTTTGACAGATTACGGCTGCTCTGTAGCTGGTCCGGTGTGCTGCCTTATGCATATAGCGGCTTGTTATCGTTACTCTTGCTGTCAGAGAGAAGCCTGGCTAACATTACAGGAGTTAGCTTTCGATAATTTTACTTTTTTTTTTCTTTGCGTAGAGCACATGTGAAAGGGCGGTGGTTAACCGGGATCAGGTCAGAAACCACCGGAATGCTATATAAACTGCCGTGATCAAGTGGAGTTTCAAGACATTAGTTCTGCTGCTCTGAGAAATGGAAGGGTTGCTTGTACTGGGCCAAGCCTGCTTTTTGGATCCATATTCACCACCAATATTTACATACAGCAGCTTCAGCTGGAGCCCAGGCCTCTTTGGCTAACTTGGATTTTCCCACCAGTGAAATATGATAATGACACTAAGTGTTGCTGCACAATTCTAGGGTTATTGCATGTAGTGGCAGCGTGGCCAGCAGTGGGGAAGTAAGCGAGTGTTTTCCCGGGAGTCGGCACCCCTCCCAAACCCTCCCGCCCCCCCACCACCACGAGCAGGTTTCTCACTGAGGCAATAGCCAGGGCCAATAACCCAGGAAATGCTTTGGTCAGCCACATAGTAATTGGGACTGTCCTGTGTAATTTGGTGGCGGGGGGAGCAGACGCTGTGGCGGTTTCCCCCCAGCTGGCCGCACGGTCTCTTTCGACTTGCACTTGTCTCGCTGGCTGTCTGACGTACCTACAGCTGTGGCGACCAAAGAGCGTTAAGCGGGACACCACTCTCCCCAATCCCGGGGCCTGGCGGGTGTTTCTCTGGTCTCCTGCATTAGTACCACGTATGTACATTTTTTAAGGGGCCAGGGTGGGGAGTAATTCACATGGGCAAGTTCAAAGAAACTTTATAAGTTTATTCTAATTTGTACTGGAAGGTTTCTTCTGCTCAGCCCATTCACATTGTTTTTCAGATGTTTAACAGACGCTACATCTGAAGGCAGGAAAGTGCTATGTGAGGAATTGGGTGTGCAGCCCCCTTCTGGCTTGCGGAGAGCATGGCCGTGAACTGTGTCGCTTGCGTGAACTGCGGCGATTGGATCACGAGCCTCCCTGGAAGCGTCAGGGTCGGCCCAGCTGAAGGGGTCTTAGCCCCGCATGTTGGTCACCAGCTGACCGTTCTGGGTTTCCGTGGGTGAGTCATGTCAGGGTCGGACAGCGCATATCTGCTGGGCACCGCCTGATGTTTCCACGCTGTGTCACAGCTCTCTGCGTCGTGGTGCAAAGACTGACATCCGCCATTCTGTCGCACACACAAATTAATGTGCGCTTTCTAGTTTTTACCGTGTTCCCTTCAGTGTCTAGGCCAATTTTTGTGGGAAAACCAGCGCACCCAGAGGGATGGGATCAGTCTGCCCGACCAGCGGGGGGCAGTAGAGTAATGGAAGGCAGTCATGTCACCATGTGTAGGTAGTTATACTAGTAATGCAGGCAGAGGGCCCAGTACAGGGGTCAGTATTTAAACTGTAGCCGAGGGGTGTGGGGGTGTGGTGGGGGGGTAAGCAAAGAGTTGGAGGACAGCTGTGCTGGCAGAGATGAAAGCCCTTAACAGCACAGCACACGTCTTACTGACGACATCACACACAGCCTGTGTCCCACCCTCTATCTGTCTCCCTCCATGCAACACTCCCTTTTTTTATCCCTCCATCCCTCCCTCCCCTGCTTTCCTTTACTCCCTCACTTTTTCTCTCTCCCTCCCTCTCTCTCTCTCTCCTCTCTCTCTCTCTCTCTCTCTCTCATTCTTTAATCTCTGGCCAGACAAGCTCAACTGCAGCCAATTAGTTCCCTGCATTCTGTTTGTAAATTAGCTTTTGAAGCCCTGGATAGCGTACAGATTTCTGACTGTTTAAATCTTCCTTTCCTTCTCTTTCTGCACTCGATTTCCAACATGAACAAACCTGCTGGCAATGCAAGATGAGAGCAGCTCACATGCCCCCAGTCTTGTTCTCACTCTTTTGCCCGCATTGGTATTCGTATCTCCTCATTTTTCTCTCTCTGCTCTGCCTTTCTCCTCTCGTTTTTCCTTCTCCACCTGTTCTTGCTCTCATTCCCCTTATGTCCCATCTCTTTCTCCTCAGTCCATCTTCTTGACTTTTTTTCTGAATTCTTTTCTTTGATTTCTGCTCTCTCATCTATCCAGTCCTTCTTTTGCCCCATCTCTCCATAGTAAGTCCCAGATACTTTCCCTCTAAACTGTGTACCCATGTCTGTCTTTCTCTCCATATGCTGTTCTTTATACACTCCCCATACAGTGTGTCCCCGTTTCTGTCCCTCTCTCACCATACATCCTGTCTCTTCCTCTGTCCCTCCATACAGTGTATCACTGTTTCTTTGCCTTCATGCAATGTGTCCCTGCCTCTCTCCCTCTCTCTGTCTGGGCACAGGGGAATGATTAGTTGAGAAGACATTCAGATTTTCCTTCCATGTGCCGTGCCAGCAAGTGCTTGTGTGTCTAGTGCTGAGAAACCGGCTATGGCAAGGAAGGGCAGTAGCCGAAGGGGCAAGCTTGGTGCTCGTGTGAATTGTGTGTTATGTTGTGTTTCCCCTGAGTTTGAATCCGTTTGTTCGGTGGCACATGTGTTTGTGTGTCCATGTTTGTCTGTATGCATTCACGTGTATGTGCATGCATGCATGTGTGTGTATGAGAGCGAGCGAGAGAGAGACTTGCCCGTGGGAATTCTGACACTGGGTATCCTATGGTTGCGTGAATCCAGATGTGAAATACTGAGTAGCGAAACCTGACCCTCCCCCAGCCCTCCTGCCCAGAACTCTGCACTCACACACATGTGGAAACAATTCAGAGTGTGCCCTGGGTGGGGGCAGCCCTCTCTAACACACACACGCACATACACACACACACACTTACACATGTACACCCATAATGCACTGACTTGCGTGCACACACGCTCTCAAAACTCTGTCTCTCAAACACGGCTACACATGGAGATGTGTACTTGTATTCCTGCAGATGCAGTCATACATATATACTTATGCGCACACACACTGGCATGTGAGATACCATTAGGTCATTGGTACCACATTGGTTTGCTTCTCCGAACAGGAGGAACTATGGTATGGCTTTAATATTTAATCCATCTGTTTCAGCTGGTTACCCAGGAAGTTTTTTAAGTAGCCTTAAAAGCCAAACGAGATGGAAAATGTAACGTATGTGCTTTCACTCTTTCTTAGCACGTGCTGACGTTATTACATATATGCTTGTGTGCACGTGGATATAGGTGCAGGTGTTTCTCTGTGCTTGAGCACAAGTGTGTGCAGGTGTTACTCTGTGTGTGCTGGGCACAGCTATTTGTGGCTTTCCGCCGCCTGGCACGTCTGCATCTCAAAGAGCGTTTCGGCAGACGTTGATTTCCCCTTGACGATCTGTATTTTGCATCTTTAACTGGAAGTTAACACAGTTGCCGACTTGTATTCGCAGGCGGAGGCGTAGAGGCAGTCCCGGCTCAAAAAGGTCAAGGGAACCAACAGAAAACTTGAAATATCTAGAATTTCAGAGCAGACCAGAAAAGCCAAACACAGGGAAGCCGATTATTTTATTCACTGGCAGGAACAACATGATAGATCTTGGCAATGCGTGTGAGAGCATGAATGTTTGTGAGTGTAATGAACAAGTCCCTGTTCAGGTGAAATTCTGCAATGAAATGCACACGGAGTAAACACCACTGGCCCCAGAAAGTTTGTCTCTGGTTCACAGTGCTCAAGGAAACGAGGACTGGAATTCCTGAATACTTGGGTGGTTTTGTTTTGAGCTGTGCTTTCGTCATCTGTGATTGGACGGCAGGTTCAAGTACGGATCGATGCAGTCTGGGAGCCCTGACCTCCAGTAACATAAGCGTGCAGAGGCTGCTACAGTGTGGGTGGGGGTGGAAGGGAGGGGGGCAAAAAAGGGTGTTCGGAGGGCAATTGGGGCAAAGAGCTTGCAGGTTCATGTATTGCACAGCTGTCCCCCTGGGTATACCGCAGTGCTGTAAAACCCACAATGCAATTCTGAGAGCAAAGCAGAGAAACCAATGGGAGAAATGTGTGCATGTGGCTTCTAGCTCCTAGCATGCATGTGCGTGTGCGCGTGTATGTCTGTGTGTGTGTGTGTATGTTCCTTCTCATCTGTAATATCCTGACAAGGGAGGCACTGGAGCTGACTCTGAAGAAGAAGGAGAAAAAAAAGAGAGAGTAGGCCTCAAACATCTGCTGAATGTTTCAGATCAGCTCCGTCTGGGTCCCTGTCACTGCCAGTACACTGTCAAGACATCTGCAGCAGAACACCAAGCCCACACAGAACCGCAACAGAACTCTGTGCTACACACTCCCCAGGGGGTGGGGGGGGGGGGAGTACAGGAGAGTGTCAGGGAAGGGAGTGAATGTGGGGAGAGGGGAGAAGGAGAGCGAGGAGTGAGGGCTAGAGGGCAAGATTGTTTTCGATACAGCCAAAGTGCAGAAACAAGCCGATTTTTGTAATTTAATATTTCACTGCCTACACATCTGGAACTAAACGCAAAAAAAGAGGAAAACAAGCAGCGAGAGGAGAGGTTGTGACACTGCCACATGAACTGTGAAAGATGCACTCGAACCCTTCAGATCGCCCTCAACACAAAGCTCACTCTCAGCAGAACCTCTGGGTTGCTCCATGGCGATGGCTACTGCAAAAGCAACACAAGACTCGACGTTCCCTCGAGCAACAGCCAGCATGTGAGTGTGTGTGTGTCTGTGTGTGTGTGTGTGTGTGTGTGTGTGTGTGCGCGTGTGTGTGTGTGTGTGTGTGTGTGGATGTCCACCCTCAGAGAAGGCTGCGTTTACTTGGCATGAATGCGTGGGTGATCTGGGTGTAATTACCGTCTGGCTGTCTGACAGCAGGGATGATGACATTCATAGCTTTATGCTCCAGTTCAAGCCTTGCTCTACCATCCCTTCAACTGATATCCAACCAGCATTCACTCCACCTTCGTGCCTGTGGGCGACACGCATCTGAAAACATTTACAGGGTTAAAATTTAAATGGAAGTACAGGGACCTTAATCAAAGCACAGATCCCTAAATCTGCACTGACTCTCATGCATTTAACTACCTACATCCTGACAAATAATTATTCAGAATGCATCCTTCAGTATGGTACCCTTACACTGACTTATCTCTAACTTGTTTGCCATGTCCTGTGCTAAAACGTAATTGTCTGACACTGTTCTCTGAAATATGCTATCCTAGCATTTATTTACCAGCAATGCACTTAATATTATGCTGTCCTTAGAAGTAATTTCCCATGTCTCATTGTGCAATGCATTAACATTACTGTTTATTTCCTGTGGATCATGCAGAATGCTGTAATTCCAAGGAATTACCCAAAATGCACCTGTGAACGTGCCATATTTGTCTTCAGTTACCCACAATGCATCATGCAAGCAGTTATCCTGACAGGTAGTTAGCCACCGTGCACACTGTGATACATGATCCTCCTGGGCATTTTTCCAACTGGACAGATCAGATGGCAAACCTGCGGACCCCCCAAGGCCTCAGAGTCTTCATCCCTCTCTCGTCCTTTCATGGTCTGCCCTAAACGTTTTATCGCTCATGATCACTCCATGTGGAGAAGCAATCTCCCATCTCACGGGGACCTCAGCACAAACAGCCCCCACAGTGCTCAGCTCAACTTCAGACAACACTCATAAATATCTCTTTTCCAGGATATTTGCACAATGCAAATTTTGAGCCGACTGCCAAAAGCACTGCCCCCAAGAAGATGATTGTACCTGCCAGGAACACTGCAGCGGGCCGACGCGCGTAAACACCCTCGTTCACACAAACATGCGCACATAACCTCGCTTGTACGCACAGGAGCGCAAACACCAAAAATTCGCCTGCAAACACACTAATCTGTGCAAATGCACTCATGTAGATGCAGGATGAGGCATTTGTTCAATCCAAGGCACAGGCGCATGAACTTAAAAACTCACGTGCGTGAAAAGTCACATAAACCAACCCATCTATATACTCAACCATAGTGTTTCACTGCCTCTGTTTTGATAACTTTAACAGAGCTGTGGATCAAGGGCCACACACTCAGGTAGACCATCCCCAAAGATGCCGAAAAGAAATGATGGAACAAGGGGTGTGAGATGGCATGGAATGGTAAGAAGGTAAAAGTATTGGTTTAGTGAAGTGATGCTTCCAGAGAGGCAAGAATATCTTAAAGACTTTTCTTCTCTGTTTTGTCAGCAAACTGGTTCCCCTCTTCAAACCAGTCATTAAAGGCAGGGTAAGCTATTGTATTTTGAGGCCTGACGTAATCTAGTTTTTTCCCCCCCTTTTAACATTTTAGGGAAAAACAGTTTGATCTTAAATTCAAAAATGATTAACTGAGAAGATATGACCGCTGATAAAATGCTTCTGCACCTCAGTTTCCACTGCCACGTAATTAACTGCTTGATGATCTAACCATTTACCCCTTTACTGTGTTGCCAAGGTGCTACAGTAAGGCTACCAAATAGCTGAGCTTATTATACGTAATTTTACTGGGCTGTGCTTCACATTTTACGTGAAAATGTTCTGTTTCGTGGTTTTTACAGATGTCACATATTGAGAAATTGTCATAACCGAAAGTAGAAGAATTTTGTTTTTGCTTGGCCAAAAAATACGTACGCACAGGCACACAAACACGCACAGGCAAGTTTCCACAGTTACTTCTCCACAATATATTACTGATGTTATGTTCAATCTGGTTTAGCTTGTCATAGGTCTAAAACTTTTCAAAACTTCATTATTCATTCCAGGAACCACATGTTTTGTGGAGTAACACTTATTTCCTTTTCTGTTTAATCTTAATGACAATTAAGTGATGTTTTGTAATGAGTGACCAGGAACCAGAGACCTTAGTGGTAAGTGTGGCTTCCAAGGGAAAATAGTGAGCTTAGTGCTGACACCATCAGGACTATGGTGGTAGTGCTGCATAAATCACTGACATATCCAGCCAGATAGCCCATTATCCAGTTAATTTGTTCTAACATGGGGTCTTCATAATGAATCAAAGACTTTTGGCAGATAATTGCAGCGACACAACTAACTATTCATGGATTTTGGTTATGCAGTGAAATAAACCATCTAATGGGTTTTTAATGCTGTTTATTCATAGTCATCTGAGTTTAAAACTGATAAGAATTTTCAACAAAGTTTTCAACAAATAATCAGAGAGTGTTGTTTCATCTTAGTTGCAGTCTACATAAGGGTTCCATGTTAACATGTTCAGTGCAGCATGGTACTGGTTTCCTCCGGTATCAAATGCCTCTTGTGCAATAGAGGCTTATAAGGAAGATGACTGACCTTAATCGATCAAATTATTGTATGACCCCAGCATGATTGATTTCTGCTTTGTCCAATAGAGCAAGGTCTTACTGCATGTAACTTGTCTCCATCTCATCCAATAGTGGCAAATTCTCCATCTCACCCAGTATCTCTGAAATTATAGCCATGTGTTTGAACATCATAAGTCAGGCACTTGTTTGTTGGCATCAGAACTAACAAGCATTCATTTGTTTGATCTAAAACATTCATTCACTTTCAAATTCATACTCAATCATTAGAATTTCACCATACTTATACTCAGGGTACAGCTGGTAATTACGTTAACTACAGACATACCCACTGAGCTTGGGGTATGAATCTGAGGTGGTATTTATAGGATGATATGGGGAGGGT
>JAAGVU020000002.1:2779588-2799214 GCA_011763525.2 Mormyrus iriodes
TTATAGTGCATTTTAGGTTCATCCTGAAATTTCACCCGAAAGCCGAATATCCCTAACTTTTTGTGAGTAGTGTATACAGAGAAAATCACTAATATGCAATATTCTGTTTATTATTTGTTAGGTACATTATTTGTGTCTAATTGTGATGATTGTGTTAACTCATTTATATGAAAGCAGAAATAAAAGAGTAGAATTCAATTTCACTTTATGACATGCCCCGGTGTAGTTCATACTGTACATACCGTAAAAATACTCTCCATCGCGCCATCGCCTTTATTGCTGTCGTTTTTTCTATCTGCTCCTCTGACACCAGCCTCCCATAGTTTTTCGAAATAAAGCAGTTAACGTATGTAACTTTTACCTGCGTATGGTTGGTTCCAAATGAAGATGCATTTTGGAATAACTTTAAAAACATCCAAATGAAATATACTCATTTACACGCAGCTTCAGATAATCTGAAGTAACTTTAACAAATTAGTCCGGTACAAAAATCATTTCTTTTTTAAGGAATGTCATATTAACTGACTATACAGTACATCGACAATTTAAAGCTGTAGTTTCATTATGTCCATTAGATGGCGCTCAAGGATCATTTTTGAAAAAGAAATCGAAAATTGCTAATTCCCGTGCTTCAGGTATCTGCTGAAATAGTGTTTCTGAACATGAAATTCTTTTATGTGTGTGTGTGTGTGTGTACCCACATTCAACATACAGTAAACTGTACGTTTTTTATATGAATGTTACTTCGTGTATAAATTTATAAGTAACATTCTGTTTTATTACGCGTCAACACGCCTGCTGGTAGCGTCTCCTCACGACTCTATGGTCACGGATTGAAATCCAACCTCGGTTCTTTTTGTGAGGTATTTATATATCCTTACTCGTACCATACCTGTTTCACGCAAAACGAAAATGCATGTTATTGATTTGACTCAGGTGACTCTTTAGTGCTGTTGGCTTGCATGCGCACAAGGAACTGAACCCGTGTCCAGCGTATACTTTGACTTTCGTTTTTTGCTCCAAGATGTTTTCATGTTTCAAAATCTTATTTATGAAGCGAGTTTTATCCTGCTGGTTGTTATTTGTTTTTTGAAATGCTGAATAGAGGAAACAACTCACCCTTCTTTTATACTAGATCGATTTACAGGTTTAATGTTAATCCCATAATCGAAAACATTTTGTATCTGCTAGTTATATCTGGCTAAATTTAGTTAATGGTAGATGGCGTGAAATACAACAAAAGTGTTCAAATGCATTTTCATCGTGGTACTGTGGAATTATTTATCACAAAACATTTGTGTTCTTATATACTGAATGGCTGATCCCGGATAGCTACACACTAATCCCCTACTTCATTAATTAAAAAGAACTAGACTCGGGGAAAGCGTGTTTTCAGAAATGTAATCATTTCTGGAGAAGCTTAACCATCTGCTTGAGGTTAAGTCTCTGAACAGATTGTGTTTTCTGGTTATTTAAACCAGGGGATTTAACTTTTCGAGAGGGGGTGGATGGATCAGGGAGAATATGGTACTGACTTTCTTCAGTTTTATAATTGCCTCTAGCGAAGTGGGAGGAGAACATCTCCGAGGGGAATGACAAGGAATTACCTCGAGTTCTAAATCAGAAGGCGACTGCGTTCAACTGTGAAAGAGTACTCAAGAGGGCGTGAAGGACTGGGAGCGCAATGCGCAGTGATTTGTTTCCAAGCTTACATTCATACGAATGCAACAAAATCTTGCACTTTTGTCCAATTACAAAAAATCAACAACTCTTTTTTCTTCATTTGCTACATTTGGAATACCCAAGATAACTAAATGATTAGTGCGCTTTTTAAGAATGTACAAAGCATAGCCTAGTGTTAGAGCATTTGTGCCCGTATATAATTGCAGTTGTACCACGTGGAATCGCAAATACATTTATATGAATTGAAATCTTTGTGTCTGGGATTGGATTAAAACATGATTGAACTTGTGAATCTGAATCGCAATGTGTCTGGGGTAGGTCGACGAATGGGTTAAAGCGCGCGTGCAGTAATTACACCCAGTGCTCCTGTCGCTCTCCTCCAATACGATTCAGTGAAAAGCCACGATCCTCCCTCCCAACACACCCTCCCTTCCAGCCTCCACACACACACAACTCCTGATGTACTGAAGAATGGGAAACAGAGTCCGAAGTCACACCAAGCAGCACGGATGTCCTTGTTTAGTTCTGCAGGTGCACTCCGTTTTCAAGAAGCGTGTCAATGCTAACGGGCCATTCTTTTAAAGTTTTGATGCCTGACAGTTAATCTGTAGAGATGTTAAATCTACAGGTAATCGTATTAATCACTGGGAACATCATAATATTCTGTTTACATTTTTAAAGACTTTCAATGAAATGGACCGGAGAACCGCGAGAGGACGATGGATGTGTAGAAGATTGGTGATCTGTCTGGTTATGTGCACGACAGCGCTGGATGTTGTTTTAGCGCAAATTCGTTACTCCATATATGAGGAGTTGGAACACGGAGCTTTTGTTGGCAACATCGCCGAGGATTTAGGATTAGACGTTGCCAAGCTCTCCACTCGCAGATTCAGAATAGTATCGGGCGCAAGAAAACAGTATTTAGAAGTAAATCTGGAAAATGGCATTTTATTTATTAATGAGAAAATTGATCGTGAAGAACTGTGCGAACTGAGCGCGTCTTGTTTTTTACACTTGCAAGTCGTCATCGAAAGCCCATTAGAATTGTACCGAGTAGAAGTTGAAATTCTGGATGTCAATGATAATGCGCCTAGTTTTCCATGGACTGAGTTCAACCTGGAGATAACCGAGTCGGCGGCACCCGGATCTCGCTTTCCTTTGGAGAGCGCGCAGGACCAGGATGTGGGCACCAACTCGCTCCGAACATATTTTCTGAGCGCAAACGAACACTTTGCCTTGGATATTCATACACGAAACGATGGTAGCAAGTTCGCGGAGCTGGTGCTAGAGACCCTGCTGGATCGGGAACAACTGAAGACGCACCAAATGGTGCTGACTGCCGTGGACGGAGGCGCTCCGGAGAGATATGGAACTGCGCAAATCACTGTTACGGTACTAGATGCCAATGACAACGTGCCGGTTTTCGATCGTCCTTTTTACAGAGGGAGGTTAGTGGAAAATTCTCCTAGAGGCACTTTCGTGATAAAACTTAACGCTACTGATCTGGACGAAGGACTAAATGGAGAAATATCATATTCTTTCAGCGGACACGCGCCGCTGAAAGTGCGTGAGCTGTTCAGTATAGACTCCTATACTGGCGAAATCAGAGTAAAAGGGATAGTAGATTATGAGAAAGCAAGAGTGTATGAACTCTATGTGCAAGCCAAGGACAAGGGACCTTCTGCTGTCGCCGTGCATTGTAAAGTATTGGTAGATATTCTCGATCTGAATGACAATGCACCAGAAGTTATTCTAACCTCGGTGTCTACACCTGTTCAAGAGGACGCGCTTCCCGGTACGGTGATTGCTGTCATTAGCGTAATGGACCGGGACTCGGGTGAAAATGGAAATGTAGATTGTCAGATCCCCAGTAATATTCCATTTAAACTCCACTCCTCATTTAAGAATTATTACACTTTGGTCACAAGTGAATTTTTGGACAGAGAGACAGTGTCTGAATACAATATTACTCTCACCGCAAGCGACATGGGAGTATCGCCTCTGCTTACCAGGAAAAATATTATAGTGCAAGTGTCAGACATTAACGACAACGCTCCACGATTCTTACAGCCGTCGTATACGGTTTATGTGACTGAGAATAACGCCCCTGGCGCATCCATTTGCTCGGTGACTGCTTTCGATCCCGACTCCAATCAGAATGCCTTTCTATCCTACTCTATTCTAGACGGTCAGATTCAAGGCATGCCCGTGTCCACCTACGTCTCCATCAACTCAGACAATGGCAATATTTATGCGCTACGCTCCTTTGACTACGAGCAACTACGAAACTTTAAAATTAAAGTGCAAGCCCAAGACGCTGGTTTCCCGCCTCTGAGCAGCAACGTGACGGTCAACGTCTTTGTTTTGGATCAAAATGACAACGCGCCGGTAATCGTCTCTCCTTTGCCTAAAAACGGCACCGTAGCCACAGAGATGGTCCCCCGGTCCGTGGACGCTGGCTACCTCGTGGCAAAAATTACTGCGATAGATGCAGACGCAGGGCAAAACTCGCGTCTCTCCTACCAGGTTCTACAAGCAACTGATCCAGGGCTATTTAGCGTTGCCCTTTATACCGGCGAAATAAGGACAATCCGCCGATTCGTGGATAAAGACGCCACGAGGCAACGACTAGTCATTTTGGTCAAGGACAACGGTCAGCCACCGCTCTCGGCCACTGTTTCCATCATTTTATCAGTAGTTGACAGCGTGCCAGAATCGTTGTCCGACTTTAGCGACCTCGCTACGAGCCCCAAGTCCGCCAACAACCTTACTTTATATCTCATTGTGTCTTTAAGCACGATATCTTTTGTTTTTCTTATGGCTATAATTGTCCTGGCTGTCTTAAAGTGCTATAAGGACAGAGGTTCTCTTCGGGAGTTCAGTTTTTCCTCCGGTGCGTGCTGCGGATTTCAGTCCGAACCTCCTTCGGACGTGTACAAAAAATCTAACATAAACGTGCAGATATCGGGAAACAAAGTCCCCACTAACTGCGCAGAAATAAACGGCAACGGAAGCCTGTCTCAAGCTTACTGCTACAAAGTATGCCTGACCCCTGAATCTTCTAAGAGTGACTTTATGTTCCTAAAGCCATGTAGCCCGACGACTCCGCGGAACAACAAGGGAGCAGATAACCTCGCGTCTGCCTGGAGCGCTCAGAACCGCAGCGTCACAGCAAACGAGACCAATAACCCCAGCGAGGTAAGAATATTCACGCACACTCAATTATTCACACAGGCTACATATAAAAATATCATAACTTGTATTTCCAGTTGTACTGCAGAACTGGAATCATATGTAGTTTTAAATTAGTGCATGATTATTAAATAACTATGCAATGCGAACACTGCCTTTCTTTGTATGTTTAAGAATATGTATCAAAACACTACTAAATGGTTCTTCTCTGCTGTAATTGATTTAAGTTTTCAGACTTAATTTATGTATATATATATATATATATATATACACACACACACATACACACACACACGCAGTTTATTGCACAAGTCCGTACCATATCAGATTTCATTACATGTAAACAATATTCGTTGCAATATTGACATCTGTCTTACGGCAGCTCTACCGTTCTGAATTTGTATTTAACCTCTGCCACTAGCTGTGTTCCTCTCTGTCCGCTTGTCCTGTTGTGCGCAATAACTACATTTTCCGTTTCATATAGGCTAGAATGTATCTAGAATTGCTTACTGCTCAAACTAATGCCCTGCACTGTAACAACACGCAATAGTCTAGTCTGAGACTTAAAGTAGCCTATATGATGTTAATGTGTAGTTTTCTAGACAATGTTATATCTCCTGCATTGTGCCTTAACGCCGAGACTATCGCAGTAGCTATTTAGAGTGAGAAATGTGACCGATATGGATTATTTAATCAAATTTAGAGCTTTATAGCTTAACTGCATACCATTCAGTACCTAATTATTATTACATGTGACCTTTATGAATTATTTTGACATGGATTCAGTATTCGACCTAATTCTAGAACATATTTAGTATGAATCAGGAAATCAGCCCTTTGTACCACGAAGTTGTGCCCAGTTTTGTCGGTTATTTACAGAGACTAAAAGGGATTTTAGGACGTGGTGTGCCTGTAGATTTACTTGCATTGTCTCAACACGGGGATTCAAGGGTACTTCGTATACTTGAATTCCAAAAGAGTTCTAGCACTGGTTACTGATAGCCACTAGATGGAGCCACGAGACCACATATAAATTATTGTCACTTTTTTGCCTTGGAGGCTGCCATGCAAGTCATATTGTTTTTATTTATGTAGTCAATTTAAACACACACACAAAATGTTTCAGCACGTTTAATTGTATTTTATACCATTATTACACCTTAAAATATCAGGATAACGTAGTGATGGCTGTCCAATTCGAGTGCTCGGAGGGCCCTCATTGCGGTACCATGGACCATGTATATTAATCTGAATTTGCTCAGCAATAAATGTGTTTTCCATCGTTATTATTTGCTTTTTAATTTTATCTATCAATGCATACACGTCTATCGATTTAATAATAGAACATACGAAACAACTACTGTTTACGGGAAAGTAAGCTGATATCACTACAGATATTTTTATTACTTGACATCATTTTGAATTTATTACCAGCTCAAATGAATTTAAAGAGGATACTTTCGGGGTATTAGATCGACCCTTCTTTAACATAACCAAACAGGTAGCCTGATAGTACATTGTGTGAGAGTCACGTGAAGAATCGGCTGTATTTCATTTAAATATATCTAGAAATGTTTGAACCGTTGAGTGATGGACAAATGTACCGTGAACACTAACGGTTTACATGAGTTTGGAGATTTAAGCATGTTTAATGTAACAAAACCTTGCCTCTTATTATTTATTTATATGCAGCGAAAGACGCAAAACACGGACTGGCCCTTGCCCAAGAATCAGTACTCTACCCTTAAGAGGTAAAACTAATTACAAGCCACTGCAATATGTCTAAACTCTTGCATGCTGTAATGGTACTATGCCAATACCACGATATGATGGTACTTGAATATGACGTATTTTTAAATAGAATAGAAAAATTACGGCAAAATCTGACCGTCCTTGTGCTCTATGCACGTCACAGTTACAGCTCCATTAACATGGAGGGCACGCTGACACGAAGAACCTCGCCCCGGCATCCGGACAGCTGCGTTGCTCCGCTGGCAGGCCAATATTGGACCTGGGGGACTCACATGCGAGGTACAAATGCTTCGTGGGCTTGATATGCCGTGAAGACTCCCAAAAACTCGTATACCTTTGAATTTGCATAATATATTAATATGCTTTCCTATTGTATCAATTATGGTAGCCTATTTACTACACTATCAGAAAAAGAGTACCAATTTGTACCTTTGAGGGTACAATTACTTGTCATGGGGGTTGTATTCTCAAGGGTCTACCAGTTGTATCTTAGTTGTAGGTAAATGTACCTTTCAAGGTACAGAAATGGACTCTGAAGAACATTTTTGTACCATCGGGGGTACATTAATGCTGTTTCTACCTTGGGGTGCAAAACCGTACAAGGGCTGTATACCCTTTTTTCTGGTAGTGTATAAGAACTTAATACGAATTCGTTAGGAAATATGTAAGCATTTATTTGAGCTTCTTAACCGAATTAAGTATTTCCCTACGTATTACCTCAGCAGATTACAGGATATCACCTCCAGCTAGTGGACTCCAGAACCGGGCTTGGACTCCAATGTACGTGGTTCCGCAGCCCGTGGGGCCGCCCCCCGACTATCAGCACAACGTCTACATCCCCGGCACGCCAGCTAGTCACTGCACCCTGAAGCCCGCCTATCGCAGTGACTTCGACGTCAACAATTCATTTTCAACGTTCGGAAAGAAAAGGAAGTTCATAACGCATTACGACCCCAATGAAGACGTGGTGATAAACAACGACATTTTCAACAAGTAAATGACCCGTGAAATACCGCATGTACCCATCACAATCAGCTGCTCACGCGCAACAGCAAATGGTAGTCGATCCCAGTTTTACAGTGTACGAAATACTAAGGCATATGCATTGCCGCCATTATAATCATCATCATCAACAACAACAACAATAATAGTAATAATATCATAGCATTATTACCTCGATAACAGGATCATTGCAATATTGCACTGAACATACCCTGGTAATAAATCAATTCATCAGTCAATCTGTTGTGCTTATATACAGCTAAAATATTCTGGAATACACTGGACAAAACGCCATATATTGTATATTATATCATATATACAGTATTGTGCAAAATTCTTAGGAAAAAAGTCCTAGGTTAAAGGAAATTATTTTAGAAGTATGTTTGTGTAATACTATGAGTTTATTTGTAGTTGTGTGTCATGTCAGCCATTTCCAAATCTTCTCCTCGGTCAGCTTGCTGTTTGTAATTACAGTCCAATATATCCATGCATTTGTTGAATTCAGCCATTAGTACACCTCATTTGGATAATCAGTACCTCGTGATGTTCATTCACTAAGTAAATTAATTTAATGAGCTGTTGGTGAAATATACAGAATGGCTGGGGCTCATCTGAGGGCGGATTTTGGAAACTAGAGCTCTATCTTCTAGCCATCCGACAAGATATTAGTCACATCTTGGAGAACAGAAAAAGTTGTTGAACTTTTTATTGTAGTACTGTTTATCTGTATATATTCTCACATGTTGTTTTCTGAGCGCCGGTAAATAGCTTTAAGTATTATTTCCTTTGACTTTTGGCCAGTACTGTGTGTATATATACTCATACCTTCTCAATGCACATTGGTGTTTATATTGCAGTTAAGAAGTGGTATACTCATACGTAAAGCCAATGAGTGACCTTTTATTATCTAAATATAATCAAATGGTTATCACATAATTAGGACATACTACACACAAATGATCTATCCCATTGGAAATTATGCAAATTGCATTCGCAATCCAGGTATTTATAAAACATGTGGGATGGTATTTGTCATATTGTAAATACATGTACAAATAAACTATTTTTTTCTGATTTTGCATTGTAACAGAGTAGTCAATAAAGTGTTGAAGTGTTTAATAATATGTGTCTTTTGCAATTGATACTGAATTATGTTTCTACCTATACCTTTGGCTGATATGTTGAGCATTTTACTGCCTGGTGCAAGTATATCAATATCAGGCATAATTGTAACATGCTCTGCTTATGTGCGGTAGGCATTAGATCCATTTTTTACATTCCAAATTTGTTACTCCTAGCATTCATATATTATATATATATTCACATATTATCAATATTGTCATTAGACATAATCGCACCCCACTGTCCGTGTAAGTCTGTAGAGAAGCTCTGCTGTTATTTGAAGTTCATAATTGTAAACACTGATGCCTAGGAAAATGCAAACTGTTAATTATTAATTGGAGACTGAGCTACGTGTTACAGTCAAGGCTTCATAATAAAGCTATTATGTGACTGATGCATACACTGCTTGCAGACAATATTCACCCCTCTTGAACAATTTGACATCTTGTTCTGTCACAATTTTAAATCTAGCTGACTTGGAAATAGCGTGAGTAATGTTACTTCCTCATGCCTTCAGGGTGGGGGGTTTGAATCCCTCTCCCGCTATGTGTGTGGAGTTTGTACATTGTCCCATGTCACACTGATTAACACCCACGTTTCCTTTACATTCTCTCTAAATATCATGTAAAGCCATCATGTAATACCATGTAAAACGCTTTGGGGCGACTCCATTGTGAAAGGCGCTATATAAAAATAAATTGAATTGAATTCCGAAGAAACACAGACAAACTGACTTCACAGTGGGCACATCTGTGACTGGCAAGATGCTCCCTTACCTTGTGTCTTATGCACCTGGGATAGGCTCCACCCCCCTCCCATTTTGCACCTTTACTGGATAAGTGGGTTAAAGATTGATGAATGGATACCTTTAAATTAGAATGTTCATTAATAATAATTTTACTCTATACATACACAACATTGTGCTTGAAGATAAATAGCTTCCCATCTGTATTCATATGCATACAGTGCTGACACTACCATTCTTGAGGATGGAAATTATCTGGGGGATGAGTTGTGCTTGTCTAAACATAGTGAGCCAGAGAGTTCAGCATTAATTCACTAGATAACATATCCTTTTTCCAGAATATCTCAGTGTTTGTCAGAGGGCTTTGGGGCCTGGTGTGTGGCTCAGTGCTCTTTGACTCTGTACCTGTGATCAGGAGGTCACCAGTTTGAATCGTGGGGCTGGCAGACTGATGCTGCTACTGGGCCTCTGAGTAAGGCCCATAACCCTCAGCTCCAGGGGCACTGCATGCTGACTGACCCTGCACTGTGACCCAAAGCGTGCTGACCTCTCTATGGGTCTGTTTCATGGAGCACAAGATGGGGGTAGGCAAAGGGAGAATTTCCCCATAGTGATCAATGAAGTATCACTATTCTTTTTTTGACGAAATGCAAGCTTGATATATATTTTGCTTTTCATAGAATTGGTGTATGTATCTCCTCCACATACTTTTCACTCCGTTAAAGGGTTTGTTGTTCTTTGGACAGAGTGTTCAATGTCAGCCAATGTGAACAGCTGGTCTCTTGATCACTTTTCTGACAATTGTTCTTAACGATTTGCATAGTATGACATGATTTCAGGAGATTCTGAGTTATATCATATTTCCTACCATTTCGTTACAATGGACATTAATACGCTTTTGAGCAGCTTTGCTTTCTTGTAAAAATAAATGGATGAATGAAAGATAAGACAAATCCTTTCATCCTAAATACCATTTTAATAAATTCTTTAGGCAGTTCCAGTTTTCATAACAATGTAACTGCTCCTCAGGTCTTGTTTGGTCTCATAAAGTTAGCAATATTTCTTACATGGCTTAGTGAATGGATTGTTTCTATTGGTCCAGGTTTGATCTTTGGGTGTTGGGCTGATACATTGACTTGGTGGGTTCTGCTTGCCGCTTGCCTGACCCTGCTTTGTCTGCAGTCTTGTCTATAGTTACTCCTTTGCAACTCACTTGAGTCCTACCTGACCATCTTATTTGCATATTTCACAGTCAGCGATTTTGGTCCCGTCAGCACCACAGAGTCCGCAGTGAGCGACCTGTCAAAGAGGAATGGTCTGACAGCCAGAAGGCTTGGATTTGCGTGTGTGTGTGCAGCTCGGGGTGGGCGCCTGCTGTTGTCAGTGTTCCGTGTCCTTGTGACAGTGACGTACACCTGGCACCATTCAGCCTAGGTTATAACTGCATTTAAATATATTGTTAAATTTCCATGTCACACTACATTGGGAGAAATAGTCAATTTGGAGTCAATGTGCAGAAAGTGGCTGGATACGAATAAAATAATATTTGCTATGATCTAACAGATACTTTCATGGCTTGGTTATTTTATTTCATTTTGTAAGATTTAAGTTCAATTTTGCACATGTGTTTGAAAATGTTAGGAAAGGGCAGGACCACTAGAACTATTCAATAAGGTATAGCATGAATATTTATGCTTTCTGAGTTTGCTTTATCTGTTTATGATGTGAAAAATCTAAATAGTCTATTAGTCCCATGGTGATATCAGAAGGTTTTCCACACAGAATACGTATTACGCATATTTAAAATGCTAATTATATTGATTAGTTTCTTGCCCCTAAGGTGTTGTCTCTGTAAATATATTAGTCATTTACCAAATATCTTTCCAAATACCATTTTAATTAAAAGCGAAGAGCTGATGATTGGGACTACACAAGTAAACAGAAAGACACACTACATTATATAGTATTTTGTTTTGTAGGTGCCTTTGATTTGAAATGTCTTTGCAAATGTAAGAAGGCAGCAGTAGATATTCCAGTACATGTCAGCTAGTTAGTAAAGCTGAAATATCAAACATTTAGCTGAAATGGGACATTAATATAAAATGGAAACCAATGAATAGTAAATCATGTAAGACTGTTTCTTTATCATGTTTCTATATATTTATGATTTATTTCTCATGTTAAAGGATTTGTATATATACCAGTTTCTCCCATTTGGGCATATTACAGCTGGGGAAATGCATTCTGGGAGATTCTTGAGAATTTCACAGACGCCATTATTTCTGTGATATTGCAGGCCAGGATTTCCCAAACTTTCCAGCCCACACCCCCCAAAATAATAGCGCCAATGACCTGCGACGCCACTAGGTTAAGAAATTTATACATTGCACTTTATTATTTTTATTATTTTATCACTGCGTTAACATTTTTAACACTTACAGGTAAAATGCAATATTTTCAAATGTTTTAAAATTTTATACACAAATTCTGGAAAACACCTCATGACCCCTCCCCGCAATGGACTCTTTTGACCCCTAGGGAGGTCGCAAACACCACTAATAAAAAACCCTGTTTTAACTCAGTATTTCTCCACCCAGTTCTCGGGAACCCCCGAGGCGGTTCACATTTTTGCACCTTCCCAGTTCCTGGCAAAAATGTGGACTGTCTGGCAGGAAGCTGGGAAGGAGCAAAAATATGGACTGTCTGGGTGTCCCCGAGGACTGTTTGAGAAACACTGTTCTAAGTAACCAGGCAATTCAGGTTAATATTCAGTGTACATCCACACTGGATGTGTGGAGTTTGCATGTATTGCCCATATTGTGGGGATTTCCTCCCATAGTCCAAAGCAAGCTATTCATTTACTCTCTGATTTTGCCCATAGTGTGTACATATGAGTGTGTCCTGGGTTGGAATGGCATCCTGTCCATTGTGTTTCCCTGTCTTGTGCCTCTTATGTATAGGCTCTAGGTTCCTTGTGGCTCTGTACTGTAAAATTGTTAGAGTAATGTTAGAGTACTTACTTAAAAAAATTATTTTTGGGATTTCTCATGATTAAAATAATAAAAGGTACTAATAAGACCCAGATTAAAGTAAATATTGTGTGACAAACTCCATAAACCAAAGTAACAATTGAAAAGCACTGAAATTGCTGGAGGGGCAGCAAGTGGCACAGTGTTCAGCACTGTTGCCTCACATGTGTAGGACCAGGGTTTGAGTCTCTGCTGTGGCTCCACTTGTGAAGTTTACATGTTCTCCTGTGTCATTGTGGGGTTTCCTCCAGGTACTCTGATTTCCCCACAGCCCAAAACCATGCTCAGGTTAACTGGAGTTACCAAATTGTCCATTGGGGTGCATGTGTGAGTGTACTCTGCAGTAGGTTGGTGCCCTTCTGCTGGGTTGTTCCCTGCCTTGCACCAGTAGACTTCAGAATAGGCTCCAGATCACCTGTGATCCGGAATATGATAATTGGTTACAGGAATTCTGCCTTCAGAATTCAATGACCAAGTCCTCATATTTGGCCCTTTTCCTTGCATGCAGCTCCCCAGTTTTCCCATGGAATAGTCAGGTCCAACAAAACCGTTCTGGACACAAGGAACATGTCTTCTTTCCCAGCTTGACCTTCAGTTGCCAGTCCTATGCAGGGATTCCCTTTTGGCTGCAGTTGAGGCTTCTGCCCAGCGTTGACAAAAGCAGTGGCCTTCTTCACTCAGTAGCGGTCCTGGCTCTTATCGATCCCCTTGCAGATGACATCCTCTGTTGCCTTTGACACCTGTTGAGATGAAATAGAACTCCCAATGCATTTAAGAAACAGCTAAGGATGTGCTCCAGGGATCAATTTCTTCAGGACAATGGGCATGCCAGTGTTTCAGCCTTACCTCAACAAAAGAGGTTAGCTGTGCTAGGGATGTTGCTGTAGACTTGACCAAGACCTTGATGTGGTGCTGCTTGGCTTTCCAGATCACTGACTCAGAAATCTTTCAGTATATTGGGTGGTTCCGTCTAGTCCATACACTCTTATGTCGCATCGCTACCATCCTGCTGGAACACACGTTCTCCACATTTCTTTGCACATACTCCTGGATCAGGTGCCATTTTTCTTTGCTTCGTGCATTATCATAGTGAGCTCCCAAGCCCTGCCCATCCAGACACAAATGAACCCACCAGAAAACTGCCCTGCCCTCGTGGCTTGGCTAATTCAACAGCATTTTGTGCCCTGCACTTCCACTCAGTCAATTTTGATGTCAAATGAGTCTCTGTACTACAGGACCTCTCTTGTATAGTCGAACATAAATTCATACCACTGAAGGGGAGGCATGGCTTGTTGCTCTGTCCATATAAAGCAATACTGTTCAGACTTTATGGTGTAGGCCCAGCCTGTAAAGAAAATGGTTGATCTTCCTTTCAAAGCCCTCTATCACTGACTGATTTAGGTATGGGCGACATAGGCAGCCAACCAGGGTAGCATCTTGCTGGGGGTGGCATGGGACGCCTGCAAAAAAAAAGAAAATCAGAATGGTGACCTTTGCGTGATGTTTTCTATTGCTTATTTGCACATTACGACAATGATATCATGCCACCGTGTGGGTCAGTTAACCTTTTTGGAGTGGTCGCCCTGATTCTAGTTTGTCAGTTAACCAGGCTATAACTCAGGAGTATGAGATGGGGAGGAGGGCAGGGTGGGTTGATTTCAGGTCAGGAAAGCTGGAGGAAGGGGGAGCAGAAGAATCTATCAAATATTGCACCTCTAACTTTCTACAGTACTAATGCAGTTTGGAAAATCAGTCACACCACAAAATACTACCAAATAAACCACACTTCATTCATCATACTGTAAATATACTGAATAGTTTTACAGACATATTGCTGCATTATTTTCTGGTTTGGGAAAAATTGTTAAGAATTTTATAAAGCCAGATTGCACCGCACCAAAGTGAATTTGTTTAGTTTTGGCTCTAGGTTGACAGTGTTGGGGGCTGAGTAATATATTGGTGCACAAATGCCAAGTTGATTAGAAATGGTCTAAGCCAGCAGGTGCAAACTTTAGGGAAAAAAAAGAAGAAGAGGAGAAATGTGCAAAAGGTAAAGGTATGCAGCTTAAATATCTTTATAAGTATAATATTATGCATGTAATGTTATAGGCTAGTATAACACTAGTATGTTCGTTTTTTATTTATATATTTATATACTACAGTTTGTGTCTTTGTTACGTCTTTTTGATATTTAGTTATATTATTTAGTTAAAAATGTTATCATTATTTACTGTTCCAATTGTCTTAATAAAAATCAGTTAGTGCCAATTGGTGCTTTTTATTTTTTGTTAGCAAGGGGGCAGGGGGACGGAGACGGACACACAATTTTTGTGGCTGGGGGTGGTGGGGGATGGTGAAAGCGGGGGTTCACCCAGGGCACCATACAAGCTAGATCTATTCCTGCCCTCAACAGTAATACGTGTGACCTCATGATGCATAATGATAGATCCAGACATTGATTTTGCAAAGTAATCTAATGCTGTCAGCCATGGTTGCCTAAAGGACTGCTGTGTCCTTCAGGTTCAAGCCCTTAGAGGATCCATCTGCATCCAGGCACCGATGATGTTGCCACTATCAGATGATACACAAATGCTCTAATGGGAGGCTGTTGCGCACCAGATTTAGTCAGAGGGCCTCATTATATGCATTATATACAAAGAGACAAACCCATTCTGTATTACTGTCTGATAACTTTTACAACACGTATAATGACTATACAGTATCCATTAACACTTATGTGTACCAAAGTACACTATATTGCCAAAAGTAATGGGACACCCCTCCAAATCATTGAATTCAGGTGTTCCAATCACATCCATAGCCACAGGTGTATAAATCAAGCAACTAGGCATGCAGACTGTTTCTACAAACATTTGTGAAAGAATGGGTCGCTCTCAGGAGCTCAGTGAATTCAAGCGTGGTACTGTGATCCATTCCAAGTCCGTTCGTGAAATTTCATCACTACTAAATATCCCACGGTCAACTGTTAGTGGTATTATAACAAAGTGGAAGCAACTGGGAACAACAGCAACTCAGCCACAAAGTGGTAGGCCACGTAAAATCACAGAGCGGGGACAGCGCATGCTGAGTTGCACAGTGTGCAGAAGTCGCCAACTTGCTGCAGACGTCCAAACTTCGTGTGGCCTTCAGATTAGCTCAAGAACAGTGCGTAGAGAGCTTCTCTGTCTGGCAATCTGATGGATGAGTCTAGGTTTGGCAGTTGCTAGGAAAACAGTACATGCCAAGTGTAAAGTTTGGTGGAGGGGGGATTATGGTATGGGGTTGTTTTTCAGGGGTTGGGCTTGGCCCCTTAGTTGCAGTGAAAGGAACTCTTAATGCCTCAGCATACAAAGCCATTTTGGACAATTTCATGCTCCCAACTTTGTGGGAACAGTTTGGGGATAACCCCTTCCTGTTCCAACATGACTGCGCACCAGTGCGCAAAACAAGATCTATAAAGACATGGATGAGTGAGTTTGGTGTGGAGGAACTTGACCGGTTTGCACAGAGCCCAGACCTCAACCCAATAGAACACCTTTGGGATGGATTAGAGTGAAGACTATGAGCCAGGCCTTCTCATACAACACCAGTGCCTGACCTCACAAATGCTCTCATGGATGAATGGTCAAAAATTCCCATAAACACTCCTAAACCTTGTGGAAAGCCTACCCAGAAGAGTTGAAGCTGTTATAGCTGCAAAGGATGGGCTAACTCCATATTAAAGCCTATGTATTAATAATGAGATGTCATTAAAGTTCATGTGTGTGTAAAGGAAGGCATCCAAATACTTTTGGCAACATAGTGTATGTCATATTGGATTGATTTTCAAAAGAACTTGGGTTAAGAAAATGAAATGTTATGTACTTCTTGTTTGTAACCAATGGTTGCACTGAAGATGGTTTCATACATCTGGAGAAAAGTATATCACAAATTTTTCACCCAAAACATGAACAATTTTTATTTTAAAAAGGCAGAACTGTTTAATATGATTAAATAAATTGGCTCTTTATCGTGACTGACAATTATTGAACATAAAGGTAAGTGTAATTGTAGACACCCACTTTTAGAAGAAAAGGTTTCTTCTGTTGCTATTCATTCAGTGTCTACCAGGTACTGAAATTCTTGAGGCCTTGACATCTGGAATATTTAATGCTCATCCAGTAGACGACAGAGGGATTTTTCAAGTGCCAGGTAGTCTCACAAACCAAGAAGAGCGCAAACAACTCAGTTGGAGCTGGTAAAGATTAGAGATGATCAAAAATATGATTACAGTAAATGTACTAAAATGTTAGTTACTAAGTCCATAAACTGAAGTGTTAGTTGAATATTACATTGAATACAAAAGGACCCGTTATAGTATAGGATTGAATTTGACATTCTATAAAAATTTCAGGAATACTAAAAAGCTAATCAGAAAATGTTCTGAAAAAAATGTACTAAGCTGATGGACTTCCATTGTGTAAAAGGAGGAACCATGTCATGTAGCTACTGTCACTTTGAGGGCGATTATGACTAAACGATATGAAGATAGTGGTATGGCACTCATCCAAAGTATAGCTTTAGCAAAAAGAATCAAGAGGAACAAGTCATGAAGTCCAGAAATTCACTTCAAGACAAGAAGTAAGATAAAGTACTGTTCTAAAGTGTTACAGGGCGTTCTAGCATTGCCTACTGCTGCTCCTGGTTATAAATAAAGTTTCTATTTTCCCGCTATTATGATCACTAATCAGAACAAATCAAATTATTATTATTATTAATAATAATAGTAGTAGTACGTTGTTGTTTTTGTTGTTGTAAAATAAAAATATAAAATTACTGTTATTTATGGTGTCATTACATTTCAGTGTATGAAAGTTCTTAAACGTCTATTCTCTTTCATATAGGTTATATAACAGACCTACGTCATTCCATTATTATTATTATTATTATTATTATTATTATTATTATTATATTGCTGATTTGCCACACACTAAACATATCTGCATACTGTGAGTTCTGAAAATGTAAGGCGTTTCTGTCTCTAAGATTCAGACTAAAAGTGGATCCAGTTAGGCGCTGTCCATCTATGTGGTTCTGAAACTGCAGTCCTTTGTTACAAAGGGCTCAAAATTCTTTAAAAAGTAAAATGTGGCATGTGTATTTGTTCTATTTAATTTATTTGACGCTCGGAACGTTTCAGGTAAGATCGTATGCGTACTCAGTTTGTTTGGTTTTGCACACAGTGTGGCGCTGCTCTGCAATAATACGAACCACTGCATCTAGAAGGAAGGCGAAGCGATTGTACATTGAAGGGCACGTTTAAGAGCAGGCAGTAAGAGTCTGGTAGCGGTCACACATTGAAGAGCTTGCGCTATCACCCCAGTGGGGAAAAATACTTCATATGTACGTCAATGTATGTTTTTAAATGCTTATTCAGTGGATAAAATATTTTTCAAAAGCTTGTGAAATATATTAATATTTGGATTATATTATTTTGTACCATAATGCCAGCGCAAGTGGAGCTCCGAGAACGGTACGTGAGGTTTTTCTTTGTTTTCTGTATGATGTGGAGCGGCGCACGGGCCGTGACTCGCTATTCTATTCCTGAAGAAATGGAAAGAGGATCGGTTGTTGCCAATTTAGCAGCGGATTTGGGACTGAATGTTGCCGTACTGGCCCAGCGTGGAGTTAAACTAGACATTATTCACAGCAAAAAGTATTTAGAGATCAACACAGAGACCGGAGAACTGTATATCGTAGAAAAAATTGACAGGGAATATCTTTGTTCAGCCAAAACTGCCACGACTTGCGTTCTTAAATTAGATGTTATAATTAAAAACCCACTGCGGATTTTTAATATTGAACTGGAAATAACAGATATTAATGACAATGCACCTCAGTTCCGAAGAGACAGCATTGAATTAGATATTTCAGAATCTGCATCACCGGGAGAGAGATTTTCCCTCACAAATGCAGTAGATCCAGATATCGGATCTAATTCGATTAAAACATACCATCTCAGTAACAACGAAAACTTCAATCTTGATATTCAGACTGGGAGTGATGGATCAAAATATGCGAATTTGGTTTTGAAAAAAGCTTTAGATAGGGAAGAACAAACCGTACATAACCTTATACTTACGGCTGTAGATGGTGGCGTACCCCCGCGCTCCGGAACAGCAAGCATTACTGTACGCGTACTGGACGTGAATGACAACGCCCCTCAGTTTGATCGTAAGGTTTACTCCATTAATGTTACCGAGAACATGCCAATCGGATCCCTTGTAATGAGACTAAACGCTACGGATTTAGATGAAGGTTCAAACGCAGAGCTAAGCTATTCTTTTATGCTATACACCTCAGAAAAGGTACAAGACATGTTTACTTTGAATTCGAATACGGGGGAATTAAAAGTAAAAGGCGTGGTTGATTTCGAAGAAATAAAAAAGCTCGAAATGCACATTCAGGCTCATGACAAAGGCCAAAATCAGCTATCCGGACAGTGTACAGTAATAGTAGTTGTTACTGATGTTAATGATAATCACCCTGCTATCAGTATAACATCTCTTAAGAGGGCAGTAACAGAGAATGTTCCTGTAGGTACACTGATAGCCCTCATAAGCATTAGTGACAGAGATTCAGGAGCAAATGGAATGATCGACGTTACAATTAATGAAGATTTGCCGTTTATATTAAATGAATCATCCAAAAATGATTTTGCGCTAGTTGTTTCAGAATCTTTGGATCGCGAGAAAATTCCAGAATATGAAATTGTCATAATTGTTACAGACAGAGGCATGCCTCCTTTAGCAGATAATGAAACGATTTCTTTAGAGATCCTGGATATTAATGACAATGCACCCCTATTTCCAAAGTCATTTTATACTATTCCTGTGATGGAAAACAATGCACCTGGATCATTGCTGAGTTCTGTTGCTGCAGTTGATCCAGATCTACATGAAAACCAGTATTTGGTTTATTTTATTGTAGAGAAGGAAATATCCAATACATCAATGTCCATGTTATTCTCTATTAATCCAGAAAACGGTGACCTATATGCACTAAAAACATTTGATTATGAGAGAGAGAAGGAATTTCTGTTTCATATCGAAGCCAGAGATT
>JAAGVU020000002.1:2799843-2826479 GCA_011763525.2 Mormyrus iriodes
AGTGATGCCTACTGGTACAGTCTGTTTCTAGCAGAGACCAGGAAAGGGAAGGTGGTGGTTAGGCAGCCGATACCCAAGGCTGGATACATCATTTCCAGTATACCCAGGAGCACAGGCCTGACAGAGACCAGTGAATCTGCTGCATCCACACTGCAGGTAAGGGAAAGTAACTTACCAGTAAGTCTAACTTGTAAACTTTAATGATATTTAAATGAAATTTATATAACACTTACAACTTACATTACTTTTTTCAGTACAGTTTTTACTGCAGATGATTTACATACTTTTGTAGTTAGTAGATTAACACAGTTGAAATTGCTTACTCAGTGATACAACAGTTCCTCATTTTTAGACTGAAATATGCAGTCGTGCATGTGGAAATACATTTTAACCTTTGATGTAACCTTTAATTTGATTCTCACTTCAACTCACGAAAATCCCTTATAGCTTATTGTATCTGTATATTTAACATACTCTAAAAATGAATTGAACTTTTTTCTTTAAAAATATAATCAATATCCATCTCACACGTTTTATTTTATATATTAAGCAATGACCGAATGATAATTTCAACAATGAGTAGCCTACCCCCACAATCACATTCCTACTTCATCATCCAATGATGTGGTTGAATAGGCCTTCCAACGTTCTCAATGTTCTCAGTATTTTCCAGAAAATGTCGTCTAAATACACAGAAACTAATGTTAGAAATGTTTGTATTGTCTAGATAGTTGCCTCAAAAACTTGCTACGCTGTGTATTTTTTCAAGATTTACATTTGCAAGGTGTTCAGCCGAAAATGTTTGGGGATATCCTCCATATGACGTAAACAGCGCACAACGGTTGTGAGACTCAAAGAAAACTGAATACATTTATGCTATGGGAACAGTTATTAAACGGAATATTTTAGCAGATTTTTTTTAGGAGGTTACAGATTTTTATGTCTTTGCACAAAGCTTTTATATGTTGTCTAACAGATCCAAAAGTAAGTTTTTCTGAAAGGTTTTCTCCTGCAGTCAGTTAAATTTGGTAAAGGTGAAAATTAAATCTCGTACATCAAGGTACGAATGTTAAAATCTACTAAGCAATAAATGGTCCACTTGAAGTTTGCGATATGCGAATCGTTCAAACCAGTGTAACACACCACTGTGGGTGGTACAAGGTTTTCTTCATTTAGCCATCTATATTCCCACCGCTTGTTCAGTTCAGACTAGGCTTCTACACACAGTGTCGCTGTTCCGTATTGTATCACATACCAGCTCCGGTTGAAGAGCAGCCATGTCTGGGTGGGCTGTGAAAACCTGCTCCGCGTTTTCAGCAAGGTCGGTCTAAAATCAGAATCGCAAAAGTCCTTAGTTCACAGGATAAGAAATACGCCGGATGTGTGGATAATCTTCTGTGTGAATACAACCTGCTATTTGTTCCTTTACGGATGATGTCCATGACCCATTTTTGGCGTTGGTGATTTTTTCTTGCAACAATGGCACCGCATTCTAACGCGAAATTTAAGCCAGTCTGTGTTTTCTTTGTAAGCTTCGGAATATGGAGCAGCGTCTGGGCCGTAACTCGGTACTCTATTCCAGAAGAAATGAAGGAAGGTTCGGTGGTAGCGAATTTAGCGGCGGATCTTGGACTCAGTGCTGGACGACTGAATGAACGTGAGGTAAAACTCGATATATTAAATGGCAAGAAATATTTGGAAATCAACAAAGAAACTGGAGAACTGTATGTTTTAGAAAAGATTGATAGAGAGCATATATGCAACATGAAGTCATGTTTGCTTAAAATGGATGTCACGATAGAAAATCCTATAAGAATATTTAATGTTGAATTCGAAATACTTGACATTAATGACAACGCACCTCGTTTTCGAAAGCAGACAATGCATTTGGATATTTCTGAGTCGACCTTACCCGGGGAACGGTTCTCTTTAAACAATGCGGTTGATCCAGATATGGGATCAAATTCGATTAAAACCTACCACCTAAGTGAAAGCGAGCATTTCAATTTAGATATTCAATCAGGAAGCGATGGATCAAAATACGCAAACCTTGTTCTGAAAAAAGCTCTGGACAGGGAGAAACAGGCTGTGCATAATCTGATACTGACCGCAGTAGACGGCGGAGTCCCTGCGCGCTCGGGCACCGCCAGCATCATTGTTCGTGTGCTGGACGTGAATGACAACGCCCCTCAGTTTGATCGTAAGATTTACTCCATTAATGTTACCGAGAACACTCCTATCGGATCACTTGTATTCAGGCTAAACGCTACGGATTCAGATGAAGGTTCAAACGCAGAGCTAAGTTATTCTTTTATGCTGTACACTTCGGAAAAGGTTCAGGATATGTTTGCATTGAACTCGAATATGGGGGAATTAAAAGTAAAAGGTGTGATTGATTTTGAGGAAATTCAAACATTTGAGATGCACATTCAGGCTCATGACAAAGGTTATGATCAGCTTTCTGGGCAGTGCACAGTAGTAGTGTTTGTTACAGATGTTAATGACAACCACCCCATAATCGCCATTACATCTTTGAAGAACACAGTAAAGGAAAACGTTCCAATAGGTACAGTAATAGCCCTCATAAGTATTAGTGACAGAGACTCAGGAGATAATGGTGTAGTTGACATTACATTTAACAAGGACTTGCCGTTTCTATTAAATAAATCATCTGAAAATGATTTTGCTCTACTTGTTTCTGAATCTTTGGACCGTGAGAAAGTTCCAGAGTATGAAATCACCTTTGTTGTCACTGATAGAGGCATGCCTCCTTTGTTTGATAACGAAACTATTACTTTGGAGATTTTGGACATTAATGACAATGCACCACAATTTCCAAAGTCATTCTTTACTATTCCTGTGATGGAAAACAATGCACCAGGATCATTGTTAAGTTCATTGGCAGCATATGACCCCGATCTACATGAAAACCAATATTTAGTTTATTTTATTATCGAGAAGGAAATAGTTAATACTTCCATGTCCATGCTATTCTCAATTAATCCAGAAAATGGTGACCTTTATGCACTAAAGACATTTGATTATGAGCGAGAGAAGGAATTTCTGTTTCATATCGAAGCCAGAGATTCTGGAGTTCCTCCACTCAGCAGTAATGTCACTGTCCATATCATTATTGTGGACCAGAATGACAACACTCCAGTTATAGTGTCTCCATGGAGCGCTCTTGGCTCTGTGGTTGAGGAAGTGATTCCAAGATCCATTGACAAAGGACACCTTGTGGCCAAAGTTATCGCCATTGATGGAGACTCTGTGCACAACTCTCGGATCTCATATCAGTTCCTTCAACTTACTGATGCTACGCTGTTCAGTCTGGACCAATACAACGGGGAGATTCGGACAATGAGAATGTTCAGCTACAGAGATGCTCGTCACCAGCGCATGGTTGTTCTAGCCAAAGACAATGGAGACCCTGCTCTATCTGCCACCGTCACCATCAAGTTATCAACTGTGGAACAGGCTGTTAAAGTCTATTCTGACACCATGGAGGTACCTTTGGAATACGACATCTTCTCAGACCTAAACCTCTACCTGGTGATCAGTTTGGGTGCAGTTTCATTTCTCTTATTAATGACAATATTGGTCACCATCGTGCTGAAGTGCCAGAAACCAAAACCCACCAAAGCGGCTCCTCCTGTATGTAGGAACAGCATCATCAGCCAGAGGAACTCTACTATAGCGGATTCCACCCTGATCTCCAGTGATGCCTACTGGTACAGTCTGTTTCTAGCAGAGACCAGGAAAGGGAAGGTGGTGGTTAGGCAGCCGATACCTAAGGCTGGATACATCATTTCTAGTATACCCAGGAGCACAGGCCTGACAGAGACCAGTGAATCTGCTGCATCCACGCTGCAGGTAAATTTGTATATTTTTAGTTTTATGAATATACAGAAAACAAACTGCTTTAGTTTTGAGTGCCTGTTGTTATCTGCTAGGCATTTTATTCTTTTTTTTCATATACAATTTCTCTTCTCTTTTTCCATAGCGAAATTGAAATATAGAATGGTATTTTGTATAATTATTCATAGTAATTATAGATATTTTATTAGTACGGGGTGGCATGACCAGGGTACAAGTCTCCGCCAGGGTTCCATGTGTGTGAAGTTTCCATGTTCTCCCCATGTCGTTGTGGAGTTTCCTCTGCGTACTCTGGTTTATCCCCACAGTCCAAAAAGATGCTGAGGTTAATTGGAGTTACCAAATTGCCTGTAGGTGTGCCTGTGTGAGTGAATGGTACGTGAGTGTGCCCTGCGATGGGTTGGCGCCCCATCCTGGGTTGTTCGCTGTATTGCGCACATAGGCTCCGGACCCCCTGCGGCCCTGAATAGGACAAGCGATTTCAGAAAATGGATGGATATTATGTGAGTGACTATATATGATGGATGAATATTTGTACCAAGCAGTCAACTTTCTCCTCCTCACAGCATTTAGTTTTTGTGGTATGTCTCATAATTATCTGGGTTATGTTCAGTGTAATGTTAACAAAATTGATAAAGCATTCTTTCCTAATCTTCCTAATTACCCTAAGACTGTTAATAATTTCTGTATTTTGGTTCTTTCCGATTTTGATTGTTTTGTGTAACTGGGCCACGATGACCAGATTCAAAGGCTTCCTCCTGGGATGGAAAATGACCCAGTTAGATGGAACCAAAGTCAGGATGGCATCCCTAGGTTGATAAGGAGTGTGCATTGTCCCGCATAGTTTAATGTTTAAATCACACTTAACTGAACATTGTTTTAGTCTATACTTATTAGTCCATTAATTCTATGTTTTGTACTTCTATACGGACACAGTACTGTCATTATTAGTAATGCAAATGCTTGTGCTCTATGCTGCTTCAGTTGGCCTCCAGGTTGTCCCAGTGACCCTGATCTGAATAAGTGGTTATCTGCTTTATTTGTATGTTGCCATGAATAAAGGCAACTGCCATTTAAATGCAGTGTAAATATAGAAAATGGATGAATGGTTACAGATATAAGCCTTTTATAAGATAAAAGCCTTATGTCACATCTAACTGAGTGCATCTTGTATTTATATTGTACAGTGTTCATAATATGTGTGCTAATACCAGAAAAGATTGTCTACAGTTCTTAGGAATTGCAGTTTATGGTATTCTAAATTATAGTACATGAATTATTATACGTTGTTAGAGGATGTGCATCTGTAGTATTTAATGTTGCAAATATATTAGAATTAAATTGTGAAAATCCCAAGTAGGAATTAAGATGAAAAAGTACCACAGTACTGACCACAGTATTACGCTTGAGGTGCTCGAAAATACCCAGAATGGTGTTCATTTGAATGGTTATATTAATCATGTTTTGCAATACCGTCAGTTGTACTGTACAAGTGTACATTGCTGTTTGTAAGCCTATTATCACCCTATTTTGTTTATATTCCCTGTATATCGTGTCGCTGTTGTCTGATAAAATTTTGTTGGGTTTTTGTTACATGGGAGCCATGACAGTTTTTCAGAGTGCGGGCTGCTGTGCGTGTTTTCGCTCCTTTCTAGAGATAATACTGTTCACAGTAAAAACCGTATAAACTGGAACGCCCCTCATCGTTTTCATTGGTTCATTATGCCATGACATTTATCACGAATGCCCACACCAGAAAACAAATATTACTGGGGGCTTCCTACTTCGTTTATACGTATTAAAACAGTTTTCTTGTGCGAGACAACGAATTTAAATAGTTCTCATTGGCCTACGACGCCACGACTACTGTGTAACTTGGTTGAATACCGTTTGCTTTATGATACTGCTACTACAACTGTTTAACTTCACTGTCGTGTGCATTCCGGTTTTAGAATATGGTACATCTAGACCAGCTGTACTCGTTCCTGGTCCTCGCAATCCCCTGCTCTAGACATGTATTTCCTACCTCAGCACAACTGATCCAGCTACTAATTATCAGCGTAGGATCAGGTGTTTTGGGGTAGGAAATACCAGTGGCAGACCAGGATTATTAACCCGTGGTCTGGACATTTTAAGATTTTAGATGATCGTCTAATCGGTGATCCAGTTGTCTCTCTGTACTTTTTTCCAGTAGAACTTCTCACGGTGGGTTTTGGTATTTTACAAAAGCCTTTCTCAAGATTACCTGAGTGCTTAATTAGGTCACCAAGCTCAATGGGTGTCTTTATACCGTAGCACCCTCTCCATTGGTGCAAAAGAAACCTGGTATCTCAGTAATTGCAAAATTCATTACTATGTTTTTAATTAGTATTTGGCATTTTTCTTTATTTTAAATCACCTTTTAAATGTTCTATTGGCTTCATTTGTTAGCTAGATAGCCAGGCAAGCTGATTTTATTCATTTCCAGTTCCAGAGAGACTAGGTTATCCTGATCATAATGAGGTCATTAGCATGTCCTGTGGTGTTTGTCGGTTTTCTGCTCTTTTGCAGTGATGCCTGGGTCATGGGCAAACCATTTTCTTAGAACAATTAATGGTTTAACCCCCATTTTTAGTAGCCATCTATTACCAGCTCATACACATAGACTTTCATTTTGGATTTATTGGCCTTTTCCTTAGCTATTGCTTATGCCACCCATTTACTGGCAGAAGTAGCTTTATAACAGGAGTGTCAAATCCCAGTTCTGGGGGGTGGAGCCCTGTGTAGATTAGTTGTTTCCCTGTTCCACCACAAATGATTCAGCTCAAGAGCTGTGTGGTAATCAGCACAAGGAGTTGAATCAGGTGTGTTAAATGAGGGCACACCCAAAAATGTGCAGGACTCCAGCCCTCCAGGACTGGAGTTTGACACCCCTGCTCCATAACTTCATTGCCCCAGGCTGTACTGTTGTAGGTTTAGGTCAGATGAATGCTGTGTTGATGGATTTGCTTGACACAAAGTACTTAAATATGATCATTCAGTGCCATACTCTAAATGCATATACGTATCAGAATCACTCTGCTCAGTAGTATATTCTGTGCTCGGAAGCATGAAATGTGGGGGAAAAAAAGATAGAAGGATGTCTTTTTCATGAGAGAGCAATATTTTCCAGTTGTTTCAATAGCGGACTCTCTAAAAGTATATGTAAATTGTTTTGCATGCATCGTATTTTACTTTAGCATTTAAACATAAAGGATGGTTCGGTGTTTGTACAAAACTTGCAAGGAAAGCACAGAATGAAGCATAACATAACGTAATTCAGTAATTGTTGGACTAATGATTATTTAGATATTTGAACCATAATTTTGTAGGTTCTTTTTCCACATAATTTGAATTTACATACATAATTGAACTAAAAAGTGAAAATTCTTTGTGTATGAAACATTTCATTTGTATATGCTGGTCATTTTACGGTGATTATTAAAAATAGAATGTTAAGCATTACTTATCATACTTAGTAGGTGTGTATAATGTAAATATATCACTCTGAAGTTACTTGGAAGCTCTACAGTTATGTTTAATATTGCTTTCTGCTGTCCAATACATGTGGGATCCAAGTTTCTGTAACTTCTTGCTAAATTAAATGGCCTGTATAACATTATACGGCATTGTTTTATGTAAGTTTTTATGTTTACAATTTTAAAAGGTAAGTCTACTTCATGTCTGTTTTTGTTTGGTACCATGTGTTATTTTCTCAAGTATTTTTTTTCTGTTTAAACAAATGATTCAAACATCTTGTACGTATGGTGGAATGCCCCCTCCCTGTTCTGCCCTAAAGCTCCTCTTTCTTTACCACAGCCTCTTTTTTTTCTGCACTTATGATTAAATGGGAAGTTTGGTTACTGGGATCTGACAGCATGTTGGTTTCCTCCACCTCCTTTTTGTTTTTGGTGGTATTGTTCAATGAGCCTCATTCAAACAGTGACCAGAAATGAGAGAGGCTCCTGCAGTTGCTTAGAGATCCCTTTGTTACTGTTGTAATGTGAATATTAAAATCATCTTTTCTTTTTCTGTTCTAAGTACTCAAAATGAAGGAAACCCGATGCTGCAGGTATGGTACACTGAATCTACAGAGGCACTGGAATGATGTAAACAAAATATATATGTTTTGTGTTTACTTTTGATCGTTTCTTGGTGCACTTTTTCTATTTTCTCATTTTGACTGCATCATGGCTTGATCTATTCTTGTTCCATTTTTCACACCCTAGACCACAGAGTTAATTTCTGATTGCCTGTATGGGCTGGATACTTCAGCCTAACCTAAAGAATCACATTTCAGTCATGAGACTGAAGCATCTCTTCCTCTCTGACAACAGATTAGACAAAGGAATCTAGCCTCCTTCTGATTCAGTTTATTATGGGCCTGCACCAATATTTGTTAAGCCAGACATATAGGATAATATGAATCAATTTAACATTCAAGCCATGTCATGATTAAGGATAGTAGTTTTTTGTTTTAATCTGGGAAAGGCTGTGGCTATAGTGGAAACCCATGCAGAGGAGAGGACAGAAGGCCTCTTTGACCCTTACGGTTTTTTTTCCACTGTGTGACCTCTGACCTACATGGCTGTATAACCACAAGCATTCAAGTATATTGTTAATCCTTTGAAAGGCAATCCATGATCTTCAACACAGTTGTGCATGTTTAAAGTAATGTATGTTTTTTTTTCTATTTGGCCCCGTATTTGACTGTTCTGTCTAAAGAGGAGTTTTTTTATGTTTGTGCTTTTGATTTATTGTTAGAGCACTACATACAGACTTTACTCACTGTCTCCCAGGATGTTAGCAAACTGTACACAGCCACACTAACAGTTACTCTGAAAGCATGATGCTGGACGTTAGCCTCCCACACTAATACATGGACTCCTGTCTGACAGCAGTAGTGTCACACACCTGCAACAGTCAGGTCCACTGAAGAGCTCCCTTTGGTCACTGCATGAATAAGGCCCAGACTGGAACTGACAGTAGTCCTGATTGGTACTTGGTACAGGCCTTTCAGTAGGACGTTAACCACTGACCTTTTGTCTTTCTCTCCCTACCAGTTAACAAACCTCCAGCAACAAAGAGGGCTGTCAGTGGGAGGGGTATTTAACTCCTGCCCCTGTTTCTGTCTCTCTTTCTGTTGGCAGGCCTCCACTACCACCAGCAGCAGCTCTTCCTGAGGCCACCTCCTCTCTCTGGGATGTCGTCAGTGGTACTCCGTCAGTCCCCTCCCCTGTTTCCGACAACCCGCCTGGAGACACCTCCGACCCCTCCCTTAACTTCCCTCACCCCCTCCCAAAAATCCCAAGCTACAGCTTCCGGTGATCCATCACCACTGTCATCTCCTGACCCTAATGCATGACTCTGCATGGCAATACTGCCTGGTTATCACCATCACCACCCACCTGCATTCGAATGACAAGAGTCATAAGCGTCTAGCTCAGTGGTATCTCATGAGCATTTAAATCAAATCATAGAGAAGGAAATGGGGGTGAGAACACAGAACTTCAGTTTTTCACCAAACCTCACTCCTTTTCCGTCATACCTGAAATGCATATTGTAAAATAGGACAAAAGGGAAATATTACTGTTTTGTGCTGCATGGTTTTGATGATTATGGTTAGTACATCAAGAGTAAGTATGAGTATAGTAAAGAGTCCTTTTCATTGATCTTGCTGGGAAAATGGAAACTTGTGAAAATATCTGTTTGTGCATCACTTTACCCACAATCCACTGGGACTTACCAGGATGTTAGATCAGTCCACTTGCAACATGCAGACCCAGTGAGGCTGTTTTCCCCCCTCCCCCCCTCCAGCACAACCACCCCTCTCACCTACAGTCCTCTATCAACAACTCCTCCTCTCTTACCTGCAGCTTCCAGACCGTGGGACGATTTTGTGATGTGTGCACATATGTATGTATATGATACAGAGTACATAGTTTAAAGGCTGAAGGGGACACGTGTGGGTGTAATGCTCAGGACGAGTCCAGAGCTCTCTACGACGAACAGGCCTAGCTGATTACTGAAGCTCTCCCCTCGTGCCTGGAGCTGATTTCACACCTGCGATCACCCTCTCTGTAACAGCAAGCTCCACATAAGACATAAACCTGGAATAGGCCTAATATATAACCAACTTTCCATCCAAGTAGTTTAGAACATGTACTGCTATCACTATATTTAACAGACCTTTGTAGTTGTGATACATATGTTACAGGTGTGTTAAACTATTAGCCCTTTTTATGTGACGTATGCAAAGTTATTACAGAAAAAAACAAGACTAATCAACTTTGGAATTCTGACATATGCTAAATGTTCTTGTTTTATCGTTTTTATAACATATATGACTGATATAAGAAGGCGCTTTGGTTAATATTTTAACTTTACAATTTTAAAATGTGCATAAGCTGTTGCTTTTTAGCCAATACTATTTGTGATTTAAAAAGTAGTGTTCTTTTTGTAAGGTACACAGTTTGTAAATTACGACACTTTTGACTAATGTCAGACTTTTAATCACAGCATTATATGTCACAATGTAAAATGTTTTAACATGAGTTTTTCTTTATTTAAAGTATTTCCTTTCTCTAGTGTCCTCTTTTCAAGGTGGGTGAATGGATGATTAGCTGATGATCTAGTTTAACATCATCTCCACCTGATTACTACATGCTAAACCCTATAATATGTAGAAGCAGTAGCAGCAAATGTTGGACCATAAATGTTCAGCAGTAATACTAACAGTATGAACCAGTTAGTATAAATAACCATGGCAACAGCTATGATGAAAGGTTTGTTGGCTGCAGTGCAATTCTGTCAGTAAAATTCCCCTCTACAATTAAACTACCATACAAAATATAGAATTTCTCTCATTATGGACCACATGAGGATTTTTATTTGTTGGTTCGTTTATTAATACCTTTAGTTGTATGGCATTTTCTATTAACGGAATATGATGCTTTGTGGATAGGGTATACGGTATGATTATGTGTATAGCTGTGGGGGGTTGTGGGTGGATGATGGTGATATGTGTGTCTGTGTGATACAGAAAAGGGAAAAAAAAAACCTGAGAAACATTTATGTTAAAATTTAAGTGCCACAGCAGGAAATGTAGAAGAGCAACTGACTAATTAAAATTAAGTTAAAAGTAAAAATGGCATCTATGTGTATATGAAGATATTACAGATGTCAGTATTGTCACATGGTGCTGAAATCTTATACCTCAGTTTTGTTAAATCAGTCAGAAGGACATATTTTCTGTATTCTGGGGCACTGTACTCCGCAAGGCCCCTGACAGAGAATGTGTGTATCTATACAACATGATGCAATGGTTGTGGGATTTAATGTCTGCAAAGAATTATCTCATGCCTACAACCCTCAGTGTTGCTGGCTTATCTTGATCACCTGAAGATATCTCAGTACAAACTTCAACTGCAAAATTTCCTAGTATAATAAGTAATATGCACATTTGCATATTGCCTTGTAGAACGGGATCATTTACTAATATTTCCCCCTTTCATAAAAAATCTCTTGAACTATCTGAGTCTGGCTAGAAGCCATCCCCTATCTCGGTTGGAGGTTATTTTTGGGACCACACTAAGTGGCTGGCATGGGTGGAATTTCCCCTTTTCACCCCTGCTGGATATCCTTGAGGGATAAGGAGCTTCATCCTACTCAGAGCTCTCAGACTGCTTTCAGTATCCATCAGATCAAACCTGGGAAGGAGTAGGAAATAAAATCAAGTAATGCTAGTATGAGCTGGTAGCCAATGGTTCTTTGTAATAGCTGAAAAGACAACTGAGGTACATGTATATGATCCTCTGTGTTGGTGGTGGAGAATTACAGAACCTGAGTGTAACTGGGGCAGGCAGAGGTCCGATTCTGTGCCTGATCCATGTGTTATTACGTTTTACATGAGGGGATGAACAGATGTGCTGCTCGTACAGACTGAGATAAGATCAACAATTTTCCTGTAATGTTTAAACAAAATTACCACTGTAAATATGATTGCTGTTACTGCTTGTCAATGCTTATGTGAGAATAAAAGCTTTGAAAGTAGGCCACTCTCATTCATCAGTGTGGGATAAGAGGTTTATCACACATTTCCTGCATCCCTGGGCTCCTGCTGGTCTATATTCTCTCTCTCGGTACTGTAGAGAGAGACCTCAATTCAGGAGTCAGGCTGGGGAGACAATCCAAACCTCAGGACCCTCTAAACCATTATCATTGAGTTATATTCTCTAACTCAGTATAACTAAAATACAAAATCAAGTACCTTCTTACCTCCTTTAAACTAGTATCACTGCTTGAGAATTTTCCCCTGAAAAATATCTGCTCCTATTCCCTGCAAGCAACTGTCATACAAAGGTGTCTAAAGATGACAAGCCATTTCTCTGTTCTCTGCGAGATCAGTTATGTTTTTCTAAGTAGGTCATGGAATATAAATAACACTGGAGAAGGATGTGTGCTGGGTACAGATAAATGTGCCCTAGGTGCAGGAATTCTAATTTACTGTGTTTGCAATCATTTTTCTGTTGCCTCTGAAGCACCTTCAGAGCAGCCCTCAGAATTTATTCAGTGCAGCATCATTATGCAGTATGACTTTACATTACACAGCAAAGACATTCTTTCTGGTGTGCTGCTGGAGGTGTTTGACTGAGGCCTGCTGTTTCCAGCACACTTCTGGTACACTGTTAGCCTGTTACACATAAGAACAAACTGCTGGAATGTGGTGATTGTTACACACATTACACAACAGACAAAAAAGACTGCTTGCTTGAAACAGCCGCAAACAATGAAAAATTTGCTCTCATCTGAAATGATTTCAGTTTCAACTTGAACTGCATAATATATAGACCCCTTCGTCCACTCTGAAACAGTACCCCTTTATCAGTTTAAATCTATTCCTATTTTATAGGATAAGATAATGTTGCCTGCCTTATTTTATGTTGTACTTTTCAGAGAAAAATTGAATTTATTTTTCCTTTTGAGACAATGTAATTAAACTCTACAAATATCTTACACCCACCAGTCAACATTATTCATCTTAACTGTGAATTTAAATTTAAGCGTGCACTTCATGAATCTAATATTGCGATGAAGCAGGTTCTAAATGGTATGTGTATTGAGGGGGAAAAAATTAAATTGCATTCAAGTCACTGAATTCATTATCATTGAACATACTATATGCATAAAAAAATTGCACAAAGCATTACGCATATTAAACAACAGACAGGTATGGTGCAATTGTAAACATGCAAATATTTATTACTTATTATTTCTACTCACATTACAGAATGTTTTTTTTCAGTGTGAGACACTTATATTACTGCACAGATGCTGATAACATAAACTACTATATAAGCCCTGTAGACTTGCATCAAACGATAACTGGTTTAAATATCTCGTTATTACGTCACAAAGACAGCAATGCACATTTCCTGAATGTTAGAATACGTTTAAAAAATAAGCATAGTAACTACACTACTGATAGAAATCTATTCACACACTTGGAATTAAATGTGAAGTGATCTATGTGTACATTAAGTACTCCTTTACACATTACAAAGACAGAAGAAAATCAGCTTCCAACTGAAAGTACAGATTTCTCGTGCCTGTTAGACAAAGGACATTTTTAGCAATGGTATGAGCATAATGCAATCATGTCTTAGCACATTAATAGCTATTAAAAATTTGGTTAGAAATAATAGATAACGGCTTTAAGCACCCCCTTCAAATCTACGTTTTCTCAAGGACACGTTTGCCTGTTGGAAATAAGCACCATGGACAGCAACCACGGGGAGCTGCGTTGCCAAGGAAACGGTTTGCTGCCTGCTTCTGCTGACTGCGGGTAATTTTATATTTAGACCGGATATTCAATTTGTCTGCTGGACGGCAGTGACACAGAGCAAGCAGACTGCTTCTGTAGTAACTTAATCTACTGTTATCATTTTTAAATACCTACACAATCAAGGATAACGGTCTTCTTCAAAGCATGAACATGAAGGTATATTTTAAGGCTACGGTGGCTCACTATCAGTATCGGCATGTGCCAGCGTCTTTTCACTTGAAACCGTCCAAATAACAGGTTATATATATATAGTCACAATCATAGCCGTAATAGTAGTAGTAGTAATAGTAGAAGTAGTAGTTGTGTTACGTTTTATTTGAATCTAAATCCTCGAACCGCGCAATATAGCGCCAGGCCCCTTTTATATTAATTCTTTAACACAGTATGTTTTAAACAGATGAGATTTCAAGTTTTCGTATAATGTTATTTCTAAATAATATTTTCATGTTTTAAATAAAATACTGTTTGTGATTTAATAACTGAATAATTTATTGACCTGTGACGTCAGGGTTAATATGTCAAGCGTCAATATGAACTCTTCAGACATAAACAAATTCTTACTAGCGCTCCACGCCAAAATCATGCAAAGACGGAGGACTGTTCAGAAATAATTTCAGGCAGCCTAAGCTGTATTAATATATATGCACTGTTATTCTTGCCTACCCATTTAAGAGTGAGACTAACGCAACCTTACTGGGCAGACTGGGGATTCAAACTACATTTTACCAGGCAATGAGAAATCTTTGCCCAGTTGAAGATCTTCACAAACGAAATGAAGAATTAGAATACAGAGTCATTCGACATGTTCTACCTTTTACCAAATTACGGAACATTAATTAAACATCCAGATACAGAACAGGAAAAGCAGGAACGGTAAATACTCGCACAAAGCAAGGGGACGAGGACAGATGCTCTTCAGTTGCATTGACGTTTGTTATAGGTTATGATAAATATCCTAGATATCCGTACAGTTTGTGGCTATCTTAGGGTAGAGCGAAAAACCTTTTGTCTTATTTCTGATATAGGGTGTTCTTTTTAACTGAGCTATTTGAGTGAGAACTGCGGGTTCCCTGGCATGTTGAATATTTAGCTTTTAATCACGTGATATCGCCAGCAGCTAGAGGCTGGGTTTTAGTAGAATCGCATGGTGTCACTGTTAAACGAAAAAAGGGCTGCTTCGGCTCGGATTCCTTTGCTGTTTGATATTTAAGATTTTTAGAAAGAGGAAAATGTAATTGCAATCCATAAATTAAAAAAATATATATTAACAGTTTAATCGCCAAACATATCAATGTATGTTCATTTATTTTCAAGCTGTACTGAAGTACCAAATTATTGGGTTGAAATAATATTAAAAGGAAAAATCGAACCCCCTGCTTTTCCAATCACTAATAAAAAGTTTGCATCTATACGATCTGATCATTTCTGAACATTGTTTCTGTTGTTTCAGATATAGGAGGAAACAGAATGAATCCCACATTAGAAAGTGATTCCATGCAGAACCACAATTTACTTTCAACATATGCTTTGATTAAAAGACTTACTTAACCATGTAACAATGCCCTTCTAATGTTCTTCTGAGAACAATGGAACAATGGTTTGTAGTTTGTATAGGAGACAAAAAAACATGATTTTTCCTGTATAGATGTTGTTCAATGTAATACCTTTTGATGTTTGCCTCATAGTCACTAAATATGAAGGCAAAAGACTGTCCTGCACTGTGGTAAGGTGATATTCACTGGTTAGTTTATCATAAGCTTTGATGAGTCTATATTTGTCATTGAGAGAAAACGACTTTGTCTTTTCCAGTCATGTTTTCTGTGCACGCCGCATAAGCCTCAGATAGCTAGCCAGAAGCAGATGGGTTACGGCAAGACAAAGTAGGGCTATCAAAGTAATGTAAAAAAAAATAGCATAGTTTTAATTTTTTCCATATGTTGTCATGTATAAAAAGACCCAAAGTGAACACTGTAAGCGGACTACTTGATTACTATAAGTGAATTATTTACACAGTATTTGTACAGGAATTATTCTGTCCCAGGCTTTTTGATCCTTATAAGTGGCTGATCACTATATGCAGTTTCCACTGTATTAGATATTAATTACAATTCGCCCATATTCCCATCACCTTCTATACAGATCAATATTAGCGAAATAACTGTGCCTGGTGTGTATTTCCCTTTAGAGAGTGCACATGCAGCAAACATTGGAACAAATACACTAAAAACATATCAGGTGGATCAAAAGAAATTCTGTGCTTTGGATTTTCAAATTCAGAGTGACAAGAAAATGTCAATTGCGTTAACTACTGATGGATAAGAACATACTTCATAAACCATTTGCTGTATTTTTTACCCCACTAGATGGGGCTCTCTGTTCAAAAAAGAGCACAAAGCATGCCCCAAAGCAAACCAAGAGCACCATCTAGTGGGAACAAAAAAGACAGCAAATGGTCCCTGAAGCCTCATTTTGTCCATCACTAGAGTTAATGTTGCAGAAGATGTTAGACAAGGAGAAAACTCCTTGTCTTCATCTTCAGGTCACTGCTGTGGATGGGGGTTCACCTCCAAGATCACCACTTTATTTATTGAGGTGAATATGTTAGATGTCAATGACAATGCACCCCTTTCTAGATAAATCACTATATAAAACAACCCTTTATGAAATCGCCCATCTCACTACCTTAGTTATAAAACTACATGCAACTGATTTGGATGCGGGCATTAATGCTGCGATTGAATACTCATTTAATGCCCATAATCCACAACATCTTTTGGATATATTTGAAATAAATGCTCACACAGGGGAAGTTAGGGTAGTTGGTAGCATTGATTTTAAGCAATATGCTGCTTTTGAAATTTGTGGCCAAGCTGCAGACAAGGGCTATTCGCCTATGAGCAGGCAAAATTATTAGTGGAAGTAATTGATGTAAATCATAACATGCCAGAAATTACCGTAACATCTCTCTTGAGTCCAGTGGAAGAAAATGCAGGTAAAGGCACAGTGATAGCATTACTAACTGTGTCAGACAAACGGTGGCATAAATGGGCTTGTCCATTGTCATGTTTTTCGGATGACTCTCTTTGGACTTCAGACATTCTTTCAAAACTAGTATTTCTAGTTAATTCTGAAGAATGAGGAATTGGATGGCGAGTTTCGGAATATAATATCACTGTAATAGCAAGGGACAAAGGAAACCTTCTGTTATCCAGCAACCGACTAATTAGAGTAGACCCTACAAGTCTCTGATGTGAATAACAATGCACCTTGCTTCCTAAACCCAGATGCAATTGTTCATTTGAAGGACAACAGTCCAGCTGGATCTTTTCTGTACACAGTTTCTGCTTCCGACCCCGATTTGAAAGAAAATTCTCCAGTAACATATTTACTAGCAAAGCATTACCGCTGCCATGACCATTACGTCAATGTTTAATGTGAACCTACTGACAGGTGAAATACATTTTATGCAAACTGTCAGTAACAAGGAGGTTAAAATATTCAAGTTTCAGAATTCAAATTTCAGGCCACAGATTCTGGTGTTCCTCCATTAAGCAGTAACCTGACTGTTCAGGGATTTATACTGGATGTGAATGACAACAGCCCTGGGATTCTTCCACCCTATTTGGACCAGGGCATCGTCCACGTGGAAAGCATTCCCTACTCTGCTGAAGTGGGTCTCTTCCAAATAGGAACTAACAATGGGGAAAAAATTACTAAGAGGTGAATGAATGACAATGACTTAAGAACTCAAATGCTAGTCATTTTGATTTCTGACAATGGAAATCCTTGTCATCTGTCATCACCTGTATCTATCGATGTTATAGTTGCAGATGGAGATGGTGAAGTCCAGACTCAGTTCAGACAATAGCCAAAAAAGAAGAATAGTTTTTCTGATTTAAATCTGTATTTGCTCATTGTCACTGTGTCAATGATGGTGATTTTGTTTAGTCTTGTAAATTTAATAGCTGTAAAATGCCACAGGACAGACAGTGGTTTTGGCCAGTACTATTCCCCTGTGATCACTACACACCCTGATGGGAGCTGGTCTTACTCTAAATTTACACAGCAGCATGACATGTGTTTTATCTCAGACACATTGAAGAGTGATGTGGCGGTTTTTCCAACTCATCTTCTGCCTGTGGATATGGATCTGACCAGTATTAATGGAACTGACACTTTGAAACAAACACAGACGCTGCCTAAAAGTGAAAAGGTAAGAGCAATTTTCCCTGTTTCATTTATGTTCTATACAGTGCTTGAAGTGGGTGTACCAGTATGCAGTACCAGTACCTCTTTGCTTTTCTCTTCAGAGTACTGGAACCTCTCACTATCTGCTGGTAGTGAACAATAAGGGGAATACCAGCATCTTGTACTGAATGACAAGGGGAGTAACAGTACCTGTTTTTCCTCACTTCAAGCACTAGTTCTATATTCAATAAGTAATTCAACAATTTATGCATGATGCACCATTTGAAATCAAATCATATTTCATAGAACAATTTTGGAATCATTTGAAATAATTGTAATCCGCACCATCCACTCTCATTCCACAGGGGTGTGTCCTCAGCCCCCTCCTCTACTCCCTCTTTACTCATAACTGCTTCCCCATCCATGCTATCAACACTATAGACAAATTTGCTGACGACACCACCACAGTAGGACTAATAACGGACAGGGAGGAGTTTCAGCATCTGGCAGAATGGTGCTGTCACTATATCCTGGACTTAAACAATACAAAAACAAAAAAAATGATAGTGGACCCCAGAAAGTCAAGACACAAAGAGCACTCTTCCCTTTGCATACAAAGGCAGGACGTAGAGAGGGTAGAGAGCTTTAAGTTTCTTGGTGTGCATATCTTGGATGACCTCACCTGGACCACCCACCTCTCCTATTGGGTGGGGAAGGCCCAACAGAAGCTTTGCTTCCTAAGGAAGTTAAGGCACGCTCACCTCCAACATCACCTGCAGACCAACTTCTACCAGTCAACAATAGGGAGCCTCCTGACCTACTGCTGCATGGTTCACCAGCTGCACAGTAGAGAACAGGAAGAACCTGAAACAGGTGTTGAGGGTAGCACTAATAATATTATACATATATTTGGGTTACTACCGGTATAGCTCCTAGATTTAAAATATATACTTACACATTCTTAAAAACGGTTAAAGCCAGGTCCAATTTTCTAGAGAATGTACCATTTCCTCTTCAAGTTATTCTGTTGGTTTACAAATGTGGGCTGCTGTAGAAGTTTCAGTGGTAATCTTTTTTCCCGGTAACCTTTCCGGCAGAGTGCGTGAGGCTTTCTTTCTTTCTCCCATCTTTTCGACCATCCAGCTTTTTCTGATCCTTACAAGAGTTCCATCAAGGCACCCTGTTGTTGACATTTGGTAAAATGCACAAATGAACCATTCCTTCATTCTTCAAAGGGAATTCTTGATGGCCTCTCTAGTTCGTCTTGTCTTGATTGTTTCAGAATCTGATCTAGGCAAGACCATCACTGTAGCATATGCCATTCACTTTTTAATGATGGTCTTCAGGGTGTTTCAAAGAGAATTTGAAGCATTTTTTCTGTCTATTTTATAATCTGTGCCTGTCAACAAGTTATCATTTTTGATGTCCATTGCTGAATCTCTACCTTTAAATGCTCAACATTGTAAACATTGCTCTGAGATGCTGCTGTCTTTTATCTGTACTAATGACAGTAATAACAATTAACCAATAGCTCCTTGTGTCAACTGGAAGACAACTGAACATTCTTTAACGTAACATTGTAATAATTGCCATTCTTTTACACTTACTGTATGTTAGATGACAAGTGACTTACGTTAATATTAAAAAATAATTTTGAGAATTATTATTTTCAACATTTGGCTGTCATTTCAAGTTAAGTTGCTACAGTTTAAACGCTGTGACTTGTAACTATATGTGATTCCTTGAAAAGTAGTCCAGAATACTTGTATATACTCATCAAGTGTTAGATAGAATACTTTACATTTATTTAGTAGACACTTTTCATCGAACGTGACGTACAAGTCAGGATCAAAGAGCAATTGGAGTGAAGGGCGTCGCTCACGGGCCCATCAGTAATATGACTTTACCAGCCACTGGATTTCAACCAGCAACCTTTCATTCACCGGCATGGAATCCTAACCTGCACAACTGCACTATAACATTACCCTGAATAAACCCAAATAACCATAACGTAACCATAAATAAAACCAATTACTTGGTTGAGGAAAATTACAGACTTAACGAGGAGTCCAAGAGAGTATTTTCCCCAGAGAGATCTTAGGATGATCTGTTAAATTGTTTTCAAGTTAACAGCAATGAGCAATGAGTGATCTACTTTGCGGTCGGCTTTAAATTTTTCAGTAGAATGTTGTGAAAAATAGTACTTTTCCTCAGAGTAGCCAGGGACAGGAAATAAGAATAGAAAATAAAAAATACATTTAAATTATTTTAAAATATCTGTTTTATCATTACACGATTATAATACAACGTAATGTTACGTTTCTCAATTAACGCAGAATAAGCGAACCCTGTAATTCATGCGTTGCAGAGAACGTGTGCTATGCATAATATTCCACAAGATGTCACCACTGACCGCCAAAGACAAACATTTAGCTCCACCCCTGGTGAATGTGGTATTATAGGGCTTTGGTATAAGACACAAGGACGAAAAAATGACATCTTGAATACTATTTGAATCTCCATTTCGGATCCAGAATGATTGTTTTGGAGGAGCAGAAAATATAAAAAGCGTATTTTGGTGCTTATGCGGATGGGAAAATGCGTAATATGGACAAGAAGAAAACCAAGAGGACGTCTGTTACGCTGCTGTTTCTGCTTTGTTTCGTGGAGGATGTTGCTGGACAACTTACCTATTCGGTTTCAGAAGAGGTAGAGCCCGGAACATTTGTGGGAAATATCGCAAAGAGTCTAAACATCAACATACAGGAGCTTCAGTCACGTATGTTTCAGATTGTCACCGGCTCAAGGACAAACTATTTTGAGGTAAATTTAGATGATGGCGTTATATTTGTTAAAGACAGAATAGACAGGGAAGTGCTCTGTTCAAATGTCATTAAATGCATTCTTAATGTGGAAGCTATAGTAAATAATCCGTTGAAATTTTATCGTTTAGAAATTAACGTCGTGGATGTTAACGATAATTCACCATTATTTACAGCTGAATTACAATCAATAAACATTGCCGAGAGCACCTTACCCGGGATAAGATTTCCATTAGGTGGGGCACACGATGCAGATGTTGGCAAAAACTCGATTAAGACATACAAGCTTAGCCCCAACGAGTATTTTTCTCTTGCGTTGCAGTCTGTTGGAGAACACAGTGAATCTATTGACTTGGTCCTGCAGAAAGCTTTAGACCGAGAGAAACAGTCCGTGATACGCCTCCTGCTAACTGCTGTAGATGGTGGGTCCCCCCCTAGATCAGGCACATCGGAGATTATTGTTAATGTCCTGGACAACAATGACAACAGTCCAATATTTAGCAACTCTTTGTACAAAACAAAGATTATGGAAAATGTTGCACCTGGAACATCTATAATCATGCTAAATGCAACAGATTTAGATGACGGGACAAACAGTGAGATTGTGTACTCCTTCAGTAAACATGAGCAAGGCCAAATTTTGGATATTTTTGACATCGACCCTCAAACAGGACTTATAACCGTTAAGGGAGAAATTGATTATGAAATAAAAAATGCATTTGATATCCGCGTTCAAGCAAAAGATAAAGGACAGCCTCCAATGGCTGCGCACTGTAAAGTGCTTGTTGAGGTGCTGGATCTTAACGACAATTCTCCGGTAATTACAGTGACACCACTTCTGAACACAGTTCCAGAAAATGCGAAAGTGGGTACCGCAATAGCTCTTGTGGAAGTCCATGATGAAGATGGTGGCCAGAATGGAGTTGTGAATTGTAAAATAAATGGAGAAGTACCGTTCAAATTACAAGCGAACTATAAGAATTACTACTCTCTTGAAATTGAGGGGCCGCTGGACAGAGAGAGCGCTTCTCAGTACAACGTCACTATTATAGCTACGGATGAGGGGACCCCGCCTCTATCCAGTAGCAGCGTTATTACTGTACAGGTCTCCGACGTAAATGACAACGCGCCCCAGTTTTCTAAGCCAGAGATGGATGTTTATTTGAGAGAAAACAGTCCGGCTGGATCCCTTATACAAACCGTGACGGCGTTTGATGCTGATGCAAACGAAAACGCACAAGTTACATATTCTTTGATGGACGGTAACAGCCAAGGATTCCCTGTCTCCACCATGGTGAACATAAACTCTGTTACTGGAAGTATATACAGCTTGCAGGCTTTTAACTACGAGGAAGTTAAGACTGTCCAGTTTCATGTTCTGGCTACGGACTCTGGTGTCCCACCGCTAAGCAGTACGGTGACTATAAATGTATTTATCCTGGATGAGAATGACAACAGCCCTGGGATTCTTCCACCCTATTCGGACCAGGGCTCCGTCCACGCGGAAAGCATTCCCTACTCTGCTGAAGCGGGTTACTTTGTGGCTAAGATCAGGGCTGTGGATGCGGATTCTGGATATAATGCTCTGATTTCTTTTCACATTGCGGAACCGAAAGGATCCAGCCTATTCAGAATTGGGAGCAGTACCGGGGAGATAAGAACTAAAAGGAGAATGAGTGACAATGATTTACGGACCCACCCGTTGGTCATTTTGGTTTCTGATAACGGAGATCCTTCTCTTTCGTCCACAGTCTCTATTGACGTTATTGTTGTTGAAAATAATGGTGATATAAAGACTCAGTTTAAAGAAAGACCCGTGAAAGAGGATCAGTTTTCCAGTTTACACTTATATCTACTAATCGCCATTGTGTCAGTGTCGGTCATATTTTTACTCAGCATCTTCAGTTTAATAGCACTGAAGTGTCACAGGACAGACGACTCCTTCGGCAGATACAGCGCCCCAGCGATCACCACACACCCCGACGGAAGCTGGTCTTACTCTAAATCCACTCAGCAATACGACGTTTGTTTTAGCTCAGATACACTGAAGAGTGATGTAGTAGTTTTCCCGGCATGTTATCCGCCCCCAGATGCCGATCTAATCAGTATTAATGAAGTCGACAATTTCAAACAAAATCAAACATTACCAAGAAGTGAAAAGGTAAGAACGTTATGTTGCCTTTCTATATTAAATGAACATTAGCACTCAGCGCTGCGCTTGTGTATTGCATTTATTTTGTATTCAATTCGCATTTCTGTAATTGTTTCGAATAGGAAATGAAATGTGTTGAGGGTGCGTTCATAACTACTGGATCAAGTAATTTTTTCTATAGTTAACCTTAGATAACTGTTTAATTTGGGTAGGTACTATAATTTTATCTGTGCCGTTGTCTTTCTTCGAGTCTTTCTTCTTATTGCTTCAAAACTTGTGAATATTTGCATATTCTCTGATTGTGTGCAAACTACATCATTATCAAATGTAGTTTTTATCCCAGAAGTATCTCAGCAAAGTAACTGAGTGGTTTGCATCTGGCATATCATTCTAATTTTATTACAGTTTTTCTCGAATGCTTTGGCACATTTCACAAAATATACGTAACTTTCCCTTAACTGTACAAGCTTTTCTCAATTCATGCATATTGCATTACAGTAAGGTTAAGCTGCAAATGGCCGTAACTCACCCAAAACAATTACAGTTTTTCCCTGTTGGATATACTCATTCCTCAGAATATGATACCAGTGTTGCACAATGCACATAATCTAATCACATATCTTCAAAAATTATGGAAGAACCTTCTAATAAGTGAAAAACTCCACCCACAACCTTCAAAATCAAATGACTGATTCAGAATTGCTGACAAACTCAACAAATATGAAACCAAAATGGAGCACTGAGTAAGACAATACAGGAACACCAAATCATTTTCAAAAAAACAAATCCATGTTCACTGTAATTATCCACAAAAATGTAACACGCTCAGTGCCTGAAAAGTAATGTGCATATTCATACCAGTTTTACAGTTGATTACAATATATATGCTTTATAGTACTGTATGCAGTACTATAGTGCCCAAAAAAACCCGAAATATGTATTGGAATAAATACCACAGCTGAAAACGCTACATATTATCATGTCCATCCTGTGGATCTGGCCACATGTTCTCATCAGCATCACACAGAATGGGCTCTTTGATAACAGCTGGGAAGGAAGCATCTAGAGTACCGGATCCATCCCTGCCATGCCTCTGGAGTGATGTCTTAACAGGCCACATCCACTGCCTCAAGAAGACTTACTCACAGTTTTGGGTCCCTATCATAGACCTTCCAATGCCAACTGGAAAAAAATCCTCTATTCAGGAATGGGGAGTATGGTGGAAGGAATACCATTTGTATGTGCATGTGGTTGTTCAACCATTCTTGGGCAACCTTTGCATGATGGAAAGTGACATTATCCCATATTACAGCATAAGTGTGATTACAGGCTGTATGTTGTCTTTCTGGTAGTGGAAATATGCGATATACAGTGCTTTGAGGAATTCCAAAAGGAGTGCTGTGTTATATTGCCCTACTGTGACATGTTGATGTCCCAAAACAACAGTGCTATGTGACTATTTTTTGGCTATTGTACTGTGTCTTGAGATCTGAAGAAGCTGCATGTACATGCGAGTACTTTCTCCTGCCAGTGAACTTTACATGCAGGAATGTAGAATCTTGCGATGTTGAGACTGGTGTCTTTGACATGAATAAGTATCAGTTTGCTGATGAAAAATGATCAGACAGTGACAATGAGAAAGTGGGCACCGACTATCATTCAGATTCTTGGAGCTCAGGAGCCTCACTTACACTGACATACTGACAGTATATCTAACTAAACATTTTGACTCTCATGATTAAAATGATGCTGATTGTACATTTCATTTTGGCGGCACTGACTAATTCATTGGTGGAACTATTTGCGTTTGAGACATGAGTTAATTGTTTTGGGTAAGTTACAGGCTTTTGCAGATAAAACATAGTGTTATGCTATATGCATGAAATGTTCTGAGAAATGCTCTTATAGTCCTGAGAATGTTAAGAATGTTTTAGGAAATGAGCCAAAGCAATTGAGATAAACTGTAACAGGACGATCACACACTTAGGTGCGATCATACATAGTTTTGGGTTTCAAATTATTACAACGGGAAACTACATGCATTTTGACCAACAAGACTGAAGCAACCAAAAATTGTGGCAAATGAAGACAACTGTACAAAACCATTTGCAAATATGTACAAAAAATATGGAAATTTGCGTGAAGCGATGAGAAATGATGTTCTGTTGTGCAGAAGTCACATTGTGGTGTGGGGGTTACACTTGTTTTGCAAATATTAATTGTCATTTGAGGGATGTGTCAAAGCAATCCAGCAAAAACTGTAAATTTAGTACATTGATTTTATTCACTTCAGTTTAACAGCTGGGCAATGCCACTAAAGTATGCCTAATGTGAAATTACAAATGTATTTCTGGGGACCACACATAATACTGTAAGTTATGATGCTGGGAGACTGTAAGAGTTATATTTTCCAGATAGGGCCACACGGTGTCTCTGCTGACCGCCTCAAAAAGATACCATGTTTCCTGTGGTCCAAGCTCCTCCTCATATAGGTTACATGGGCGAGCAAATTACGCGAGGCTTTGTTACAGAAAGGCAAGACGTGAAACGGCAGAGCTGGACAGAAGGTTGATATTCCGACTGAATGAGTATTTTTCCTTTTAAACTGTTCTGTGTGGATAACAGAATATTACAAATGATTTTTGTGTTGATTCTGTGGTGAGGGAAAAATGATTTTTGTCGCCAGAAAGAAGTCGGTTAATATAATTCGACTGATACTGCTTCTATTGTGTTTCCCGGAGGATGTTGCCGGACAGCTCACATATTCTGTTTCGGAAGAGGTGGGAACGGGAACCACTGTGGGGAATGTCGCCAAAAACCTTAATATCAACTTACAGGAGCTAAAGTCACGTATGTTTCAAATTGTCACCGGTTCCAAGACAAAGTATTTTGAGGTAAATTTAGACACAGGCCTTTTGTATGTTAATGAGAGAATAGACCGAGAAGTGATTTGCCCGGGTACTACCAAATGCATTGTAAATATGGAAGCTATCATTCATAATCCTTTGAAAGTTTATCGTGTTGAAATAAATATTTTGGATATTAATGATAATTCACCATCATTTAGAGCTGAATCGCAATCAATAAATATTGCAGAGAGCACCTTACCCGGAATTAGATTCGCTTTACTTGGAGCGTACGATCCGGATGTTGGGAAAAACGGGATAAAATCGTACAAGCTGAGCCCGAGTGACCAATTCTCACTAGCGTTGCACTCCGGGGGAGAACAGAATGTATTTGCGGAGTTAGTGCTGCAGAAACCACTAGACCGAGAGAAACAATCTGAGATCCAGCTGCTTTTAACTGCTGTTGATGGTGGTTCTCCGCCGAGATCTGGTACTTCGGAAATAATTATTAATGTCCTAGATAATAATGATAACACGCCAGTGTTTAGCAATTCATTATATAAAGCTGAAATCTTTGAAAATATTTCCGTCGGAACTTCTGTAATCACATTAAATGCAACGGACGTAGATTACGGGACAAACAGTGAAATTGTATATTCATTTAGTAACCGTGAGCAGGAACAAATCTTAGACGTTTTCCATATTGATCCAGAGACTGGCATTATTACAGTTAAAGGAAATATTGATTATGAGCTGAATAACGCTTTTGAAATCCGTGCAGAAGCGCATGATAAAGGCCAGCCTCCAATGGCTACGCACTGTAAAGTGCTCGTTGAGGTGCTGGATGTTAATGACAATTCTCCGGAAATAAAAGTGACACCACTTTTAAA
>JAAGVU020000002.1:2859026-2873910 GCA_011763525.2 Mormyrus iriodes
TTCTGTGACCATTGTGAGTTTTTCTTTCATTGACTGAAGGGTACCAACAATTTTGTCCACGTGTGTATATATATATAAATAAAATGCTTAAAGGGGTGGAAAAGAAAGCACATTGCATTTGTTCTGTGGTGCCAAATCTGACTTTCCTCTAGTCCTTAACAAATGATAACACACCCATTTGGTTTTGTGAACTTATTTCTTACTTATTATTTTATTTCTATCGTTATATTTGTATATGTTGGAAACTAAAGAAGTATTATAGCACCATAAAGATGTAGTAACTTTGTAATGGGAATGTGTTCTTTGTGGCGAAAATACCCACACGGCGTCGCTGTTGACTATCCAAAATTGGCGTGAGGCTATCCGCCCCTGTTAGATATAAGCACTGGAGGTGCAGTAGCTTTGTGAAAGACACAGCAGCAAAATTTCCGTCCTTCTGGGACTAATGACACCAGTTATATTGGAATATACTACAAATGTGACGGGCACGCGTATGAGGTTTTGTTCGAGACGTAATAACATATCTTCTTAGATAATAATGCCGCGAAACCGGCGAGGAACTAGAGCAATATGTGTGCTATTTTATACGATGCTTTCTTCATTGACTGCGACCTATGGGCAAATAATATATTCCGTGGCCGAAGAGACTACGCCGGGAGCAACTGTTGGAAATCTAGCGAAGGATCTTAATATTAATTTGGAAGATCTGGAGATGCGTAAGTTGCGAATTGCCGGGCACAGCAATAAATATTTCGACATAAATTTAAAAACTAGTGTTCTCTTCGTGAAGGATCGGATAGACAGGGAGTTGTTATGCTCTCACAGCGCCGAATGTTTTTTGGATCTGGAGGCGATTGTTGAAGATCCTTTTAACATCTACCGCATTCGGATTAACGTGACGGATGTTAACGATCATTCACCAGCGTTCCCTTTGGAAACCTTGTATATTAACGTGTCAGAATCCACTTTGCCCGGGGCGAGGTTTGTGTTATTAAATGCAGAGGATGAGGACGTCGGCGCAAACACGATAAAGACATACAGAATGAGCTCTAACGAACACTTCTTCTTGGATGTACAGAGCGCTGGAGAGCAGAGTGTGTCTGCTGAGTTGGTGCTACAGAAAGCATTAGACCGAGAGAAACAGCCTGTGATTCAGCTGCTACTGACTGCTGTTGATGGGGGTAAACCTGCCAGAACCGGTAATTTAAATATTATTATAAATGTGCTAGATAATAACGATAACAGCCCAATATTTAGTAAACCACTTTATAAGGTTAAAGTATTGGAAAATGTGCAAATTGGTAAAGAAATAATAAAAGTAAACGCAACCGACGCTGATGAAGGAATTAATAGTGAAATTATCTATTCATTTAGTAATCATAAACTGAAAGATGTGATTGATGTATTCGATATCGATGCAACAAGCGGCGTAATTTCTGTTAAGGGTGAAATTGACTACGAAGAAAAAAAAGTGTATGAAATACGAGTGCAAGCTCAGGATCGCGGGCATTCTCCCATGGTCTCGCACTGCAAAGTGCTGGTAGAAATAACCGACATTAACGATAATATCCCTAACATATCAATAACGTCAATATCCAATTCTGTCAGAGAAGATACCAAAATCGGAACTGTGGTGGCCTTGGTTGCAGTATCAGATGGTGACGAAGGCGCTAATGGAAACGTAATCTGCGTGATTTCTGATAACGTACCTTTTAGATTACAAAGGAACTATAGAAATTATTACTCTTTTGAGGTCAGTGAACCACTGGATAGGGAGAAAACTCCCCTGTATAACGTAACTATCACTGCTACTGATGAGGGGACCCCTCCCCTCTCAAATACTAAAGTTATTCACGTTGTAGTCTCTGACGTTAATGATAATGCGCCGCGCTTTTCTGAACTGGAGCTTAATTTCTACATGAAAGAGATCAATCCATCGGGAACACTTATACAATCTGTAAAGGCATTTGATGCTGATGCTAATGAAAATGCACATGTTACATATTCTTTAATGGACAGTAACACCAAAGGTGTTCCTGTATCTACCATGGTAAACATAAACTCCATCACAGGCGAAATATACAGTATGCAGACCTTTGATTATGAGGAAATTAAGACTTTCCAGTTTCATGTTCTGGCAACAGACTCTGGTGACCCTCCACTGAGCAGTAATGTGACTGTGAACGTTTTCATATTGGACGTGAATGACAACAGTCCTCAGATTCTCCCACCCTATTCGGACCAGGGCTCCGTCCACGCGGAAAGCATTCCCTATTCTGCTGAAGCGGGTTACTTTGTGGCTAAGATCAGGGCTGTGGACGCTGACTCCGGTTATAATGCTCTGCTGTCTTACCACTTTTCCGAACCAAAAGGATCCACTCTCTTCAGAATTGGAACTAATACAGGAGAAATAAGGACTAAAAGGCGAATGAGCGATAATGACTTGAGAACCCATCCACTGGTCATTTTGGTTTCTGACAGCGGAGATGTTTCCCTGTCAGCGACAGTGTCTATCGATGTTGTGGTTATTGAAGATAATGCTGAAATACAGACTCAGCTCCGACTAAGACCAAGAAAGGAAGAGAGTTTTACCAGTTTAAATCTATATTTACTTATTGCTGTTGTGTCGGTGTCGATAATATTTTTATTGAGTATCATGACTTTAATAGCTGCAAAATTCCAAAGGATGAACGGCACTTTCGACAGGTGCAGCGCTCCAGTGATCACTACACATCCGGACGGGAGCTGGTCTTACTCAAAATCCGCTCAGCAGTATGACGTGTGTTTCAGCTCAGACACACTGAAGAGTGAAATTACAGTTTTCCCCACACCTCTTCCGTCGATAGATGTGGATCTGTTCAGCATTAATGGAAGTGACAGTTCGATACGTAACCAAACGCTACCCAAAAGTGAAAAGGTAAGACGAAAAATTAAGTCCTATATATTTTTCCGTTATTATTCGTTTTGTTCCTTTTTCCAGACTGATTTTATATGTCATGTATTCATTGACTGGAGTTTTGGTATTATTTTTTTTTGTCCTTCTCTACTTATAGCCTATAATATACGTATTTGTCTTTAAGCAGTCACTGTACTCCTTTGAGCCGGTTTCTGTATTAGAAATAGTCTTTAAGTCGATTAAATGAGTATTGTAATTGTAAACAAATCAACCGCTGCTGACAAAGCAAACAAAATTAAACTTATATTAGACTGTTCTAATGTTCTGCTGTAATATTTTGAATTAAGCTAGGTAGGAACTGCAATATTCAACCAAAATAAACTCTGGTTTAGTTTCTATTCCGTCAAATGTTGCAGTTTCGAACCTCGTGAATTATCCAGCGCTCCTTTTAGCTGAATTTCTTTTAATATTTTTGCTCTGAATGCGCCATTGTCTTTAGTAGATGGCACGACATGATTAAATTAAACGGAAATTCTGAATTACAGTTCAAACATTCATCTCCTGCACTGTTTATCCAGTGATCAGGGAACAGTTGATCAGCGCACAGAGTTTTCGCAAATGTACTTATTGTTACTTTTTTGGCGCAAGAAGGGCAGAATAATGATTTAAACAATGGTAACGTTTGGATCGTGTCAATGGGATTCTGTTGGTATAGTTATGTAACCTATTCTTTGTGTTGGTATGGTAGAATTTTAGAACTGGTCAATGCAGTAGCGGTTCTAGACCATTTCGACTGGGGGAGGGGGCAGGCAGACTGGGGACAGTTGTTCTGTTAGGGGTCAGGTGCATTTGACCTTAATGTCCTCCAAGTATTACCTTACACTAGATTGTCAGCATTAAGAAGCAAAAGACAATTTTGAAAACCGATATTTATGCAATGCTTTGCAGTCACATTATACAGTTTTACAAATATGTAACTCACATTTCCTGTTTAGACTGCCTTGCTTCCACAAGCTTGATTATTTTTTCTGTCGTTCACTTTGCTTTTCACCAGCTGAAGCTATTCGAAAGTGTAGGATGTATTTGAAAAAGAAGAATTAAGTCGTCATAATTGATTTTTTGAGTGTTAGTGCCAAAGGATCATTGCCCGTACGTTGTGTGCGTATATCTTTAAGTACATTATCTAAATATTTTTTTAAACACGTTCTGTGTTATATATTTCGTTTTTCGAGGCATTGGTATAACGGAGTTTTCACATCTAAGCTAACCGTAAATTTATATAAAAATTAAAATTTTATCAATCAGTTTTCTAACCGCTTATCCTAGTTAGGGTAATTGTGGCATTGAGAAGATAAATTCTAAAAACAGCGCGCGGTGTCGCTATAGACCGTAAATATGAATCCTGAACTGTACTGGCCCCTCCTTTATGGGAAAAAGCAGCCCACAAGAGCCATGACTGCCTCTAGGAAACAAGCGCATGAATCCATTGCAATATGCAAAGACGAAAGATAAATAATAGTATTGCGTTACAATAAATACTTATTGTATTCGAAAGTGTGATTCATTCGTGGGAATAAAGTGGACTGCAAGGCTCTGAAAGGAAGAGTTCAGCGATGGGCCTCTCGGAACAAAGGACACGTATGTGGGTGCAGTGCTTTACGCTGCTTTGTTTAGTGGATCTGTCCGTACCTCAGATTGCATACTCCGTTGCAGAGGAAGTGGATAAAGGTACTTTTGTTGGAAACGTCGCGAAGGATTTCAGTCTGAACTTACAAGATTTGCATTCGCGTGGACTTCACATTGTCACGACCTCCAACAAAAGGTATTTTGGCGTGAATTTAAAAACCGGTATTCTATTTGTTGATGAGAGGATCGATAGAGAGGAAATTTGTTCGAAATTAGCCAAATGTTCCTTAAACATAGAGGCCATATTAAATAATCCAATGATTCTCCATCGTATCGAAGTAAATATTATAGACATCAATGACAATGCTCCTTATTTTCTAGAAACATTACATGTATTGAATATTACCGAGCTCACGTTTTCTGGAGAAAGATTTCCCCTACCAATTGCAAATGATGCCGATGTTGGCAGCAACGCGGTAAAGACCTACAAGCTGAGTTCTAACGAACACTTCTCTTTGGATGTACAGAGCAGTGGAGAGAAACGTGTATCAGCTGAGTTAGTGCTGCAGAAACCTTTAGACCGAGAGAAGGAATCTGTCATCCATCTCATACTCTCTGCCATTGACGGAGGGAAACCTCCCAGATCTGGGACATTACAGGTCATTGTGAATGTGATCGACGTCAACGATAATTCTCCGGTATTCAGCCAATCTCTTTATAAGGTCACTGTTTCTGAAAACGTTCCTCTTGGGACAAAATTACTTACTCTCAACGCGACAGATGCAGATGACGGAGTAAACGGTGAAATTCTCTATTCTTTTGTTGGGCATGGGGATATAAGTCACACTGACGTGTTCGACATTAATTCTCAGACTGGTGAAATCACTATTAAAGACATTTTGGATTACGAAGAAAGTACTGCATACGAAATTCGTGTACAAGCTAAGGACAAAGGTCATTCACCACGAAGTACGCACTGTAAAATTTTAATTGAAGTTGTTGACGTGAATGACAACGTTCCTGAGATATCAGTTACATCTCTCATGAGTCCAGTTCGAGAGGACGCTCGAACTGGAACAGTAGTCGCTCTCATTACTGTATTGGACAAAGACAGTGACAAAAATGGACTTCCAAAGTGTAAGCTTATTGGACCAAGTCCTTTCAAGCTACAGTCATCCTTCAAGAACTATTATTCTTTAGTTGTTGACAGTCAACTGGACAGAGAAAGCGCATTTCAATACAACGTCACCATCATAGCCACTGATGACGGGACCCCACCTCTATCTAGCACGTGTATTATTACTGTACTCGTTTCTGACATAAATGACAATGCTCCGATCTTTCCAGTTCCGGAAATTAACATTTATTTAAAGGAGAACAGTCCTGTTGGAGCTATTATACAAACTGTATCTGCAGTTGACGCTGATGTCAATGAAAATTCACTAATTACATATGCAATATTACCGAGTGAAAGTAAAAGGGCGCCTCCATCAACATTATTTAATGTAAACTCAGTTAATGGCGATATATACAACATGCAGGCTTTTGACTACGAGGATATTAAAAAAATCCAGTTTCGAGTTCAAGCCACCGACTCCGGTGTACCTCCATTAAGCAGCAACGTAACCGTGAACGTGTTTATTTTAGACGAAAATGACAACAGTCCACGAATTCTACCACCCTATTCAGACCAGGGCTCCGTGAATACGGAGAGCATTCCCTACTCTGCTGAAGCTGGATATTTTGTGGCCAAGATCAGGGCTGTGGATGCTGATTCTGGTTATAATGCTCTGCTGTCCTATCACATCTCCGAATCCAAGGGAACCAATCTATTCAGAATTGGAACCAGTACTGGGGAGGTTAGGACCAAGAGGAGAATGAGTGACAATGACTTGAGGACCCATCCATTGGTTATTTTCGTTTCAGACAACGGAGATCCTTCTCTTTCATCAACAGTTTCTGTTGACCTTGTAGTTGTTGAAAATAATGTTGAAACAAAGACCCAGTTCGGAGAACGCCGCATGAATGAAAATAGTTTTAGCAGTTTAAATCTTTACTTGGTCATCGCCACTGCGTCAGTATCCGTAATATTTTTATTGAGCATCTTCAGTTTAATAGCTGTAAAATGCCACAGGACAGACGACTCTTTCGGCAGATACAGCGCCCCAGCGATCACCACACACCCCGACGGAAGCTGGTCTTACTCTAAATCCACTCAGCAGTATGACGTGTGTTTTAGTTCAGACACGCTGAAGAGTGATGTGCTGGTTTTCCCCACGGCGTGTCCACCGGCAGATATGGATCTAATTAGTATTGCTGGAGCTGACACATTTAAACTGAACCAAACACTCCCCAAAAGCGAGAAGGTAAGAATAATTATTTATTTAAAACTATTATTTATTGATTGCTTTTATTTGTGTGGTGGCACGTTGAAAACCCAAAATGCAATATGAAAGGAACGATTTGCTGCCATCTGAATGTCCCTAAGTAACACACTCGTTTTAAGATTAAGGTGTGATATTTACCGATTCAAAGAGTTTGGTAAGTAAGGCATATACAGAACTGTAATGAAGACCTGATTAAAAGTTCGTAATATAACAAGAATCTTGTTCGAAACTATCGCTAGTAAACTGATTTCTAAGCTCCACATCAGTCACCAACGTAATAAATATTAATTTAATTTTTAAGTGCTTCTTTATACTTAAATGCGATTAATACTATATAATGTAAACAGGAATCTAATGGCATTATTTGCCTATGATGTAGACCTAGTTTCAGTTTTTTTAAATAACTGTAGGCCTATTTCACGGGGGTAATTTAAACAAATGAGATTAAAAGGGGCATTTTAATGAAATATCTTTCAAAACACCTGAAAAAGAAAAAGATTAATCTGAAAATTGTTGTACTTAGGGAAACAAACACTCGGGGTCGCTGCAGACCATCGGCTTTATATTTGCACAGCGTCTTCACAGGCCCCTCCTTAATAGAAAAAGGCGCTTCACGGAGAGCTGAAGGAATAGTACACTGTGTCTGTGGACTACGGGCGGCCGAGACATAAACAAGAACCGATTAAACAGTATCTTTTAACGGGAACGCAAGTATGTTTCTCCTCTAGGAATATGCATATTTCTGAAGACTGTTACTCTTGACGATCAGAACAGTCATGGCCATTTGGGAACAAAGAGGACGTGTGTGGGTACAGCATATCGCGCTGCTTTTTTTCGTGAATCATTCTCTGGCCCAGATTACGTATTCAGTTTCAGAGGAGGTGGAGAAGGGTACTTTTGTCGGAAATATCGCCAAGGATCTGAATCTAAACGTACAAGACATGGAATCGCGCGGACTGCACATTGCCGGGGGCTCTTACAAAAGGTACTTTGGTGTAAATTTAAAAACTGGCATTCTTTATGTCGATGGAAGAATAGATAGAGAGGTACTTTGTCCCGGTTTGCCAAGATGTTTTTTAGACGTAGAGGTGATACTGAATCATCCAATGACACTTCACCGCATTGAAATAAATATAATAGACATCAATGACAATGCGCCATCATTCCCTCATAAATTCCAAGTATTTAATATTACTGAGTCGGCATTTTTAGGAGAAAGGTTTCCGCTTCCTATAGCGAAAGATCTTGATGTGGGCAGTAACGCCGTAAAGAGCTACAAGCTTAGCCCAAATGAACAATTTTCACTTGATGTACAGAGCGCTGGTGAGCATAGCGTATCTGCTGAGTTGGTTCTGCAGAAAGCTTTAGATCGAGAAAAACAGTCCGTGATTCGGCTTCTACTGACTGCTGTCGATGGAGGGAAACCCCATAGATCTGGGACATTACAGATCATTGTCAATGTGATCGACAGCAATGATAACATTCCAGTGTTTAGTAAATCGGTTTATAAAGTTAGTGTTTTTGAAAATGTTGCTTTGGGGACGGTAATTTTAACCCTTAATGCTACTGACTTAGATGAAGGACTGAACAGCGAAATAATCTACTCTTTTGTTGGGCTTGATGATTCTATTTCTTTTAATACCTTTGCTGTTCATCCTCAGACAGGAAAAATTACTGTTACTGGGGATTTGGACTATGAAAAAAAAACTGCATACGAAATCCGCGCCCAGGCACAAGATCGAGGGCATACACCCCGTAGTGCACACTGTAAAATTTTAGTTGAAGTTGTTGATGTGAATGACAACAAGCCAGAAATCTCAGTGACATCATTCATGAGTCCAGTTAGAGAGGATGCTCAACCTGGAACGGTGGTTGCCCTGATCTCAGTCATAGACAGGGATAGTGGAAACAATGGCCTTCTGAAATGTGAGCTTAGCAATACTGCGCCTTTCAAGTTGCAGTCATCTTACAAAAACTATTATTCTCTAATAGTTGATGGGCCACTAGACAGAGAGAGTGTTTATCATTACAATGTCACAATCACAGCTACCGATGAGGGGACTCCAGCTCTCTCTAGTACCAGTGTTATTACCGTAGATGTTTCGGATGTAAATGATAATGCTCCATGTTTTTCTAATTCAGAGATTAATGTTTATTTAAAAGAAAACAGTGCAGTTGGTACTCTTATGCAAACTGTAAAAGCATTTGATGCTGATGCCAATGAGAATGCACAAGTCACATATCTGTTGTTGGACAGAAGCAGTGGAGGAGTACCGATATCAACAATGTTGAATATAAACTCTCACACTGGGGATATATACAGCATGCAAACCTTTGACTATGAGACAATTAAAAAAATCCAGTTTCAGGTTCAAGCCACTGACTCGGGGACTCCTTCACTAAGCAGCAATGTTACTGTGAACATTTTCATACTGGACGTGAATGACAACAGTCCTCAGATTCTCCCACCTTATTCAGACCAGGGCTCCGTAAATACAGAGAGCATTCCCTACGCTGCTGAAGCGGGTTACTTTGTGGCCAAGATCAGGGCTGTGGACGCTGACTCTGGATATAATGCACTGCTGTCCTATCACATTGTTGAACCGAAAGGATCCAGTCTCTTCAGAATTGGGACCAGTACTGGGGAGATTAGGACTAAGAGGCGAATGACTGACAATGACTTGAGAACGCATCCATTGGTCATTTTGATTTCTGATAGTGGGGATCCTTCCTTCTCATCAACGGTTTCCATCGATGTTGTGGTGGTTGAAAATAATGTGGAAATCCCAATTCAAGCCAGAGAACGGACAAAGAAGGATGCAGGTTTTTCTTCCCTAAACCTATATTTGCTCATCGCTACTGCAGCAGTCTCAGTGATATTTCTTCTGAGCTTCATCAGTCTAATAGCAATTAAATGCCGCAAAGCAGATAACAGTTTCAACAGATATAGTACCCCAGTGATCACCACACACCCCGATGGTAGCTGGTCTTACTCTAAATCTACCCAGCAGTATGATGTCTGCTTTAGTTCAGACACGCTGAAGAGTGATGTTGTTGTGTTCCCCACGGCGTGTCCACCAACTGAAGCGGATCTGATCAGTATTAATGGCGCGGACACTTTTAAACGGAACCAAACACTACCTAAGAGTGAGAAGGTAAGATTTAGTAAAAACTCCTTCATATGTGTACTCACTTGTGATGATAGATTGGACTATCGTAAGAGATATGTGTTGTATGGCTGAAGTAAGTAATTAATTTCCTTATGAAGGCATTCAAAAATTTTACTTTCTGGAAAAACTAAAGGAAATAGGGGCAGTGTTTGGTTTGTCTTTTTTAATATCTTCAGATATTTCAGTAAGACAGAATAGCTAAACACATTAATGTTTATCAAAAATTATTAAAACCTTTTTTTTTAAAAAAAAATTGAAATGCTTATGTTGTACATATTTATGTATTTTAATAAGGAAACTATTAAAAGGTTTATTCATAGATAGTTTTGTTTGCCCTGGCATTTAGGGAGTTAACAGTGAAAACTAAGAAAATTCATTTTCTCTTCATTTCAGGCATGAAGTTAAACTCTTTTTTTATTTTTTATAGTTTTTTTTATTTTACTGAGTTGTTACATGATATGAATCATATCTTGATCAACTTTTCTGTTTCCATCAATTTCAACACAAGTGACAAGAAACACTACTTATATTAAAGGTGACACTTTTGCTACTGCAGGAAAGAACATGCAATAGAATGGGGAAATGACCAAATATTATATTTTGTATTTACTCTGTGGCTCAAATGTGTGACCCAATCCTTTATGCAAATATGTTTAACTGGGGTCGTTGATAATTACATTACAGTAATGAACTTATTGGTGTACTTCTATGGAAACAGTGTAACATTCTGCTCTGTTTTGTGTGTATACAGCTCAGATTGCATACTTTGTTTTAGAGGAACTGGAAAATGGTACTTTTGTTGTATATACCAAGGAAATAGTACCAAGGATCTCAGTATGAATGTTAAAGTAAATATTATAGACGACATTGATAATGCACTGTCTTTCCTTGAAAAATTGCTCGCATCTCATTTTAATTAGTGCACATTTTTGGTTGAAAGATTCCTGCTTCAAATAGCCAAAGCACCTGAAATGGACAGTCATAAATTTAAAGGCTAGAACTTGACACTTAACATTAGCAGGTGAGCATAGCATATCTGCAGAGTTGGTGCTACAGAAAAGCTTCATATGAGATAAACAATCTGTAATACAGCTCCTACTGCTTGTATTGATGATGGAAAGCCTCAGAGTTCTGGGCCATTACATATTATTGTCATTGTGATAAACTTTAATAGTCCAGTGTTCTGTACTTTCCTTTGTAATGTCAGTATTTCTGAGAACAGACCATTTGTGTCAAGAATCCTGGCAGTGAGCACTGCAGATTTCAGTGTAGAATATTCTGCTATATTGTCTATAGATTTTTGTTGTACTTGGAAGTTTAAATCCCACTGAAATGGCTGAAATTAAGTCACATACCAGAGATATCACTCTTGCTAGGAATTTGGATTACGGAGAAAACACAGCATAGATGATCCATGTCCAGGATATAGACTGAGGACTTCCAACACAGTGTACACTTTGTAAAATCTTGGTGGAAATCGTTGATATGAATGACCACTGCCCTGAATCCTCTTCACTCACGAGTCCAGTTATAGAGGACGCTGAAACTGAAACTGTGGTAGCACTGATAACCATAATAGATAAGGATTGGTGAAAAAATGTACTGCTGAAGCGTAACCCTAGTGTGTCTACCACTTTCAAACTGCAGCCGTCATACTGTAATTCCTCCTTAATAGTTTATGGGCCTCTGGATGAAGAAAGGGCTTCTCAATATGACAATAACAGCTATGGATGAGTGGAGCCCATCTCTCTAAGGCTTCATCATTATTACCACAGAGTCCAGTAGGCACCCTTATGAAATGCATGACTGCATTTTATGCCGACATGAATGACAGCAAAAGCAAGGAAGTGCCGGTATCTACCATGGTAAATGTTGATACTCTCACTGGGGACATTGAAAGATTGCAGATTTTTAATGATTAGGAGATTAATACTTTTCAGTTTTGATTTCAAGTTAAATACTCTGGTGTCTCTCTATTAAGCAGTAATGTGACAGTGAATATTTTCATATTTGATATGAATATTAACAGTCCTTGGATTCTTCTACCCAATTCTTGCAAGTTCTTGTTAAATACTGAGAGCATTTCCTACTCTGCTGAAATGGGCTAGATGCTAACTCTGTTCATAATGTGTTGCTTTCTTTTGACATTGTCGAATCCAAGCATCCCTTCTCTTCAGAACTGGAGCCAGTACCAGAGAAATAAGGATCAAAACTGATATGAGTCACTGTGTCCTATAAAGTCACATTCTCAGTGAAGATCGCACTCTGTCATTGACTGTGACTGTGGCTGTTGATGTTGATGAAAGTAATGGGGGAGTCCATACTCAGAGTGGCCAACTGAGGAGAACAGCTTTTCCACTTGAAATTTATATTTGCTCCGTGCTATTGTGGTAGTAGCCTTATGTTTGTAGTAAGTAAGTAAGATGTATTTTTATGCATTCTTAGTTTATGTCAATGGCTTGTATTAGATAATATTTCTTTATTTGTATTGTATTGCTGTACCATTATTAGCTTTGCATTAAAGTTAAAGTATCCATACATCTTCTATAACCTGCGTATCCTGTATGCTGTTTTAAATCTGCATAGTAAACGAGTTTTACAGTCACAGAAGTATATGATTACAATAATAATGAATAATAACCAACAATAAATTATTATTATTATTATTATTGAGAATAATAATGATAACAATGGTCGAAGGAATAATTGTAGTAGTCATATTATCAGTTACAAATATGGTGTATATTATACAAACACAGGGCGTCACTGTTGACCACTACATGCATTTCTTTGAGATGGCTTTCTTAGGGCTCCGCCCTCGGCGCCAACTGTATTGTCCATAAAGGCTTTCGTTAGAATGATCTTTTCAGTGCCTGTCTTTAACGTGAATTATGAATTTTCCTCCAGCAATCAAGTTGGGGATGTCTCTGTGTAAGTGCTGATATTGCAGTTTTTCACAAAACACAGGAAGCTGTAAAAATGACTAGCTTTTTATTTAAAGCATATTCGTTTTGCGTACAGTTTGTGGTGCTTTTTTGCCTCATGGATTTAAATGGATGTTATATAGTATATTCCGTTTCGGAGGAAGTGAACAAGGAGGCTGTTGTTGGGAATATAACAAAGGATCTCAATCTCAATATTCAGGAACTGGAATCACGTATGTTTCAGATTGTATCGGGAATGCAAAAGAAATATTTTGAGGTAAATGCTAAAACCGGTCTATTAATTGTGAATGATAGAATCGACAGAGAGGAGCTGTGTCTTGATGCTTTGAAATGTTCTCTCAGTCTAGAAGCTATTGCGCACAATCCACTAATACTTTACCGTGTTGAAATAAATATTGTAGATGTGAACGACAATGCGCCTTCATTTCCAACAAATACACATATCTTAAATATTACTGAGAATGCCTTTCCAGGTGAAAAATTTCCGCTTATAATGGCGGACGATGCAGATGTGGGGAATAATGCAGTAAAGAACTATAAGCTCAGTCCAAATGAATACTTTGCACTCGAAACACAGAGTGACGGCGAGCAAAGTGTATTAGCTGAAATGGTGCTCCAAAAAGCTTTAGATCGAGAGAAGCAGCCTGTGATTCGGCTTCTATTGACTGCAGTCGACGGAGGAAAGCCTCCTAAATCCGGGACATTACAGATAATTGTTAATGTATTAGATATCAATGATAACAATCCGGTGTTTTCTAAAACGCTTTACAAGGTTAGCGTGTTGGAAAATGTTCCATATGGGACAACGGTAGTTATTTTAAATGCAACGGATTTAGATGACAGTATTAATAGCGAGATTGTGTATTCATTTCTAGAACATGGTAATTTAAAGGCATTCGACAAATTTATAGTTAATCCGGACACTGGGGCTGTTATCGTTAAGGGCGATATTGACTATGAAGAAAATTCTGCGTTTGAAATACGTGTTCAAGCTAAGGATAAAGGCCTTTCACCTCGGAGTACTCATAGCAAACTCGTAATTGAAGTAATTGACGTGAATGATAACGCTCCAGAAATTTTAGTCACGTCACTGACAAGCACTATAAGAGAGGACGCGAAAGTCGGAACAGCTGTTGCTCTAATTACGGTATCGGACAGAGATGGAGGTCAAAATGGAATGGTGACTTGCTATATTGAAGAATTCCTTCCATTCAAGCTCCAGTCCTCATACAAGAGCTACTACTCTCTGTTAGTTGATAAGCCCCTGGACAGAGAGAGCACTTCTCAGTACAATGTCACTATTACAGCGACTGATGAGGGATCACTGCCTCTCTCGAGTACCACTGTTATTACAGTACATATTTCTGACGTGAATGACAACGCGCCGCGGTTTCCCGAATCTCAAATTGACATTTATGTAAAAGAGAATAGCCGGGTTGGATCGCTTATTGAAACCGTTTCTGCCTATGATGCGGATACAAGAGAAAATGCACGGGTTACATATTCATTGCTGGACGTCAACAAGAAAGGAATTCCATTGTCCACCATGGTAAACATAAACTCTGTGACTGGAGATGTATATAGCTTGAAGTCTTTTAACTATGAGGAAGAAAAAACTTTCCAGTTTCAAATTTTGGCAATAGACTCCGGGGTCCCTCCTTTAAGCAGCAACGTGATTGTCAGCGTTTTCATACTGGATGAGAATGACAACAGCCCTGGGATTCTTCCACCCTATTCTAATCAGGGATCCGTCCACGCGGAAAGCATTCCCTACTCTGCTGATGCGGGTTACTTTGTTGCCAAGATCAGGGCTGTGGACGCCGATTCTGGTTATAATGCTCTGCTGTCCTATCACATCTC
>JAAGVU020000002.1:2926122-2941528 GCA_011763525.2 Mormyrus iriodes
AGAAAAATCAGGAAGTATAACTCCTTTGACTTTTATTTTGACACAGCACCCAAAGTTGTGGGAAATATTGGAAAATAAAGGGAAGTGTTTTTTCGAGTTTTTGGGTGCGCCATCTCCAAGTTCGGGGCTATTTTCTCTCTCTTTGTGTGTTTGTTTGTGTGTGTGTGTTTGTGTGTGTGAGATGTTATTTTTTTTCTTCGTTTCCGGAATATGCATTTTTTCTTTTTTTCTTCATTTCCTGGACCCTCACGCCTTACTCTGGCTTTCGCTTTGGATAAAAGCGCGTCTTAGTAAAAAGGGAGAAAGTCTGTCTGTGGATCGCTGGCAAGCGCCGCATTCAAAACGAGCAGCACCCAGCCTTAGCGAGATGTAATCGCTTCCTAAAATGAGGTACTGATAAGGTATTTCGACCTGGGAAAATTAGACTGAAATCCATATCGCAGAATTATTTATGAGTTTGTCGTGGGCCGTTCATAATAATATATTTCTTTTTGTCTTGGGCATCTTTGATAGGGAATTTCTATTGAAAACTACGGTATGAAACAAAGGGGTCTCTTTATAATGGTCAGGGCGTTGTTTTAAGACACCGCGATTTTCAGTTACATTTGTTGCTCAATAAACAATAGTAAATATATATATATATATATATATATATATATAAACAAATCGAAATATAATAACTGGCGGAAACCATACAGATTTACTTCTTGGAATCTGCATCTGGCTTTCGTTTTGTAATAATCTTTTGGAGGTGTTGAAATGCAGCCAGCGATCTCTCCGCTCGCACCCCTCCCCCGCAGCTCAGCATAGGCACCGCCGCGCGCAGCAGCAGGCGGAGTAGTGGAGAACAAGAGCAAGCGAGAGAGCATAAGGAAATCGGAGTCAGCCGTGGGCAGGAGGAAATTAGACGGAGCAAAGAGAAGCATGGATGTATCAATGAAAAACTACTTTTATAATGTGCCGGAGAGGATATTTTGGCTCTCTGGCATATAACGGTGTATCCTTCGATAGGTTTTTTTTAATGTGGTGGCTGGAGGAAAGGTATTGCAAGCTGAAAAGGCGGAAAGCTGATAATCATCCGTCTGCGGATTCTGTGGGCTTGCGATGGCTCGGGCTGGGAGATGTAACAGCATAAAGAAGTATGTGCCTATTTCCATTATTTCCGTATTTTTATTTTGTGGCCTTGTATCTGGACAAATACGGTATTCGATTCCCGAGGAACTGGAGGAGGGTGCAGTAGTGGGAGATATTGTGACAGATTTAGGTCTAGATCTACGAAAGATCTCCACCCGACGGATTAAAATAAATTCGGAAAGCACAAAACGATATTTCAGCATCAATCATAAAAATGGGAAATTGTTTGTTAACGACAGGATAGACAGGGAGACGCTATGCGAGTTTAGTAGCATTTGTATTTTGAGCCTGGAGGTGGTTCTGGAGAATCCTTTGGACGTGTACAATGTGGAGGTGGAGGTACTTGATGTAAATGATAACGCACCACAATTTCCAAGGGACGAGTTCCAACTGGACATTTCAGAGTCGACTTTACCGGGAACTCGATTCCCTGTTGAAAGCGCGCAAGATGCCGATGATACTTCCAATTCAATACGGCTTTACCGACTCAGCCCCAACGAGCATTTTACGCTCGACTCCAGCAAACCTTCTCCTGGTAATAAAATGATAGAGCTCGTTCTTAAAAAAGCCCTGGATCGCGAGCAGACCCCTTTTCATCATTTAGTCCTATCAGCCGTTGACGGGGGCACGCCCGCAAAAACTGGCACCGCTAAAATAAACGTGCGTGTGTTGGATGCTAATGACAACGTTCCGGTGTTTGACACCTCAGTGTATAAAGTGAAATTGCTGGAAAACTCGCCAAAGGACACGTTAGTCATAAAATTAAACGCCACAGACCTGGATGAGGGCTCCAATGGAGAAGTTTACTACTCCTTCAGCAGTTATACCCCAGAGAGGGTTAGGCAGATGTTCAGCATAGACCCTAATTCAGGGGAGATCAGAGTGCGCAGCCACGTGGACTATGAGGAAACGAACTCCTATGAGATGTATGTCCAGGCCATGGACAAGGGCCCATCAGCTGTAGCTGTACACTGCAAGGTGGTTGTGGAGGTGGTTGACGTAAACGACAATGTACCGGAAATCGTGTTGTCTTCACTCTCCAGCCCGGTACGGGAAGATGCACGGGCTGACACGGTGGTGGCACTGATTAGTGTAACAGATCGAGACTCGGGTTCCAACAAGCAGGTGAACCTGGAGATCTCTCCAGGTCTGCCTTTCAAGATTAAGTCTTTCAGGAACTACTACACCCTAGTTACATCGGCCTTCCTGGATCGTGAGACTATAGCTAGCTATAATGTCACGCTCAGTGCAACAGATGGTGGAACCCCTCCGCTTTCTTCTCAGAAGGTTATTCAGGTGGATGTGGCAGACGTGAATGACAACTCACCGCGTTTCGAGCAGACGTCCTACACCGTCTATGTACCGGAGAACAATGCCCCTGGAGCCTCTCTCTGCACTGTCAAAGCCCAGGATGCAGATGTTAATGAGAATGCCCGCATCACCTACACTGTCCTTAATGACAACAACCACGGCATCCCTGTCACATCTTATGTGGCCATCAAGGCGGACACGGGGGAGGCCTACGCCCTGCGCGCCTTTGACTTCGAGACCCTGCGGGAGTTCCACTTCCAGGTGAAGGCTCAAGACGGGGGTGTTCCGCCACGCAGTCGCGTGGCAACCGTCTATGTCTACGTCATGGACCAGAACGATCATGCGCCCAAAATTGTCAGCCCGCTGACTAATGGTACGCGATTCACCGAGACTGTGCTGAAAAATGTGGAGGCAGGACACCTAGTGACCAAGATCGTGGCATACGATGCCGACACGGGCCCGAATGCCTGGCTGCTCTATTCTGTTGAGCAGACCAGTGAGCCAGACCTCTTCAAGGTGCACGAACACACGGGTGAGATTCGCACTACTCGCAAAGTGGTGGAGGACAATTCCACCTTCTTCAATCTCATTGTGCTGGTGCGCGATCATGGCGTGCCCCCACTCTCTGCTACTGTCACTCTCAGTGTAGCTGTGATGGAGGTCCCTCCCAAGCTGACCCCTGACCCCAAGAAGATCATCCGGCCTCATAGTACGGTCCTGTTCTCCAATGTGACCTTGTACTTGATTGTGGCACTCAGTGCAACTACGTTTGTGTTCCTCCTGACCGTGGTGGTGTTGGCTATTGTGCGCTGCCATGCCTATTGTACTCAGCCGGGGTCCTGCTCCCCCTGCTGTGTTTCCCAGAAAGCCCCAACGGAGGGCGCTGCTGGTGGTACTGGAGCTGCCGGAGGTGGGTCGCAACCCAATAACAATGTAGTGTTGCGGCGTGACCTCAAGGTGGAGCCACACTACATTGAGGTTCGGGGCAACGGCTCGCTGACTAAGACCTACTGCTACAAGACGTGCCTGACCGCCACCTCAGGCAGCGATACCTTCATGTTCTACAACACCGGGATCCCTGGCGGCACCATGGGCTCCGAGCGGTTCTGCACTGGCCAGAGTGGCCAGAGCCAGGTGTTCGTCCGCAGACTCAGCATGCCCGATGCCTCCATCCAGGTGTGTGTACAGCATCGGTTGGGCTCACGGTCACAGCCACCCTCCGGCGGCCTGGTTGTGCCGATTCATTTCTCACTTAGTTTGCTGCAGCTGCATATGCAGGCATTCAGTTGCAAAGCCTTTTGGGTATTTACAAGGTTTGAAAAGTTGCAATGTCCTGCTTGGTGCCTATTGGATTTTGGTATAATGCCATAATCAGTAAAACTTCTATACTTAAAATAGTAATAATTATTATTAATTGGACTCTTCATTCCTATGGATTGGCTGCCTTGTCCCTTGTTTATACAATTTTTTAAAATATTTTTTTTTTAATGTTTCCACTGAGTAATGCATTTTTTGATAGGTTAAGCTGCATCACTGGTGAGTGACATGGATGAGCAGTGAACATCAATTCAGATCGCCGTAACAGTAAACAGGGAGGGGTCCTGGGTGCCATACTCCAGTGAGCAGTAATCCATTTCAGACAATAAATAGCTCCTTTTCATTTATTATCTAGTAGATCTTATCTAAAGCAATATTGTGTAAGTCTCATTGTATGCCGTTCCTGGTGAAACATGGTTAATTACCTTTCCTGTCTTGAGATTTAAATCAAAACATTTAATATCTCGTGACCTTATAATATATTTATTGCTGTCACTGTATAAAATGGATAGTGTATTTTTTGCTAAATGAATATGCAAGTATGTTTTAAAAATTTGTCTTTGCCTGCGCGTGTGTGTGTTTTATTGTGTCAAAACTCATTAATGTTTAGTTGTGCCCTCCAGCCAAACCTTATTTAAGTCAGCCTGTGCGGTATTCCTGAAAGCTGAACTTTGTTTGAACATTTAGTACTTGTACACTTTTTTGGTACTGTACATTTCCATTGCCAATTTCTAGCTTTTGCAACATTTGTCCTCATAAACAAATGGGCGTCCTGAATGAAAAGTAAAACATCTCTCTTTTTTTTTTACTTTGTGGGCCTTAACCACTGCTGTTTGTCCTGGTTATATATATGATTAATTCAGACGTGTCTTGCTTACTGGCCTTCCGCTTTCAGCTTTGAAATTATTTCTAGGTGTTTCTTACATGATATACATTGACACCTGCATGTGTTTCATCTGTTTGTCTGCATTAGCCTGGGCTCTGTCCTCCCTGTGTTTTCCTGGGCTGTTCTGTGCTAACAAGACTGTGCAAGCGTTCTTGGCTCCACAGCCACAGCTGTTAATTGTCACGAAGGCAGCCCAGCAATGAATGACTCACCACAGCCGAAGTGGGCGTCTGGATGTAACCAAACTGCTGTCATTATTTACCGCTTTGCTGTTGGAGAGGATGTTGTTAAGCTAAAGCAGTCCTAGCATTTCTGTCGCTGCAATCAGCATGAAAAGGGTGAATGTTGAAATGCAATTCTTATACAGTGAAGATCATTGGCATGCATTTAAAACGTATGTAAATCTTCTGCAAAGGCAGGTTTTTAGATAAGCATTTTTCTCTCAGCTTATTTTAACCTAACACCTTCCTATTAATGTGAGGAGATGAGGGTGTCGGGGACTAGGCGGGTAGAGGGAACGCTGTGATTGGTCGGTTTGTGTTGTATCCATGCAAGGTGTGACTGTGAGCAGTCCGAGCTGTGGCTAGGCTCGTTCGTTCTCATCCACTCCTGACTGTTGGCGAGCTGCAAATAAGCCATGTGACAGAGAGAGAGAGAAAGAGAGAGAGAGAGAAAGAGAGAGCAGGCCTGCCTGATGGAAATGGGAAGGCAGCTCCGCATCAGGTTCAGGCTGTGTCAGAGGCTTGACCAGCTTGAAGCTTCACAAGGTCTCTGGGATTTCCCACAGCACCCACTTGATTTGCTAGACGACCTCACAGATTTCACGCTAATGTTGAGAGCCAAATCACTTTGGTAAAATACAAGGCATTTTAAGGGTTTTGGATCTAGTAATTGTTGTAAGTCCTTGGTGTCTGTATGTGTTTCTGTATGAGTTCACACATGTTCATTTATATACTGAAGCTAATACGTTTTGTGTGTGACTATAAGTTTAGTCATTTCGGATATACAAGGTAGAACTTAAAATAGCTATAACTGTATAGACTCTAGCTGTAACTTTTGTGTATATATATATATACACGTTTGTATTTGTGGGTGTATTTTAATCCACATGTGCTGTTTGCTGTCTTACATTATTTGCAGTTTGAATGAGGATTAAAGTAGAGACAGACCCTTTATGTCACTGCAAATACTGTTTCGCATTGAATGTCATGTTCAGAGGTATACGCAGTGATCAGTCTATCGTCTCCAGAACGTATCACAAAATACATCACAGCATATAAGCACAGCCTTATTAACACACATCAATGGCTACATATATTTAGCATACACTACAGGTGCATTGACACTCTATTGAAATGTAGCATACATCAATGACCTCTAGGTGATTAGCATTCAAATCCCATGTAATGTTATATCTACAGTCTCAGAATCAACTACTGTGTTACTAGGAAGCACCCAGTTCACACACTGCAAAATGCTGCACACAAGCAAACAAACCTGCAAATTCCTAGCTTGATTCTACCTAACATGACCTCGGCAGCAGTTCTGTTGCCGTGGCGCCTTTTGTCTGATCGCTCAGGCCATGGCTGCTGCAGAATATGAAGATTCATCTGTATTGACAGCCACAGAACTAATAACAGATTGGCCATAGTCACGGGGATACCCAATTACAGACTGAAGGATGGTATTTATGGAAACTAGCCAACTGTATGCTAGGAGGTGCTTTTGATTAGCTGAGACAACCAATCACAGACCTAATAAGATATACATTAGTGCATTTTAATCGCAACTTAACTGCCCGATGTAAAAGCTTTCTGCCAGGGAGGCTTTAGGGCTGTGTGATGTGTGTGTGAAGGAGCAAGTTGAGTCAGCTACAGCTCTTTAATCCTGCCTGATATGGATTATAGTGGTAAAGAGCTTATCTCCCAAAGTCATCGTGCCGGTGAAGGGCATCGACGTGGACGGGGCGTGCCCTGTGAGTGCCTCTGTCTTAATGGCCATCAGTATACTACATTGCTGTCCCTTCCGAATGTTTGATGTGTGGAGACTGCAGAAAGACATACTCGCTTGTCTCCCCATTGATGTTTCTCCATCTTGTCTTGCAGCCAAAGCCTCCAAGTGCAGATTGGAGATACTCGGCCTCCTTAAGGGCAGGAGTGAAAAGGTAAGGATTTTAAGTTCATCATTACCGCGATGCCAGCCGCATTTTACTTTTGCAGACTCAAGCAATAGGACCCCCTTCTGACCTTCTTCCCATGGTCCACAGCTAATATATACCGTTCCATTGCAAACTCTTAGCCAGTTGTGTGTGGGAAGAATGAGGGGCGTAGTAATAATGTCAATGTAGCTCTAGACTCAAAGTGCTACTACTATCCCAAGCTATGGAAAGCTTCCAGGATCCCGGGTGAGTTAGAGCCCACAAGCATCGGCTTCCACCGATGCAGGTCACATTGAAAAGCATTCGTACGTAAACGCTGAGCAATTTACAGGCAAAGGCAGCGAAGACGAAATACGGTCACTGAAGCTCATGCTCTGAGCGGGGAAAGCAGATTTACAGTTATAGCAGCCCATAGGCCAGCAAACAGTAGGTTGGCTAAAGCAGAGCAACCCTGACCTGATCGCCTGCAGAGGAAAATGGGTCATGTGTGGTGGCACGTCCCCTTGGAGCTGCTTTTCTCTGCCCGCTGAGAGCCCACTGGAGCTGGTGGACTCTCCCAGCTTGAGCTTGGTGGGGCAGCCCCACACAGTAAACCACAATGCAAAACAATTCATTACATACTTAGCAGCTGTCTTTAAAATTAGAGCTAGGAAAGAATGGGATGTGTGACTAGTTATAGTCTCTGGTCCTTAAACAGTCTCGTGCACGATGGTGTCAGATTTACATGTTCTTCTGATTTATTTTCATTGTATTATTGGTACATGACCCTTAATTTTGGTTTATATTCCGTTGTCTATGCTTTATATCATTTAACTCTCTGCTAATTTTGAACACCTCTGATACAGATGTCTTTGTGTCGGGAATCCTTTCCATGCTTTGGCAGCATAAGATTATCTTCGTCATGGCAATAAAGTAATTTGAATTTTATATTGAGAGACAGAGAAGGGGTGGGGGAGAGAAAGGGAGCCAGTGAGAGAGACAGCAAGCCTGTATGATCTGCATGTACACGTGCACCACATGTCACAGGCCTCGCCCCCTGAGCCACACCCAGTCTTTGTTCTTCTGCAGTTGAGTGCACAGAAACACACACAGCTCCAATTGCGGGCTTTCAGATATAGTTTATGCTGTGTCAGGGGCATGCGTTGTCCTTTCATTTCCCTTTGAATTGTCAGTTCACGTGTATCCCTGCAATATGCAGCAATGTAAATTTTGAATTCTAATAACTATAAGTAGTCAAAGTAAATTATTAGTCATTGTAACTCTGGTTGTTTGTCCTTAGATGAAAGGTTTTTTTTTGAAGGATTAGCAGACTTCAATCACCTGCATTTTATCAATTATCAACCTATTTTCCTTCTCCTCCGCAGTTTCCCTTTTGTGACCTTTCCCTCTCCTTCCTTCGGTGTTAGTCTGGGCCAGGACTGGCCAAATCTTGTCCACAAAGGGCTAGTGTGTGTGCAGGTTTACGTGATAAACTTTTAGGTCAGCTGTTCCAACCCAGGTGTGAGAACTCTTCAGCCAATCAGTCCTCTACTTAGTAATCTAATTAGGCAGTTGCAGCGAAAACCCACGCACCCAACGGCCCTTTCTGGATAAGATTGCCTACTCCTGGTCTGGGTTAATTCACTTCAGCTCGGCTGCAGTCTCACCCCACAGCACTCCCTATGGGGCTGAGTCTGATGCAGGCATCTGAGATGAGATAAGCCTGATGAGACAGTTGGAGACAGAGCAGCAACTAACACCATAGTGTTACTGCCCATTTCAGTCCCACTCATCCAACCAAAATGCCCAGTTATTAAATGTGCAGCACCAGCCTATGCTGCTGATCGCACATGTAAATGGCCATTTCTGTCTGATATAGAGGGCCAGCTTGGGCTGACGATTACAGAAGATAAAGAGAAGCTCTCCAAATCTTCAGCTTTACCCCAGGCAGAAATGAAATAGTGAGTAATCCCATGTCAAGCCCTTTGCGGGCCCCAGATTTTTAGAGGAAGTGAAATGTTGAGCAGAGTATTACCGAAGGGGCAGATCAGTGTTTGTTTTATTCCACTGGGCTGGGGCTGTACTGCAGAGCTATGAGCTTATGTGCCTGAGAGGCCTTGTGTTTTTGTTTTGGATTTTGGCTGCATATTCACACAACGCTAAGTCGCAGGATAGACTCAACTTAAATCTCGTAAGTCATGAACACTCCGCTTTTACAAAGCAAATCTTGTCCCTGGGAGAACAATGTAATAAAGCAGCATAATTTCAGAAGTCGCAAATATACTGGAAGCTTTATGCGGGACCTGCATGGTGCTGCACCGCTGGTAATTGGATTTTGGGTTATAGAGACAGTACCACAGTATAAAAAAAAAAAAAAAACAATTAGAGTCATGTGAAACAGGACAAGCAGAAACCTAAATTGCTGGAAGTAAAGGCTTAGTAGTGGAAGTAGTGGCATCTGTGTCGGAAAATCTCACGGGGATCATACAGCCGGATGGGAAAAAAAATCACCAGGATAAGTTGCTCGGAGGCAGAACATTTTCACAGGTAAGAGTAGATGCTGAAATAGGAGAGAATTAAAAACCAAAAGCAGCAGTTGGAACCAGCTATACAGGAACATTATGATTTGCGAGATCTATCGACAGAAACTGAAAAATGATAATCAAATTAGACGTATTAGCAAGCTGACCATCATTTAAATGGAAAATAATCAAATAAAGGAGGATAATTAGTCATTATTCTTTGGAATATCACTTGGAATAGCATTTGTGCTATTTCAGAGCAGTCCGTAGACAAATCAATTTTCTTTTGCATGCTGCTAGGCCTCTTAGGGCAAAGTGCCACAGCATTTAAATTAATGAAAGGACTGCAAAATATTAGGCAGGTCATTTTCTGCAATAACATTTGTTTTATTTATGTTTTTTAAAATGTCTGATCTCATAGTCTTATGATTTGACAAAGCTGCAAACATATTACTATTAATGATGTATCTGTGAGATATATTTCACTAAATCTTAAGTAAACCAGAAACAGTGTCAAAAAAACTAAGAAACCTTTGTGTGGGCTTCTGTGTTCCTGATATTATGGGGGGTCTTACGCTGAGGGTCAATAAATTGAAATCTGAATATGGGGGGAAAAAAATATTGATTTGGAATTTCAATTTTATTGATTTAATATAACAACAATAAAACCTGTTCTTTTTGTTATGGTGGCTTCCAAGTCTTGCAAACATTGGCAATGGTTTTTGGTTGCAACATTATTTCTGCATCTAAACCGCAAAGGAAGCAAAATGCTGCATCATGTTCCTGGGCATCCATTTAAAATAAGGATATCATGCAAGTTGCAGTTTGCTGGCAATGTTTGCTGGCACTATGAGTCAGTCATCACTTGCCATGTTATTACTCCATACCTCATGATCCATGACTTTTTAGCTTTTCCCACATTTCCCCCCAATGATTTAAGATCCCCATATAGACAGCACACAGTTTATGTAACAAAGAGGATTCACTGCTTTATTAAATGACAAAATACATTTTCAATAAAGGTAAATCCATTATTTTAAAACTAACACAATAAATATTGTTTCATTGCCAGTTCCTACCCCTAGAAATATTTAGATAAGAGACGAGCTACTGACATTTAATCACTTGCTTAATGTCCTGCTGCATGCAGAGAAGTAGATGCTCTGTCATTTTTCTTTGGAAGTGGCAATGCAGTTTTCACAGGAAGGCATTGCAATAGTTGGACTAAGGTAAGAGCACAGACAAGTTCACCACTAAATATACATACCTAGAGGAGAGTCAATTTGAATTTATTTGATCTTTCTTATGAGTTATTCCAGCTCAGACAGTGATAGAGCCTAAACAAAGATCTTACTTGGGTTAAAGATTTAACAAATGGTGCTGGAAATAAAAGTTAGCCATTTCATCTTCAACACAAGGGTTGTTCACTGGCACGCAACATGTATGTTAGATTTTGGAAAGGGAAAGTAGTTCTGATTGTGACAGAAATCTGTTTCCCATTATTATTAAATATGTACATATGATGAATGGGTTTGCCACTTGACTCCACCCTGTCAGGGGAAGTTCATGTCCCGCTTACATTTTATACTTGGTTTCAAATGATACTTGGAATAGGTTTACCAGTCTCCATTGCTTGCTGGCTGCTTTTCTGGTAGATTCATTTTCTGACCACAAAATAATAGATGTTCTGAGTAGCAACTCAGGTTTGCTAAACTATACAAAAGCATTTTGAAATTTTAAAAAAAGTCATGCACAATACTCCTGAAATTTGAACAAAATGCCCGACACAGTTATGCACTAAAACTAGCCAAGTGACTGACAAACAGCATAACACAGAGACTGGCCAGTTGCTAAATACATACAGTTTCTTTGATAATGATCTGCATGGAAATGGTGCAGAACAGCTCAGCTACTAATAGCTAAAAGTTTTTGTTTGCTGTATGTACAATGACCCATAAACAACTGCTAACCTCGTTCAACCTAGAACATGTGTACCATTATCCACTGACCTCACACAACACATTAACAGTAACATACAAACAGGGTGATAATTTTCCTGCAAAACCTCCTCTATATGCTATGTATTAACTAAGGCATAGAATCTGACTGCTACTCGCTTATTACATAAAACCTAAATGCACTACTAAAATTGGTGAATTCTAACAGTGATACATGATCAGGTTAATCATTTTCTGCACAGAGCCTGCCTTATGCCCTCTGCATTAATAAGGTCACTGCTAAAAGTATGCAGCCTCTTGCATATGCTCTGTATTAACAGCTGCACAGAGACTAACCTCTAACTTCTCATAGTCTTTCTTTAGACTGGACTGCACAGAACCACATACGTCTCTGCAGAGATGGTGCACCAGTATGATAATGTGCCTGGATAAAGTAGGACATGAAGAAAAATAGCTTTGCCGTAATTCTTAAAGGCCAGGATGGGGCTGGGAGCAGGTGCAATTTTTTTAGTGTCATGACAAGGCGTGTCATCTGCTCATCCTCCCTAAAACAGACAGCCAGCCAGAATGTGGCAGATGGATGGCGCATGGGGAGGCGGGGTGGAGGAGGGCTGTAGAAAGAGTCTCTCCCTGAAGGCTCGGCAGGGTCTTGTAGAGGGTATATGGTCACATGATATTATTTCAGAAGCTCTAGTCTGTGACTGAAACGGAGACATGCAGAGTGTGGCATATAAGCATCAATACTTCTGTCCATAATGAACTTAATGTTAAATTAATGAATTAACTTGAAGGCCTTTTTGAGTATCTGTATGCTAATGCACTAAATATTAGCCTATCACATTTATAACTGTCTTAAATAAACCCATTGATCAAAAACTAAAGCCTTAATTTGTGTATTGTAAGCTTCCTCATATAAGCCTCAGTGCTAGCAGTAGTCTTTTGCATTTCATATTCAATATAAGTACACTGTAGTGCTTTACTTTTATATTTTTGCACTCCTTTCTGCTCTGCAGGTGTAAATTAATGGCGGGCTTGGTGATACCCCTTTACCCAAACATTCAGACAGTAATTTCAGTGTTGCTTTGCACATGGTTGGCTGAACAGAGGGAGGAAACCCTTCAGCTTTTGACGTTTTGTAATTCTACTCATTTTTGATGTCATGATTGGAGTGTCATTCAACCTATCATTAACAATGCAATGTTAAAGTCACTGCTGAGGGTAAAATTGGCGTGGCATAGTGACGGTTTTGTTCATGAGCCACTCATCTGGTTAATGTCCTCCAGCCAGGCCGCCACATATAGGTCTGTGGTCCTGCAGTAGGTCTGTAAATGTCTGAAGTTTTGGTCTGAGTGTATGTAAGTCTACCTGTATTGTTTCTGTTTTCTTGTAGTTCTGTCCACATGGAAGAGTCCTCAGTCCTGCAGGGAGCTCATGGTGTTCTGGTCCAGAACTGGCCCACTGTATCCAGCGGAAGTGGAGGTAAGAATGACTACCTGGCACCTACTGGGCTTACACTGCGCAAATTGGAGGTAAAGACTGGTTCATCCGGAATAAAACTAGACAGGCACTGGTTAACAATAAAATAACTGACAAAGATCTGCTAGTGTTTACTAAGATTGACTAGCTGTAGCCTTGATTAACCTACTATACAGTCTGAAGACTGATGTTGATATGGACAAAACAGGCAATTTCAGTTTATTTTTACAATTCAATCACGGGCATGTGTATCATTATCCCGTGACCTCACGCAACACATTAACAATAACATACAAACAGAGTGATAATTTTCCTGCAAAACCACCTCTATATGCTATATATTAACTAAGGCTCTAAGGAGTGGTGGCTCTGGGGCTAGGGATCTGTCCCAGCCACCGGAAGGTTGTTGGTTTGAATCTAGTGAATGCCAGGAGTGATCCTACTCCTTTGGGCCCTTGAGCAAGGTCCTTAACCTGCAATTACTTTGTCCTGGGTATGATGTTAATCTACATCCAGCCCTGCAAGGAGGTCTGCCAACATACTGAATCTGGAGGAAATCTGGAGGTTGGTGGCAGGATTGGCTTTCCAGCCACCAGTTAAAAACTCACACTGGTCTATTTGGAATAGTGTGGTGCTGAGGTATCACCCACCGCATGGCTCCACTCAGGTTCTCCACCCTGAGGTGGCTTGTGTTGGGTGCAGCAACATGCTGTAATCAGCGCATGCTCCTTACCACTCTTTCTCTTGAGAATTTGTTTTAAAGAAGAATCTGGGACTGCAGAGGTTTTAGATCATCTTTTGGACACAGTGGAACTGGCATCAGCAATAACATCGGTACCTTTGGCTTCCAAAATTGAATTCAGTTCAATTTGTTTTTTATTCTTGGTATTTAACAGTCGCTTCAGAGTGTTTAGTATATTCATTGCAGATATATACAGCATGTTTATAATGCGTTCAATTAAGTGTGCTTAGTCCTGAAGTCATAACAAGACACTGATCTCATTCCCATCCAGATGCAATAATTTAAATTAGTCATCCCAAATGTGTCCTGCTTCTATGGTGGTCTTGAAAATCAGTTTCCTTATAGAAATAGTAGAATTTTATACCTCACTTGCTTTTGATGTAGTTTCTGCTTATTACTAGAAAGAGGGGCTGACCCCACTGGAGACTCCAACAAGGTCAATATCTGAGGTTGTTCTAGTCATATTAGTGGTAGCGATAAAATATCTAACAGCGATAGATGAGGAAGAAGATAGGTAGTAGAGCCTAGAGGTGACCAAAGCAATTATTTCTGTAATGAATGATTAATTTAAGTAATTACATGGGTGTTAATAATTCTGAGTACAGACATTTAGTGTTACAAAATGCTGTTGCTAGTAATGATCCATTTACAAAGTGAGGTCTTTGCCTCCAAGGCCAGTGGAGCAGAGGTGTTGACAAACTGCCCAGGCGGTGTCAGCAGTACCAGACTACCGATTTTATGCTCAGTCTGCCCAATAGTAGTCACTGCACTTGGCATCAACAGGCTCCCCCCCCCCAGGCTGCAGGTGATTCAAAGCAGCTGGGCGTTTCACCAGAACGATGAAGACCTCCGCCTTAGCGAGAAGTAACAGGACTTAAACTGACAGTCTTTTGGCTGAGCTGGTGGAGGACATAGCACCCCGCCCCCCACACACATACAGACACAGACACAGACACATACAAAGTAGTTACAGGGAAGAATATTGGGGCTGGGCAGGGCTTGTTTACAATTCTACCACATGCAATGGTGTAGATATAGATTGGTATCCACCCTATTGGAAAACAAATGCTTATGCGAGGTAGCTGGTCCACTGGCCCTGGGGGAGGAGGAAGACTGTTGCTAGGGGAGCAGCTTGACTGCTCAGAAACATCACTGGCTTTGGAATAGGAGCCCCTCCTAGACCCTGGAGATGCAGTTTCCATAGCAACCATTCATGCCATTAGCTGATTGGGGGGGGTGAGCGAGGAATACAGCGATGCAGTGAGAAAGGGAGTGGAGGCAGAGGCAGCGATGATGCATAAGCGACAGTGACAGGTCTGCTGCTGGTTGACGATTAGCTCTGGCTTGTGTTCTGACAGGTGTCGGGTATCAGCAACACCTCTCACCTGCAGTGGGGTCAGGGAAGAGGGGGTGGCACAGGGGAACGTGGGAGGAGCTGGAAGTCTAGTGATATGGCATCTGTTGAGCATGGATGTGTAAGTTATGTAAGCAGCGCCCTTCCTGCTGGATGACAAGGCAGCGCAGGCGATGGATCCATCTGCGTATTGTGCTGGAGATGTGGATGAGGGTTGTGAGAGATGAGGATGCCGTAATGACATTCGTCAAAGTGTCTTACTCTCTGACACCTGTAGGATGCAATATGTTCTGCCTCATAGCAGAGCGGCACAGGTCCTTAAGGCGGAGGTCCTGGTCTTAAGGTTCAGTTATGGCGCTTACTCTTCATCCAGCCAGCTGTACCTCTGAGCCTGAAAAATGCACGTTCACCACATCCCCAGTCTCTCCTACCCTCTCCTGTCTCCCTCACTCTCCAAAATCCCTTTCTTCTCTGTACCTCTCTGCCCTTCCTTTCTCCCCTCCCTCTTTCCCCAATAGAGTGACCTGACTTGTTTAAGGATTTTAGATGGCTGGGTCTGCTTGTCCCTC
>JAAGVU020000002.1:2941628-2972183 GCA_011763525.2 Mormyrus iriodes
TTCTCCCCTCCCTCTTTCCCCAATAGAGTGACCTGACTTGTTTAAGGATTTTAGATGGCTGGGTCTGCTTGTCCCTCTTAGGTCTTAGAGAGAGAGAGCAGTGCAGGGAAATATTACAAGCCAAAAAAAGATCTGGAAAGTTACACATACATAAATTAATTATATGCAGGCATTTGATCTAGTTTTCATGGTAACTTGTTTGCAGGGATCACCTCTTCTTCAATACTAATGTCCTAATAGAAGGACTCCCAGTAAAAAAGACTAAGCCAGCAAATCAAAAAAGAAAAAAAATTTGTGCAAAGGACAAACAGGATTGGGTGGAAGATCTGGGCATGGAACATGAACATCATCATGATCTTCGCTGACAATTCCTCTGTGTTTGTACAGCATAAAGGGGAAGCGTCGGACTGATCCCACCTAAAGTGTGACAAGGTAGAGCTGCCAAGTGAGATGCTCCTGGGACTTTTACTTATGCAGAAATGTTCTTAGGGCAGAACAAAAAATGATTGGTTCAGGAACATAACCAATCACATTGTAGTTGAGGTGGCTTCAAGCTACTAGAGGAGGGGGGACCAAGACATCTGATTGGTTCATCCTGCGTTTTCTAGTTGCTTGGGCCCACCTCAACTACAATGTGCTTGGTCATCTCTCTGAACCAATCACTTTTTGTTCTGCCCTCACAGAACATTTTTGTGTAAGTAAAACTCCTATGAGCAAGGGACACAGGCGCGAACAGTCACACTCTTTACTGCATGCACTGCTGAGAACCCAAAACACTGTTGCAGACCTGGGGACAGAGCTCTAGTGCATGGGAATGAAGACTATAGTGATAATGTGTCATCCATGAGGAGCCTGAGCGGATCAGGGCTGGATGGGTGTGGCCCACCCTGCCTGTGCACAGTGAGTCCCTCTGCTCAGTATACAGGGAAGCCGCCCTGTTAGCAGCACACTGAGCAATGCCTTGGAGGGGAAAGGCACCATGAGGAGCACAGGGCTGGCAGAGAGGGAGTATCTCTGTGGCATTTGGGTGGCGGGCAGAGAAGCCTCCAGGGACTGAGGGGATGGTTGTATAAGCAGTGTCTACCCTGCCTTGTCTCTGCTGAAAATTGCACTCCGTTATGTCTCTGGAGATTACCCTGTGCCAGGGTTTTACAACCAATTACTCTTCACCGCCATGTCACAGCACATCATCCTGCGCCACCACGTAGCAACAGGCTGCCCTGTGCTGCCATGTCTCTGCACGCTTGCCCTTTGTGAGTCCGGGTGTGAACGGCCCTTGCCAACATTCATGGTCATAGTGCCCCTCGCCTGTGGCCCATGAGGTGCCATCCATAAAGGAAAGACTTTTAATGATTCTGGCTGCAAAGTTCACTGGAGTCATGCTTGGTCATCCATGCTAGAACCAGAAGCGCAATTTAGACTTTAAATGCAGCAGAGGTAGACAGTTCAGGTCAAGAAGGTAAAAATCCAAACCAAGATTTTGTTTCAACCAACCAATTGAGTATGAAGAGCCACAGTCACAGAGTATTCAACTGGTTGGTTGAAACAAAATCTCGGTCTGAATTTTTGCTTCCAGGACATGTACTATCCACCTCTGGAATGCAGATTTGACCTTCACTCAAATTGTGTGTAGGTGTAGCTGTTTTTTTTCCCTCAGTACAGCTGTCCAGTTGTGGTGTTTCTCTTAGCATATGAATTAATATTTATTGTCAAAACTCCAACGCCTTCATGCGAAGAGTGCTACTGCTATCCAGCCTCTTTAATCATGACCATCCTTCCACGTTGCTTGGAGTGAATGTTTTTAACCTGCTTTAACCTCATCGTAGGTCAGGGTATCTCTCTTTTGTGGTTAGCCCCTTTTCCATGACCTTCCGGTCTGCAAGAATGGAAGAGGAGTTTGCATTTTGTCTTTCTGTGCTGGCTGATTCACATCTCAAATATGAATGAAAGTTTATCTTATATGACTTGAGAGAGGCAGCATGATTTGCAAAATAGGCTCACTGTGTTTAAATTCTCATATGTGACTTGTGCATGTAACATCAGGCTGCAGTGCCTTTCTAAACCATGTTAGTTTTCTGGATCGCCCTACCTCTCTGTCCCAGCCTCCCGTGTTATATAACCCCCCCCCCCCTTGCTCTGCCATGCCTCTGAATCGACTGAAATAAATGAATAATGCAGGCTGCAAGATGAAGACTTGCACTGATTTTTGCTATGGTGGGCAATTTAAAAAACCTTCGGCCGCACAGAGTGCCTCGGCCCTGTGCACCAGATAGGCGCTTTATCTTTTATGAGCTCCAGAAAATCTCCGCAATCACTCAGAGTGACCCCGGCAAACCTAACTCTGATCACGAGGGACGGGGGCACAAAACCGGTAATGATAGTAGAACTGTGTGGGCTGTGGCCGTCTGTCCTCCAGGGCTCAGGCACTCTGCTAACCCAAAGGTCAGTTAGAGGAAGGGTGGGGTGGGCTGGAGGCGTGTGCACTGCAACAGCGATCGGCAAATCAGATCGCGGCGGATGAAATGTGTTCGTCTGCACTGGGCGAGGCATGGCTCTTTGTTACCAACCTGCCAGGGAGAAGTGGGGGGAGGGGTGTGAGAGGAGGCAGACTCGATTGAAGAGCCCCCTGGGACGCAGATGGTGGCCTGTTTCCTCATTGTATCAACCCTGCCTCACGACACAGACAGTCCTGTCCTCACTCCTTCTTCCCCCCCTCATCTATCACTCCTTATTTTCTTTCCTCTCTTTTTATCCCCCCCGTATTTTTTCTTTGTCTCTTTTTTCTGCTTCATTTTCTCTCTTTTAATTAAATATTTCATTTCGAATCACAGTGTCATAAATTCGAAGAAAAATGGCATTTGCATTTCAATATCAATGCGTGTAGCTGCTGAAAATCACACAGCAGACAGTGATTATGAAGGATAATGACAGAAAGGCATTAATAGTTGATGCAAAGCAAACAGGAGAGTGCCACACTTGTCCTTAGCAGGAGCTTATGAACGTATGGTGCTTGGATCGGTTTTTGCTGTTTTCTAGAGGTAAATTTTGCTATATTGTGAGGGGTAAATGTCACCACAAGAGAGTAGCACCTGGATAACCACACATTCCAGACATAGTCATTGAACATTTGTATTTTTGGTTTTTTATAGCGAGGGTTGTGACCTGAAATTGCATTAAAATGGTATTGAGGTTCCTGCTGTATTTAGGTGTGGCCCTGCGCACCAAAAACGAGGAAGAGAGAGGAGAGCAGAGATTGGGGAAGTGCAGCACCTCGGAGAGGGAGGGAGGTGTCCTTTAATGCTTTGCCAAAAGGAGACAAGCAGCCTGAATTGGGTGGAGGCTGGGGGGAGGGGGATAGTCAGTTTCTCTGACAGCAACATAAAGCATCAGACAGTCAGTTCTTCTCTCCTTGTCCCAGACACTCGTGTTGATTAAGGGATATGAAGGTTGTGACGTTAGGGATGAGGCGATATGGTCCCAAAGTCCTTTTGGTCCGGCATTTTCATACATCGTCTCTGCCTTCTTAACCTACAGTGACCTGCTAATCTGGTTGTCCTACTGATAATTTGACATCTAATGTAGCCCGCTAGCTTTATCTGCTAATTGAACCCACACTCTTCAAATCACATCGACTGAACTGCTAGTCCATCTGTCCACCTTCTGACTATTTATTTGGGACAGGGCCATGAGGGGATGTTGAGCTTGTCGCAGGCAGCGTAGGATTAGGGGCTTTACAATAATGGAGACTTAGACTGTTCCCGGAAGAAAAGGTCCCAGAAAAAGCTTTTGCATAAACAGATAAGCTTTTTTCTATAGTATGATCATTTTCCCATCTAACTTTTGTCTTTTTCTTTTGTCTTGCGAGTGAATGTTTTTTCTTCCCTTGCTAAATAACTTTTAACAATTCTCTCACATTTGTGACATAAATTTTGACAAGAAACTTACTGTCTGCTAAACCCCAAACAAAAGCAATATTTTACAAGACTCACAAAACGCTCCCTTTGACTCAACTTAATGTCGAGCCACACCTCTATGGCTGCATCAGCGCTAAGTTGCACAGGTGCAAATAATGGTGGCTCAGTCTCACCTCATGGAGAGGAAATGAATAACGGCAGGGGATGAAGGCTGACGGTAAAAAGTGAGCCCTGTAATAATTTCCCGAAAGACCAGCTAAAGGGGGGTGAATCTTGATCCCTTGTGTTTTACCGCTGTTCTGTTCCTTGGTGTTAGGGTTTTGCTAAGATTTGGGTTAGCCAGCGGGTATGATGCATCATTTTTACGCTGGTTACTTTTGTGTGTTTATGCTGCTCCGTGTGGTTTATTTAACAAACAACACGTTTACGGATGCCGTCAGCCGTTTCTTTAGCGCTGGAATCGAACAGAGCCGAAATGCCTGAGTGTATTTGATCGTGAGATCACACTTTCTGTTCATTGGCTAATGGCTAAGTTTGGCCATTTTGATATAAGCTTCCCCACTGCTGTATGGAGAGTGTGTGCCGCTCTGGCCCTCAGCCACACGCCTGTGCAGTGGCACGTGGACCTGAGAGCAGGTGGGGTGATGCTCATCTGGCTGGGGCAGCAAGGAGCAGCATACTGATAATCTGGCAGCCTGGTCTGTTGTGACACTGCCAGAAAGGTTGGGGGAGTCGGCGAACAGAATGGAGAAGATAATCAGTGTGCGGCACCCTTCAGTCGTCCTTCACTTGCTCTCGCCTCCTGTTGCCTGCTACCCCTGACAATGGCTTTCCCATCCTGTTTCTGTGTGACTGCACTGGAAATGCATGTAACAACAAAGCTCTGAGGCTGTTCATGTAAGAAGGGTTCAGGTTAGGGGTAAGCCATGCATAACACTAACTGTCCTAAAGAGTCCTGGGAGGAATAAGAATCATCCCGTGAAGAAAATGAGGGAAAAGCCTATTTAAGGGCAGGGTGGTAACAGTGGATAGTTCTTCGTTATATAGGAAGGTATGTAAAAATCTATCCGTATTCCCACGGCTTGTTATGGTCGGGGGGGGACCCTACCTTAGGGGGCCTAGTGTGTGGGGTTTATACATTCTCCTCTTGTTGCTCAGGATTTTTCTGGGTACTTTAGCAGTCAGTCAAAGGCATGTGGTTAGGTGAACTGGTGTTTGTCCGTAGTGTGTAATTGCCTGCATGTGCATGTAGCCAGTGACGCACTGGAATCCCATCCAGAGTTTCCCATACCTTGTACCCTTTGTTTCCTCGGACAGAATCTAGGATTACCGTGACCCTCTCGTGAGATTATGGGAAATGGATGGATGGAAAAACTCTCTATAATTTAAGTTTATCATGCATTTATATATTATATTGATATTTATATATTATATTTAAAATGCATTTATATCCTAGATACTCTAAAAATTACCCTGCCTGCACAACAGCATGCTCTGTAATGCACAAGCTGATGCCAGAAAAGGGTGCCTGTAATCCTCTGAACTACAAGCAAGCTCAAGAGAGCACCATACAAACATGAGCTAAATTAAGCTCTGTAACATAAATTACTCTGCACAAAACCATTCTGAGCATGCCTACAATTCCCTTTGGCAAGGGAGGCAAGTCATTCCAAGTCAAAGTTAAGGCTAAGCTTCCATTTTTATTTTGATATTGAACAATATTTTACTTTTTCAATAATTTAAAAATAGTTTATTATTTTGTTTTTGTTTTTTTTTATTATATATGTGTTCTGATACCATAAGCATTTTTCACATCATGGAAATCTAGAATTAGAGCAAGATAGAGGCAGGTTGAATAGAAAGAGTGTTGAATCAGACAGATGCTATAGAATAGATTGTTTCAGGCTGAAGAGGTGGGGAATGACGGGGGCAGGATATTGCAGCCTTACTGTAAAGCAACACCTGAACTGGGTAATCACACAGCTGGTTTACCTTAACAGAACAGCCATACAGTGTGGCTACATTAGCGCTCAGACAGACCAGCTGTACGTCTCAGTTACATTAGTGCCTATAAATATAACAGTCACACAGTCAGATTTATAGAATACAAATGAAGTAGTCGTGCCAACAGGTTACATTAGTGCTTGCTGACAGGATACTCGCTGTACAACTTGCCCTGGAGAGGACGGGGACGGAAGGAAGGACGAGGGAGGTGAGCTTATCAGAATCAGCAAGGAATGAGAACAAAAGACAGTCATTCTGGCATCACGTCAGGGGGAAATGTGTAAGAAACTATAATGGATGTTGGTCCCCGATACATTGTTGCTTATAGATAGAATTACGGAGGCACTGATGCTGATTGATTGGCCCTGATTTTCTTTTTGCGCATTTGTGTTTGGCACTTCGGAGCTGCAGGTTATTGTTCTCGAGATTTCTCTTCATTTCCTTTTGTGTTTGTGTTTTGCACTTCAGTGCCACCGTACAGAATAAGCATATAGTTTATTTACAATAAAACCGTAACATGTTGGATGACCCAGTTTACATTAGCTCTCAGAAAGATCAACCATGCAAATCTGAATTCGCCATTACAAACATGATGACCATAATTCTTGGTTATTCAGAAAATTTCCATGGATAGCTACACTATAACTCACAGAATACTGACGTGCAATATTAGCACTTAAAAAAATGTTTTGTAATATAGTTTAACAATAATGTGTCACCATACATAAATTCAAACACCCTGGTGACAGATAGAACAGGGAATTATTAGCCACCCTAGCTAAGCTTACACTTAAGGTGTCTAACACTGCAGGTCATAGTGGCTCAGTCTCCACCCATGGCTACATCTGAAGCTCTTCTGTAATCCATATGTGCTGCTTTCAAGTCCTTTACATGACGTGCCGCTATTCAGAGTCACAAAAACTTGCATATACTCTCCTTCATCATGTGGCCAGGGTCTGAGGTTCTCCCCAATCACTTTGATGAGCTAATCTATGCCAGAATACTGAAACATTGCATTTATTTATTGCAGAGTTAAAGTGTAGCCCCTACTCGTCTAAGCTTTCTGATTTTCCTGTGGCCTTTGCTAAAGAGGGATGGGTTTGATGTAACTTTACTGTACAGTTAATGCGGTCATGGTTCCTTTATCACAGCATAGTGGCCGCTGTGATTTCCTGCTTATCAGACGCTACTGGTCTTGCTTATCATTCCTCCCTGCTGTTTCCTGCTCAGTCTTCTTGTCATGGCGGTAGCTAAATAGACAGTTGGACATCTGGGAATAGAACAGCTATGAATGCTTTAAATTTTGCACTGAATGGATTTATCAATCAGCAGATTGACTGCAAACGCATGTCTTAGGTATCTTTAAGGGTATATCATATACCCGGGGCAGTACTAGGGTACAGCAGGTAGCACTCTGGTCTCATAGCTATAGGGTAAAGGGTAAAAATCCTTCCCATGCCTCTATGAATGGGGTTTGCCTGTTCGGTCTGCCTTTGTACAGTCATTTGAATTGCTGTCTCTGACTTGCTGTTAGTGTGAGCTGTGAGATGGCCTGACATCCCATTCCAAGGTGTTCCCTTTCCTCTGCTTCCTGGGATAGTCTCCTGGCTCACCACAACCCTATACTGGATAACTGGTTAATGTAGAGTCTCTTACGCCTTTAAGGTCATGGTAATTAGTATGCAGTATTTTTGCAATTATACTGAGACTATTAGTAAGGGAGCACTTGCATGCAGTTATTTTGTTAGTTATTTTAACTACACAGTGAGAATCAATCAAAATAAGTGGGAGAGTATGTTATAACCAAGGGTTGAAAGTTCAGGGCCAGAAAGTACAAATCCAGATCAAGATTTTGTTTCAACCAACCAGTTGAATACTCTGTGACTGTAACTCTTAATATTTAACTGGTTGGGTGAAATAAAATCTTGGACTGGATTTACACTTTCTGGCCCTGAACTTTCCACCTCTGGTTATGACCAGCACTGCTGTGTGTGTTTGTTTTTCTCTCATGGGGAGTTAGATGGAATATACAAAAGTACCCAGTGTCCCCAGGGGGATAAATAAAGTACTGCTGTTTCATTCTAGTCTATTAATGCTTAACATGTTTGCACACATCACTCTCTCTTCCTCTCTGTCTGTCTCTCCCTCCCCATCAGATGCTGAGGGGGGTGAGGTGTCCCCTTCAGTTGGTGCCGGGATGAACACTAACAGCTGGCACTTCCGCTACGGCCATGGCCCCGGTCCCCCCCAGCACCTGAAGCCCGGTGAGGTTCCAGAAGCCTTCCTCATCCCCGGGTCCGGTGCCATCATCTCCATACGCCCGGACCAGGATGACAAGAAGGATGAGGCCAAGAAGAAAAAGAAGAAGAAGAAGGGCAAAGAGAAGAAGGATAAGGGAAAAGATGACACAGAGCAGTAAAGAAGGTGTGTCTTTAAGCACAGCTAACAAAAGCCCCAGCAGCAAGTCAAAAAAAAAATAGAAGCAAAGAGAATCTAAATTAAAAATAAAAACGGACTGCTTCCTCTTTAGCAATTCTGCGTTCACCAGCGCTTCAGTTCTTAAGCTAGTTTGGGGCATGTTGTCAAACAGATCGCAGATCATCCTAGATCCACCACCGCAGCCTAGCATCTACCCCTGCAAGATGATTCTTCCTTGATACATAGAGGTCATTACCGATGAGCACCTTTGTTGGGTTGTTAGCCTCAGGTTTGGGCTGGGGGGGAAGTGAACTTCAGCCTTTGCCTGTGAAGCACACACTCCTCATCAAGAGGAACCTGGAATGTTACACCAGCTCAATTGCAATGGCTCTCCAGGGCTTCAAGAAGTCTCTTCTATGCTGGCATTTGTGTCATATTTGCATTAAGGGAGAGCATATCAGATCAGGCAAACGGCTGCCTCCTATCTCTTGAAAGATAATCAGTCCTTGCAAAAACAATAGGAAATATGAATAAGAAAAGGCTTAATAAGAGTTATTTGTAATTTGTGATTTCTCTGCATAGTAACCAAAAAGAGCTGGCACAAATAATTTTCTTGTCATTTGCAGTATTTAAGGTGGTGATTAAAAAAATGTTTTTGACTCAACACAGAGTCCTATTATACACAAACACTAATCCTAATCTATGCCAACTGGTCAGTAGCAATCTCTGGGAGTCCCATATACCCATCCTACATGAATCAATATCCAAACTTACCTCCCTGGATTGAGTCAACTTCCATTTTACATCCTCGCTTCATTACCTTTTCTCCAGGACCGTGATGTTCCTGCAACTGAAGCAAACCACACTTGCACTATACCAACTTTACACCCATAATACATTTTTCCTGCATCAACTGTACACTAAACCTTTCCTACAATAAGCTAGACGCCTTCGTACCTAAACAAGTGCTGAGTATTTCGACTGGACGCCAGCTACATGCCACCTGTCTTTAGTCAATTGGATCCTGTTGGACTCAGGCAGCAGTAAAAATGCCAAAAAACAACCACGACACAAATGCCTTCTCTGGCTCAATCTTCCAGGGAGGGGGATATGCCACTCTTTTGCGGTAAGGGGACAAAAACAGCCTTGTGGAAGGGAGGTTTCTAGTTAGATTTTTACTCTAAACATTTTTGTGGAAACAAAATATTTTAAAAAATAACAGTAATAAAAATGCAAGGAAGTGACCAGAAGATTTCCTTTCTCTTAGGATGGTGGAAAATCAAGTCTAACTTAACAAGCCCACGGCCATTTTGTGAGCTTTGGGTGTGGTGTAAACTAAGAATGTTTCTCCTGTCTTTCTGTCTGCGGCACTCGTCTGATTCCTGCTTATGCTTGAAGTGTTCAGTAATAATTCCTCTCATAGCTGCTTAAACTCTCTTTGAACGCTTTCCCTTCTTTCTGGCTGTTTAGCTGCCATTTTGGGCTTGTTTGATTAGCAGGCTAGAGGCAGCCTCCCCTCTTGGACACCTGGTCACTCTCCCAAGTGTTTCTCTCTCCCACCTGCCCCATCACGTGACAGACACTTCCTGGGAGAGGGAGAACAAGCCAGCAATTGTGGCCACAGGAAACCAACGCTTCACTGAGGGCGCACTCAGCATGGTGTACTAATGTTACAAATGTTCTGGAGAGGTCTGTACACCTATATATGTCACCATGGCAGGTCCTGTAACTAGGCGGACTATGCTAATTGTGCTCTGTTTCGAAGGGCAAGGCCTCTCCAAGGGAGCAGTTTTGTCTTGCATTGCTTCCACATGAGAAGGATAAGAGCAGGGGGCAGCACTGCAAGTTTGAAGGATAGCGAATTTGCTAATTAAGACGTGTTAATGTTTTATCCACTATCCTCAAGCACGGTCTCTTTTGTAAATCTGTTTTTTGATCTGCTCCCACAAATAGAAGGGACAATATTTCTGCCTGTATTTACCACTCCCACAATGGGATGAAACACGTGTGTGCTCTGCAAATATTGGTTTGCATCTCAAGTGCGCTTGCAGACACTCCCAGATTTCACAGATCAGTCCTGTCACATGATTATGTGACTCTTGCATGTTGTAATCAAAGAAAACGCATAATATAGTGGTATATATAGAAAGAGATAGCACTGGTTTTTATTGGAAATTATTGGGTTATTTCCCTCCTCCCCATTACTCAATGGACAGGTACATGTATGTATTGTCTTCTGAACAATGTCTACATATTACACAAACAGGAATCATGTAGTGTTTCTCTGACTGATTTCAACTAACTTAGATATATGTATGCTGTAGAATGATGCCCTCAAACATATTATTTTTTTTATAATCATTTTTCATTTGCTTTGAGAATAAAAGGATGAGGCTCATTTTGTGTTTTTTGACATGATGATCTTACTAACACTGTAACGTGTAACTTTATTATGTATGCGCTTATAAAACCTGCCTTTCTCTTCCCTTTTGGAAAACAAAATAAAACAAAAAAACAAAATGGTAAACAATGTATATGTAATGTACGCTAGTGTGTAGTGAACACCTCTGCCGTGCTGCTCGGTGTATATACCCATATATGGCAGTGCGATCTATCTTATGGCCGTACAGGCCAGGTGTAAAACCTTCCTGAACACCTGCTCATCAACTGTAACGGTGACGTAGTGACTTTTTATTTTAATGGACACTGTGGTAATGTGTGTTGTTTATAAATCACAAATAAAGTTCTTTTCTTAAATATCTGACGGAAATGCTGCCTTTGAACTTGTTTCTGCCCTGTTCACTACGTGGATTGATGTGTTTTGCAAAATCTCACACTGGCATTGAGCAGTGCAAGAATATATTTCCAGACCAGTAGTTTAGATCTATATACCCCATAAAGAAACAAAGAATCTGGAACTTGTGTCTAATGGAGTTTGGTCTATTGACAGCAGTTTATTTGTTCCTCAGACATACAACAATATATGGCTCCACATCCATTTAATTTACAAGTGACATGATTTCATTCTCGTACTGTATGCTCCATGCATTTAACGTTTTTGATATGAGATTGGGCGTTTTGCAAACTTTGAAAGATTTTGCATAGATTCTTCTACACTTCATAAATCTTAAACACTATATAGTTCTGTGGAAAGGGTTCAGGGGTTTATATGTTCATTCGGTAGCGCAAAACATCCCATATGTCCCCCTTTTTTGTGTGATATGGGAGACAGTTTCCATGGTGACCAGGAAAGATGTGTTTCTATGGCAACAACCTCAAGGTTCACTCAGTAGAGCTTAAGCGAAAGAGGGAGGTGGGGCATGATTTCTTGTCCTTGACGGTTCTTTCTCTTTTTTTCTCGTGTTACTCTATACATGGGAAGCATCCAACAATGGAGGCCTGAATAAAAACCCATGTTCTCCATCTTGGTTATCTGTTAGCATTTCTCTCATTCACAAGCACCCTGGATACTATGATTAGGATTAATCTGACTTCTGTAAAAAATAATAACCTTAATTTTGTAGATTAACAACAGTTCAAGAAATACAACAGTAATGCAATACATGTCTGGGGCAGGTAAAAAAAAAAACCTATTGTTATTCTAATCGCTGTTGCATATTTGCAAAGATAATAAACATTAAACTCCATGGGTTTTGCTTGGAAGATCTTCTTTCCTACTTGCAACAGGTGCCTAATGTGATTTTAAGTGCACACATATTGGTTATCTGAGTGTGACTTTGGAACATGGAGAATCAGGATTAAATAGGTAATGTTTGGTCTACTAAATTTAAGTTACTTGAGAAAATACTCCGCACAAGGTGATAGAATCATGTGAGCCATGTATGAGTATTTTATCACATTCAGCAGTATTTTGTTTTCCTTTACTCATAATTAACCAGTGTGATGTGACTAGTTTTCATTCCTCTCACCCCACCCTGCCTACACTGATCATGAGTTTATTGCTGTAGTTTAAAAAGCAACTTTTCATTAGTGAGAAATCTGTGGGGTGTCATTCTGGACCTGTCTCTCCAGTATGTTTGCTCTGTAGTGTCTTTCAGATGCATCACTTTTGTTACCACTCCCAAAATAGACCTTCGTCGCTCACACTGTCAGATCCTGAATTTGCAGCTTCATATAATGATTTTTTTATATATTTTTTTTTCTGTAAATAGTTGATGTATTTTATCTTTTGTACCCCTTCTCTGACAGCAGTCAGCATCTGTGTAGATTTTGGACTTGCTAAAAACAAACAAAGAAGCTGCAATGTTTGATCTGAGCTATAGAAAGGCTCAGAATGAACAGAATCTGTGACAGAACAAACCAACACATCTGCATACCCTCCTACAGCCATTGTAAGTGAGGGTACAATCACAGAGAAAATCATCATAGCCCTAGTTAATAAAACATTAGTATTACTGACAATGTTAGATCATCATTATTGTGATATTGAGGTTATCATCACTATTATATATGTACTTTTGCAGACCTCAAAATATACTACTGAAAATGTATGAGTCCCTCTTGTCATTGTCAGTCATTGTCTTCTTACAAAGTAGTTCATGTCAACTTATGCTCCCAGCTGATGAAAGATACATTTACTTTATTTATTTAGCAGATTATTTTATCCAAAGTAATATACAGTTGAGAAGGCAGGGAGCCTGAAACTGCAGAGCCACACACTGCCCCAGTGAGTTGGGTGGCCAGCTCTTGGCCACTCCCCATGAATGCTGTTACTTCCAGTAGAACTTAGAGAATTAATGAACAACATTTAACAATGATGTGCTGGCATAATGCCTCAAATATGCTCTGCTATTTTTTATCTGAAATCTCTAAAATACAGGTGTAGTGAAGTGCTAGTGCTACTTATTTCCACGTATGTTTTAACCACAGGGTTTACAAAGTGCTTTACAGACATTTAAAAGAGACTAAATAATAATAATAATAATAATATACCACCAAAAATGTGGGACTTTAACCCCTACCGCACCAGGGACTCCTGCCCCTATCTCACTGGGGACCTAAGCCCCTACCTCACAGGGGACTCTTGTTGCTATCACACCAGGGACTCTAGTCTTTACCTCAAAGGAGACTTTTGTCCCTATCTCAATAGGGACTCTAGCCCCTACCTCAAAGGAGTCTTTTGCCCCTACCAAACTGGGGGCTCTGTGTATTTTGTCTTTACCGCTGAGCACAATGCAGACAGTAGGTGTAAAAAGCTTTTCACCACACACCTGTACAGTGTATGCTTGTGTGACAAATAAAACTCTAAACTTTAAATCATTTTTTCTTTTTTTTATCGCAGGAAAACATTCAGAAGTGCTTGTGATTTGTAATACGCTGCATCCTGAAATATCGACTGCTCAGGTGATCAGATGTGCAGTTACATATCCACACAGAAAGAGCGCTATAACACAGTCATTGGTAAAATGAAGAAATGAGTTCGTTATGTTTTATGAAGATGACTGAGGATGAGAAAGCACAGCCGTTAAACCTGGGAAAAAATTACTGGCGATGTGATGCCTCAGCATTTAATGCTACAGCCTCCAAAGTTGGGTACGCAAATCTCTCTGTGTACATGAAGGATATATAGTATACTCTCTATGTATTTACCTGAGTTTCCTCTTGCTGTCCATATAATCTGCAGTTTAGGTTAAGAGGTGCCTCGAAACTGCCTGTGGTAAGTGTGTGCCCTGTGACGGACAGGCATCCTGTATGTGTTCGTGGTTCTTCCTAGACTAGGCTCCAGGCTCGCTTGTGAATCTGTACAGCATAAGTGGTCTAAAAGATGGATTATTATTACCATTATTACTATCCCAGACAGCATAGGGCATAAGGCAGGACTACACCCTGGACAGGACGTCAGTCCCATCAGTCATTTCTGAATCTTGCTGTGCACCTGATTAAGAAAGTAAAAAGGTGGGGACAAAAAACTTTCACCTTCATGCATATTTTTTCTTTAGGGTTCACAATCTAGAATAATGATCGCACACATAAGACAACTGTAATACACACAATTCTGTGATTATTGTGGTTGAAGCGTATTTTTTTAACTGAGGAGAAAAAAAACTAAAACCGAAAGCAACAAAGTATTGCCTACCCGTCCATCAGGTATTCTGGGTCATAAGATACTAGCATGAAGTCATATTATAACCTAACCAGCCACGGGGATTTTTCGAAGATACGGTATTTCGGATCAAAATGCTATATTAATGTCAACGTGTTAGTGAAAAAATATACATTAATGGAATATTATTAAAGCACGACTTAAAGATGCGAGGGGTTTGGAGCAAATGAAAACCTAACAGCATATACGATATACGAAGCAACATATGAAAGTATGTTTCTGCATGTTTCATGTTTATATAAAATATCGCCATACACGATCATGATATTGTTAGTGCATGTTACTTACTTGCTTAAAATCCATGATTATTTGTAATTAAAGTGGTAATCATACCACTTTCCGGATAAATCACTTCCGACTTAATCTGTAGTGGAAAATACTTAGAGTCACCCATTCTTTGCAAATACGAATGCACATCATATCTTAAATATTCGTATATAAGCGCAATCGTCCATTGTAAGTGCACCCAAATCAGAGACTGCGAAGCAAAAGCATATATACTGAATTGATTGTGGTGTATATTTGACACATCGGTTATCCAATAAAAGTTCTCTGCTGTGTTGCATTATGTGAAAATACTCAGCCAATGCAATCGCTTGCGATCAGAAACTCACTAATATACGGTAATCTTACTGGTCTCCGTAGTCGGTGACGAGCTGGGTAAAACAGCAAAAACGGAAAAAGCGACTGGGTGGTATCCTGTAAATTTACCTATGCGATTCTCGTTTAAAAGTTTCAGCGGGAATTAAAAATACGAAGGGGAATCCGATAATCAGGTCAGTCGGTCAAATTAAAATGTGATAACTACAGTTTTATCGAGTACGTATCATTTTTCACCTTCATTTGTTTTTATCTGAGTTACGTCCGCCTGAAAGAAAAGTATAACATCCTGGGAAAACGGTAAAGATTCGGAACGAATTATCAAGTCTGCAATCGGCCCTGACAGGAAGTTGTGACCTTCAAGACTAGTCAAGCGCAATAAGCGCTGAAAAAGGTATGTTTTCTTTATACATTTATCTCAGAGAAGATCATGTATAAGCTGAGTGTAGCATGTATCTCAACTATAGAGGTGGGGGAGGTTTTTGGTCGCCCTGTTTTTTTATATTTCATGCTATATAGGTTGACCATACATCCTCCTTTTGGGACGTAAACATGTCTAAAATGTTTATATTGATATATAGTGAATGAAACAATAAATATACAGAAATGAGGTCGGCACCATTTACTTGGAAAGAAATGTGGACCACTTGTGATGAGCCTGAAGCATTGCTCCCCTCCCCCCAATATGAATATAAAACCAAAAATGATATTCCTTGTAGTCAACGACAAATATTGATAAATGGGGGTTATGCTTGCACCCCATTTCATTTTGAAAGGACTCATCTTGATTGAGCAAGATCATTTTCTGAGGGTTGTGGAGTTTCTTGTGCAATAAAATTTAATAAATAATTAATAATAAAAAAATAATTAATAAAAATAACACCCCCCCCCCCTTGTCAACAACTTTTACAGTGAATTTGGGTTGTGACTTACTAACCAGGGAATAATATGGGTCCTGAGGCTAAATCAGTTTTTTAGATATGTATTATATACCGTAAATGTATTAAATTTATTAGTGATTTAAGGCAAAAATCTTCATTGGCATGTCATGTTTTGTTCATTTGCCTGGCTGAAGAAGAAGGTATATATAAATCTATATAAATCCATCCATCTTCCAACAGTTGGAATTGATGTTTGTAAATTGCCAATAGTGTATGATTGTGTTTGTGCGGGGGTACATGCTTGTACTCTGCAATGGATTAGCATCCTCTTCAGGTTGTTCTCCTACCTTGTGCTATATTTTACCAGGGATAGGCTCCAGACCCCATTTGTGACCAGGTACAGTATAATTGGTTGAAAGATGGATGATGTCTTAAAATTGTATTTAATTTTACAGTATTATATGCAAATTGCAAACATTTTGATCTAATAAGATAGAAAATGCACTCCTTGCTGAATAGAACAATTTTTCTAAATTATACGTTCTCAGAATCTTCTGGTACCCTTAGGTTTTTCACCTGCAATAATTTGAAGCTTGAATTTTGTTCTTCGGCTATTGTATTTCTCTTGGTTGTAATGATCCTGTTGTTTGTATTGTTTAACCTTGGTCTTGTACTATTTGCACTGTTTAGCTGAAGCCCACAACTATGCCATCGCTGGGGACTGTTGAAATCATCATTGACATCTTTATTGTTATTATCCATAACTCATTTCCAGATAGTACCGTTATGCAGCTTGCTCGTTTGGTTTGTTCTTTACAGTCAATCTGTAACTCTTTGTATATTCTAATGTTGCATTGTACCTTTACTACCATTTGTTTAGTACCTGTTTTTATGTACAATTATTCTGTGCTATTATGGTGTCTGTTGTGGTAGTTTGTGTAAGTATTGTGTTTTGTACTTGCCCATTGTTTGCCATCACCTGTTACAAGTTGTTGTTTCAAATGTTGAGAACTGAACCTATAGCAATGATGTTATGGTTTATTATTATGTATGTATCATTCTTCTGGCACTTTAACTGAGGCTTTTACTAAAGTCAAGCCAGGGGCTGTTTTGGATTTTTTTTAATCAAAAACTAATTGTAAGCATCTTTTTCAATATTGTTTTGACAGTTTCTAACAATTTATAATTCTTTATGAAGTTTTAACCTTTTAAATTGTTAGGTCTGTGTCATTCTCCATTTGCTCGCCAAGAATAGAGCCCTGATTGTTGGCATGACATTAAAAGTCAATGTAACTAACTACATCATGGTTTATTATTATGGAAGGGGGCATGTTGTTTGTCTGCCATTATGATGGAGTAAGAGGTGTATTGTTTTTTCATGGTTAGGGAGATTGTGGGTTGGTGGAATAATGGATAATGTGGTTTTGAAACTGAAAAAAGATGACTTGCAGGTGGCTATTTTGTCATTTTAAAAATCTCTTGGAACTGTGATTCTCTGTACAACCTGAAAGCTCCCTTCCTCATGTTTTGTGTTTGTTTTCCTGTCTCCCACCTTATTGGGAGAAAATTGGAGCCACATAGTGGTGTTTGTAATTACATATTTTACACACACACACACACTTATATATATATGGTTGTTATGTTATATATATGTAATAGAGGAAGAGGCAATATAAGTAGACAGATGATTCTAGAATCTAATGCCTGATATTTATTCAGTGAGACATATCAGAGAGTGTTTCACTGACATAATATGGAGTTCTCTGTGTGCATTGCATACCAGAAGCTCGGGGTGTCGCTGCACAGCTCGAAATAATTCTAATGCTAGGAACTGTAAGGAGGGGGATGCCTGTGTGTCTGCCTTTCCCCAGTTACCCACGCACCAGACAATTAGCGCTACCTAAGTGAAACAGCAGAATGTCCTTTTTGATCTAAATCATTCACTCTCACATATTTACGTTAACATTTGTGAATTTGAATCCCACGTAATATAAATATATGAAATGCTTTCTGTAGAACCGCACTAACCTAAATTTATATTACGCGTTTTCAAGTTTCATACAGCAAAGTGTCATTTGCGAGAAATTTCAAAATGGATATGAAAGAAGGCAGGTCGATTTACACCTTTTCACTCCTTAGCTTATTTGAATATGCAAGCCTTTTTTATCCATTACCACGATTAAGCCCGCGTCTTTAATACAGCGCGCTCATATAACGTTAGTAATAATTGTATCCAATATATAATAACTGCATTGTAGTTGAATCTTAAGATATATGAACACCAATGTTAAAACTCCTCACCAGTTCATAGACAGAATGTAGATCAAAAGCAGTCATTCACAAATACGCCTCTGTACTTTTCGCAGCCGTCGCTGTCCATGGTCCTGGAAAAATCTTTGTACTAGGCATAAATAAGAGAACTGAGACGTGGAAAGGAGCAGCAGTCATTTACGTATAAGACCAATAATTGTTGCTACAATTTCTGTAGAGAAAAAGAGTACGTTGAATGTCATAAATTCTTTCATTATACGTCTTTCTGTATGATTAATAAATATAATTTAGGATATTTAATAGACGCCTTCGTCCAAAGCCACGTACTTGTAAGAAAAGTTTTCGCTCGGAGAGTAGGAGCAGCCAGCGTTTCTAGATCAGTTGGAGTTAAAAGCCCCAGTGCTGCTGTGATTATTCTACCTGGAGCGGCATTCGAACCCCCAACACTCCTCTAATAAGAGCTGTAGCAAATCATTTTGTTAATCCGGAAAATAAATTACGGTGTATTACGAAACAGATTTCAAATTATTATTTAGAAATACATTTGATGGAATACAATTCTCAAATTTATCTCGTTTTTCATACTAAAACGCAGCGTGTCGCTGTTGACCTTCGTGGAGAACGGCCGATATGTCCCTCCCACAGCTGTTGTGTCACCCAGTAAAGAGATTGCTGCCCGCTGTTTGGATTTCTGTTTCTTAAAGCCCCGCGACAGTTTCATTAGTTTTATTTTTCTCATTTATTTGAAAATTATTGCCGATATTTTTCAGCTAATTCTTAATCCTAATGGAAAACAGAAGTGATTCTGTTTTGTGCAATATGATGTGGAAATGCATTGCTATAGGGATTGTTACCGTCCACCTCTGTTTTGCGGATCTGCGTTATTCTTTTCCAGAAGAAATGAATCGAGGGTCTGTAGTCGGAAGAATCGCGCTGGATCTGGGACTGGATGTTAAAAAACTGTCGAGTCGTACAGCCCGGCTTGATATTGAAGGTAATAAACAATACTGCGATGTTAACCTGCAGACAGGTGACTTGTTTCTGAATGCGAGAATAGACCGTGAGGAGCTTTGTGGACAGGAGTCGTCATGCGTCTTGGATTTGGATTTTGTTCTAGAAAACCCGCTGGAATTACATCGTGTAACACTTGACATTCAAGATGTAAACGACAACTCACCGACATTTCCAAAAGACATTATTAAATTGGAGATACGAGAATCCGCAGATAAAGGAGCTCGGTTTTCCATAGACGAGGCCCATGATCCAGACACTGGAACAAATTCCGTACAGGGCTACTATCTTTCTGCAAATGAACATTTCAGTCTAGATCTCCAGACGAGCGCAGATGGCGGAAAATACGGGGAATTGGTGCTGGACAATGAATTGGATCGGGAAAAGCAGGATGAGCTGTCTCTTACTCTGACCGCTTACGATGGAGGATCTCCGCAGAGGTCTGGTACGGTAGTCATTCAAATTCGTGTACTGGATGCTAATGACAATGTGCCAGTGTTTTCACAACCCGTGTATAAGGTAAGGCTGCCTGAAAACTCACCTTTGGATACTATTGTAGTGATAGTCAGCGCTAGTGATGCTGACGAGGGGCAAAATGGCGAAGTTACATACGAATTTAGTCACATTTCAGCCAAAGCTAGAAACATATTCGTTATTGATCCGAAAACGGGAGAAGTAAAACTAACTGGGCCAATTGATTTTGAGGAAACGTCATCTTTCGAGATGCGTGTTAATGCAAGAGATGGGGCAGGTCAAACAGCGCATTGCAAAGTTTTCATCGAAATAACTGACTTAAATGATAACGCCCCAGTTATATTTGTTAAATCTATAAAAACGCCGCTTCCCGAGAATTCACCTGTTGGAACTGAGGTTGCTATTATATACATACAAGACAGAGACTCAGAGGCCAACGGTAAAGTCATGTGTACTGTCCACCAAGAAAAGACTTTCAAACTAAAACCATCTGTTAAAAACTATTTTTCTTTAATTACTACTAGTGAACTGGACCGTGAGACAGACTGGGAATACAACATTACATTGACCGCTACGGATGAAGGCTCCCCTCCGCTCACTTCCAGTAAAACGATTAAATTATCAATAGCAGATGTGAATGATAATCCTCCTGTGTTTGATGCGCAGACGTACAACGCCTACATGAGCGAAAATAATAAACCGGGATACTCCATTTGTTCTGTTACCGCGAAAGATCCAGACTGGAGAGAGAACGGAACAGTCTTCTACACTCTGTTACCCAGTGAGATTAATGGTGTTGTTGTGTCCACGATTTTATCTATTAACGGCGATACAGGTGTGATTCATGCTGTAAAATCATTTGATTATGAGCAGTTCAAAAGTTTCAAAGCCCATGTTATTGCCAGAGACAATGGCTCCCCTCCGCTTAGCAGTAACGTGACGGTGACCGTCTTCATCACAGATCAGAATGATAACTCTCCGCAGATACTATATCCTGATCCATCAGGAAACTCCTTTATGACGGAGATGGTCCCTAAAGCTGCTCACGCGGGCTCCCTGATTTCCAAGGTGATCGCTGTGGATGCTGACTCTGGACAGAATGCCTGGCTCTCCTATAATATCGTAAAATCGACTGATGCCGAACTTTTTAGTATTGGTCTTCACAGTGGAGAGATTCGGGTAAAGCGGGACGTTTCTGAATCGGACAGTATGAAACAGAATCTCGTTATTTTGGTGAAAGATAATGGCCAACCCTCTCTCTCTAGTACGTGTGCCATGTATTTAATTATTTCCGACAACTTAGTCGAACTTCCAGAGCTAAAGGACATGTCTTATGAGGGCAGCGATTCCAAATTAACATCGTATTTGATAGTCACACTGGTCTCCGTTTCTACTTTTTTCGTCATTTTTATTATTCTCATCGTGGCCTTGAAGTTTTGTCGCAGGAGGAAACCCACACTGATGTTTGACGGCGCAGTCGCCATCCCCAGTGCATATTTGCCACCCAACTATGCAGAAGTGGATGGAGCAGGAACTCTGCGCAGTTCTTACAATTATGACACGTATTTAACAACGGGCTCGCGCACCAGTGACTTCAAGTTTCTTACGTCTTACAATGAAAACACGTTGTCTGCAGACCAGAGTAAGAAAATGGAATCAAGTGAAACCATGGAACATAACGGAATGGGTGATTCAAACCAGGTAATTAAACAGTTTTTCCAATTTTGTACTCTGTTGTTTATTATTTTACTAAAAACAATATATACATTATAGTTACTCTGGATTTCAGTTATAGATCATCTCTTTCATGTTTCTGTAATTTTCTGAAATTGAAATATAAAGTGTACTGCACAACTGATTTGTCCTTTTGAGAAGTCATTACAGAATAATTGGATATAATGCAACACAAGGATTCAAAACAGGCTACGTCACCTTCGTTTTGTCCGCGAACCTCTCATGTATTCAGTAATATATGAAATATAAGAAATTCAATTAAAATGCTACAACCGTTTTACTTATTGTGAAATACAGTCATTTTTCTCTTAAAAAGTCGACGGAATAATTCAGTAGAAAACGGTATGTATTTAAGTACTTCTTAGAAACAGATATATGGATTATGAATTAATCCTGCGAAGTAACTGAACACAGGATAGTATCTTCGGATTTTTTCGACCATACATTTTCCCTGAGAATGTAACCAAGTTAATATTTATAGGGCGTGGAAAATTATTTCAAGGAGACTTTACAGTTCACTTACGCATGTGCTATATATGGGTCCTTTTGTGTTTTCTTTATCATTTAGTCCCACTCGCTAGTACGTATTTTTCAGTTTTCCTAGTCCTTTGTTAATCGTGCCTGTTGCCAACTATTCCAATATTTATGTATTTGCATGATACATTATGGTGTACAACTGCCAATAATGGCAATTGTGTCGCATTTTTATAATAAAACGCAGCGTGTCGCTGTTCACCACCTTGGAAAAGGGAATACTTGTCCCACCCATCGCTCCTGTAACCGATGTTGATGTATCTACTGTACATCAGGATTTGGTATTGGAAATGACTGTTTCTTTTATGTCTACCATTGGAAGTGCAGCACCAATTATTTTTAAATTGCTTCGTTTTCCTTAAACTGAATTTACCGTAAAAGGCAATGGAAAACAGAATCGTGTCCGTTTTTTATCAGCTGCTGTGGAAGTGCGTTACAATCTTTGTTACTATGCGCCTCTGCGTCGGCGATCTGCACTATTCAATTCCCGAGGAAATGAAAGGCGGGTCTGTGATCGGACGAATCGCGCAGGATTTGGGAATGGATACTAAAATTTTGTCCGCACGGAGACCCAGGTTTGAATTCGAAAATGGTAAGCAATACTGCGACATTGAAAGGCAGACAGGCAACTTGATCGTAAAAGAGAGGATTGACCGAGAGGAACTGTGTGGACAAAAACATTTGTGCACTATGGATTTGGATTTCTTTATTGAAAATCCACTGGAATTGCATCGCGTTACACTCGAAATTCAGGATATAAACGATAATTCGCCAGTGTTTCCCAATGATGTAGTTAAACTTGAGATACAAGAATCAGCAGCAAAAGGAGCTCGGTTTTCCATAGACGAGGCCCATGACCCAGATACGGGAACAAATTCCGTACAGAGCTACTATCTTTCTACAAATGAACATTTCAGTCTAGCTCTCCAGACAAGTGCAGATGGCGGAAAATACGGGGAATTGGTGCTGGACAATGAATTGGATCGGGAAAAGCAGGACGAGCTGTCTCTTATTCTGACCGCTTACGATGGAGGATCTCCGCAGAGGTCTGGTACGGTAGTCATTCAAATTCGTGTACTGGATGCCAATGACAATGTGCCAGTGTTTTCACAACCCGTGTATGAGGTAATTCTGCCTGAAAACTCACCTTTGGGTACTATTGTAGTGATAGTCAGTGCTAGTGATGCGGACGAGGGACAAAATGGCGAAGTTACATATGAATTTAGTCATATTTCATCGAAAGCTAGAAGCATATTTGGCATTGATCCTAAAACTGGGGTAATTGCAGTAACGGGACAAATAGACTTTGAGGAGAATTCTCTTTTTGAAATTCGAGTAAAAGCCAAGGATGGAGCAGGTCAGGCTACATCTTCTAAGGTTATTATTAATGTCAGTGATGTCAACGATAACAGCCCAGTAATTTTTATCAAAACAATAAACTCAGCAATCCCTGAGAATTCTCCTATAGGCACTGAAGTCTGTATTTTTCAGATACAAGATAAAGATTCCGGAGTTAATGGAAAGATAGTATGTTCTATTCAAGCAAACACCCCCTTTAAATTAATTCAATCAGTTAAAAGTCATTTTTCTTTGGTTATTATAAAAGAGTTGGACCGTGAGACGCAGTCAGAGTATAATGTTACACTGATAGCCACAGATGAGGGCTATCCCCCACTGTCCTCTTCTAAAACAATTAAATTATCTGTAGCAGATGTTAATGACAATCCTCCATTATTTGATAAACAAATGTACATCACCTACATAAGTGAAAATAACAAACTGGGCTCCTCCATTTCTTCTGTTACTGCAAATGATCCTGACTGGAGAGAGAATGGAACAGTTTTTTACTCTCTGTTACCAAGTGAGATAAACGGTGTGCCTCTCTCCTCACTTTTGTCTATTAATGGAGAGACAGGTGTGATCCATGCTGTGAGATCATTTGATTATGAGCAGGTCAGAAGCTTCAAAGCCCATGTTATTGCCAGAGACAACGGTTCCCCTCCTCTCAGCAGCAATGTGTCTGTGACTGTCTTCATCACAGATCAGAATGATAACACCCCACAGATACTTTACCCTGATCCATCGGGAAACTCTGTCATGACTGAACTGGTCCCTAAAGCTGCTCACGCGGGCTCATTGGTCTCCAAGGTGATCGCTGTGGACGCTGACTCTGGGCAGAATGCATGGCTCTCCTATCAGATTGTGAAGGCAGCTGATCCTGGACTTTTTACTATTGGCCTCTACAGTGGAGAAATCCGGGTACAGCGGGACATTGCTGAATCAGACAGTATGAAACAGAACCTTGTTGTTTTAGTTAAAGATAATGGACAATCCTCTCTTTCAACTACATGTACTGTATATTTACTTATTTCTGACAACTTGGCTGAGATTCCGGAGCTGAAGGACATGTCTTATGAGGAAAGTAATTCCAGATTAACATCTTATCTGGTTATCGCTTTGGTTTCTATCTCATCTTTCTTCATTACTTTCATTATTCTTATCCTGGCCTTGAAGCTATGTAAAAGAAGGAAGCCTAGACTGTTGCTTGATGGCGCGGTCGCCATTCCCAGCGCATATTTGCCTCCCAACTATGCAGAAGTGGATGGAACTGGAACTCTGCACAGTTCTTACAATTACGATACATACTTAACTACAGGCTCACGAACCAGTGACTTTAAATTCATCAGTTCTTACGATGGAAACATACAGCCTCCTGATCAAACCCTGAAGAAAGTTTCAGACGATATTTGTGAAGCAAGAACTGGCAGTGAAATGGATGATCATTCTGAGGTAAGCTGTGCTTTAAAAAATGTTCTGTTCTTCCTTTTTTGAAAACTGATATATGATGCAACAATATCATGAATAATATACTAATTAATAATATTATACAAATTATTGATAAGAGCAAGGAAATATATAATCAATCAAATGCACTCACTTATCCTAACATATTTTGTCTCAATGTATGTTTTCTATTGTACTTTCACAATTTTTTATGTGATGGAGTTTTTCTTATGAATTACATGCTATTTTTAGTATCAAAATATTGACATGTTTTTTTTTACATGTCCTCATTTTATTAATCATAATGGACAGCTTTTATTTATGCATTAATATTGTTTGGAATCATGATGAAAGTTTTTCTTTCTATTTTGGTTGTTGTTTCTTATCAATTTTATTGTTTATTAATTTTTGAGCATAAAATTAGTGTTTTGAAGTGTTTTAAAATTTATAGTGAAGAATTCCAATTTAATTTAAAAATACTAAATCAGACAATTTTTAGGCATTATTGCAAATCCATGAAATATATTCATATATATATAATATATTCATCTGGGACGAGGGACACAAATCTCACCCACATGGAAGGATGTAGCTAAGTACACTAAAATGTATGTGTCCATCTTTCCTAAAGTCTTTAGAAACCTATACCATAAAACGAGTGTATTTTTAAGGATGATAAGTGCCTCTCAGTTGAATTAATTTCACAAAACTTCTGAGGTGTGTGTTACTGTCAGAGATGCTGTGAATGAAAATAACTGTTTTTGGGACTTTAGCAATATGTTATGTCATTCCCTTTTGACTTACAATTATATGAGGTTGTACTAGTATATTTTCTTTATTGCTAATATAGCTGTATAGGTTCAAATCAATCTTCATTTCATGCAGAAGTTTGCATGGTCTCCCTGTCTTCATAGAGTTCCTCCATTATTACGTATACAGTATGCCTATATTGTTTTTTCCCCACCAACAATCCTAGTAGTATTTGTTGTTGTTGTCATTTAAATTGCCCATTCACAGAGAACCCTTGGGTGAATAAATATTACTCTGTAGTGGATGTATGGACTTAACTGTATTGTTTTTAATTTCCTGTAAAGTTATGGAATTCCGCCAGAATTGCATTTAAATCTTCATTGTTTGGATTATTCGTTTTTAGCTGGTGTCTGATTGCGTTATTTTGCATTCTCAGTAAATGGATGTAACAGAACATTATTCATGAGTTCACTCCAATGCTTTACAGTAATGTTTACATTGTAATTTTATATAGAATTAAATTAAGAATTCAGTTGATTTGGCCAAGTATGTTCACACGTTTAAGGAATTTTTCTCCAGGTGTAGACACTTCTTAAAAGTAATACCAATAAGCACCATCAGAGATCTGGCATTGTAGCTTTAATAAAAGTGCCCGACATTTTTCGAATTTAATAACAGGCCACAGTCACATAGTTGTGTACTGATGTTTAAGTCAATGGTTATCTTAAGTAGTAATAGTGCATTTTGGGAAAAATGCTCATGGTGTCGCTATTCACTACAGGGTACAATAAATCCTGTATCCCCTCCCACAGAAATGATGTATGTATGCAATGGAATACTTGCTGCCCGGAGAGAATAGTATCTATATCGAGCCGTGTACGCGACAAGCTGCTTTTCACCGATATTCACTGATATATCTGGATAATACAAGGGCGTGTTTTGTTGGAAAAGAGTTGAAGCATCTGGTTTAGAATGAAGGTTGGGTACAGCTCGTTTGTAACATTAGGACAATTGACTGGCTTTGTTCTCCTGTCGGTTCTTCCTACTGCAAATGGAGATATCAGCTACTCAATTCCGGAAGAGATGAAAATCGGAGCTGTAATTGGAAATATACCCAAAGATCTTGGAATTGATGTGCATATACTGTTGGCTCGCAAGGCCCGCGTGAATTCTGTAGGCAGTCGACGCCATTTCTGTGACATTAATCGAAATACTGGCGATCTGATTGTGGGTGAAAGGATTGACAGGGAAGCCCTCTGCGGGAAGAAGACTTCGTGCGAATTAAAATGTGAGCTTGTTCTGGAGAATCCATTGGAATTGCATGCAATCTCTTTTGAAATTAAGGACATTAACGACAACTCGCCACAATTTAAGAAAGATATCGTAAATTTAGAAATAAGAGAATCTGCAGACAAAGGCGCTCGCTTTCTCCTAGATGAGGCCCACGATGCGGACATAGGACAGAACGCAGTTCAAAGGTATATCCTCCAACATAATGACCATTTTGTTTTGTCCGTAAGTACAAGTACAGCTGGAGTTAAATATAGTGAGTTGGTGTTAGAGAAAGAGTTGGATCGTGAAGAACAGCAGGAGTTAACTTTGGTACTTACCGCCATTGACGGTGGTACTCCACAGAGATCTGGTACTATAGCCATACAAGTCACTGTACTGGATGCTAACGATAATACCCCCGTGTTTAGCCAGCCAGTATATAAAGTAAGTCTGCCGGAAAATTCGCCCGTCGGTACTTTAGTGTCTACCGTCAGCGCAACCGATGCAGACGATGGTGCAAATGGCGAAGTGACATATGAATTTGGCAGCGTTACAGACGAAAATGTTAAACTGTTTTCCCTGGGTTCTGATAGTGGGGAAATTAAAGTTCAAGGAGCAATTGATTTCGAAGAAGAATCTACTTACGAAATACGTATCAAAGCAAGAGACGGCGCAGGTTTAGCCTCTTATTCAACTGTCATTATAGAAATAATTGACATTAATGATAATGCTCCAGAGATATTTCTTCAATCGCTAAATAACCCCATTCTTGAGAATGTCTTACCTGGCACAGAGGTGGGCATAATTAATATCCAGGATGAAGATTCGCAGGTTAATGGTCGGGTCCACTGTTCAATTCGACAAACCGTTCCTTTCAAGTTGGTGCCGTCAATTAAAAACTATTACTCGCTTATAACCACAGAACAGTTAGATCGTGAGATAGTTTCAGATTACAATATCACAGTTACTGCAACGGATGAAGGGACACCCCCTTTGTCTTCTTCTAAAACCATTAAATTATCCGTAGCAGATGTCAATGACAATCCCCCTGTATTTGATGAGCAAACTTATACTGCCTATGTGAGTGAAAATAACAAACCGGACTCATCCATCTGTTCTGTTAAGGCCAGAGACCCAGATTGGAAACAGAATGGCACAGTTTTCTACTCTCTGTTGCCCGGTGAGGTTAGGGGTGTCCCGGTGTCCTCACTTTTATCCATTAATGGTGAGACAGGAGTGATTCATGCTCTTAAATCATTTGATTATGAGAAGGTTAGAAACTTCAAAGCTCAGGTCATAGTCAGGGATAATGGTTCCCCCCCATTAAGCAGCAATGTGACAGTGACCGTCTTTATATCAGATCAGAATGATAATTCACCACAGATTCTATACCCAGCTCTATCAGAGAGCTCCTCCATGACTGAAATTGTCCCCACAAGTATTCATTCGGGCTCTGTAGTTTCCAAAGTGATCGCTGTGGATGCTGATTCGGGACAAAACGCTTGGCTTTCCTATCAGATTGTGAGGCCGACTGATCCTGGACTTTTTACTATTGGTCTCCACAGTGGGGAAATCAGGGCGCAGCGGGACATTGCTGAATCGGATAGTGTGAAACAGAACCTTGTGGTTTCAGTAAAAGACAATGGACAGCCCTCTCTTTCAACTACATGTACTGTAAATTTACTTATTTCTGACAACTTAGCTGAGATTCCAGAGCTGAAGGACATGTCTTATGGGGACAGCAATTCCAAATTAACTTTCTATTTGATCATTGCACTGGTCTCCGTTTCAACTTTTTTCATCTCTTTTATTATTCTCACCATGGCCTTAAAGTTTTGCTACATGAGGAAACCTAGACTGATGTTTGACGGCGCGGTTGCCATCCCCAGCGCATATTTGCCACCCAATTATGCAGAAGTGGATGGAGCAGGAACTCTGCGCGGTTCTTACAATTATGACACGTACCTAACAACGGGCTCACGCACCAGTGACTTCAAATTCATTACATCTTACAATGAAAATGTGCTATCTGCAGACCAGAAACTGAAATGTGACATAGAAAACGATGAAGATAACATTTCTTCTCCCAATGGAACACATGATTTCGGAGAGGTAGGTTATATACTTCGTTTATGTCACATAAGCTTTTTGGTAACACTTTGTTTGAGGGGCCACAAATAATGCAGTAGCATAGTACACTCTTACATAATGTATTAATTAACCAAAAACTAAATGTTAGTAACATACTGATCCCATGTTCATTCATCATTAATCAGTTATAACGGTACTTGTATTTCATTGTTATTGTTTTGTTCATGATTTGTCCTTGAGTAGTAACTCAGCTACTAAGTTACTTGTGTCCCTTCACCTAAAGTGTTACCAATTTCAGCTAGTTCCTATATTTCTTTTGATTACATTTGTTTCTGTCGGTTTTTAACATTTTGAATATTTATGTTCTCTAAATTCACCTGATTGTATTAACTACAGATGGGAGTAACTAACCTTCTGCAGTGTATTTGCATCTTGAGCTGTCAAACAAGCGTTTGGGTTTACATTTGCAATTATCTGTTGGTGGTAATTAAAAAAACACTGCAAGGGTTTATAGTGGCACTGCTGGTATCTAAACTCCATATAAGTGCACAGACTGGGTTTCGAAAGACCTGCTGATAGTTTTAAAGAATATATTATTTTTGAGCTTGACCCATTAATGATATGTATGGGTTTTCTTTTGGTTTGCATTTGAACAAATTTTAGTGTCTTTAAATTCCTGCATTTGATTTCTATATACAAATTTATAAAAAATATTTATATTTTAAGGAGTCGAGTAAAATGGTATATTTTACTGGAAACAGCATGTTTTACAATCATACTGAATTTGATTTATATTCTAGTGTCTCTCTGAGGTCATTAACCTGATTTTGACATTTGCAGTTAGCCACTGGAAACATCTGCACCTATAATTTTGTATTACATTTAAATACCAATGGGTGTTACAATAGCATAATAGCACTGTTGTCTCACATCTCTGGGGTTGGAAGTTTGAATTTTGCTTTGCGTGTGTGTGTAGTTTTTATGATGTCCCCCCTGTGTTACATGAATTTCTTTCAAGATCTCTGGTTTTGTCCTACAGTACAAAGGCAACTGAATTAGTGTCGTTGAATTGCCCATTCTTTTGAAATGGACTGGTGTCCCATCTAGGGTGTTCCATTGCCTCCCCTGCTATATGGAAGAATGGATGGATGGATGGATGGATTGAATGTTGATTATTATTCTTTTTTTATTTAGAGAAAATGTTTGTTCTTTAGTTGAAAGTTGCCTTACAATATCATCCTCATTTATTTAGAGTGGAGCATGTTTTATTGTTTTAAAGAATATAAACAATATTTCGTTTCTGTGACCACTGCTGCATGGCTGCAGTAAGGCCTTTATTTGGATATTTTTGCAGATGGCTTTTGTTCTGATGATGCAATGGGCTGTGAGTTTGATGGTGTGAAAGGCTGCTGTTGTGTTATGTTAAGTAGCAGTAACATAGCTAAGATTATTCTGTTGTAGATATATTTAGCAGACAGAGAAACAGGTACTATATTTACTTTGAAGGTTATGTGTTAACATTACACTGGCAGATTGGAGGGAATGTTTGTAATGCTTAACAGCAATGTGATGCAGGTTTTTGGAATACAATATTTACATTTTTACCTGCAGCACATTAATAACACTATGTAACAAATTTTTATTTTTATTTTGTTCCTGGGTACAAAGTGTGTTTTCCTAACCCGTTATGCCT
>JAAGVU020000002.1:2972283-2985013 GCA_011763525.2 Mormyrus iriodes
TACTTTTACAACATAAGCAATTAAGAAATAACATGTATTGTCCAGGAACAAAATTTGTGTTACATAGTGTAATCCAAGGGAAGGATGGGGGTGGTGTGTAACTCAGTGGTCAGATCCCATGGTCCGGAGAGTGACTTTGTCATTGATCCCTTGGACAAGGCCCTTAACCCTATTTGCTCCAGGGTCTGGCTGGCCCCGCTTTCAATTTTATGTCACTTTTTCTCACATGTACATATATATCTTTGACATAATTACATGTTTCATTGATGGCATTAAGAATTAAGGAAAACCCGTGTTGAAATCCACAGCAGGAGAATCCCTAAGAACAACAACTGGGAATTCAAGGAATTTGCTTAAAAGGTAAATAGTCGTTTGATAAAACGTCTATAAGTATTTACCGAGAATTTTAGACCTTTAGCTTTTGAGTTTTTTATGTATAACTATGCTCTTCAATTTAGTCTTATGTAAGATTGAAGGCATCTTCAAGTTAAGGATCCGTCCAGGTTCCAATAACAACAAAAAATATCAGTGGCACTTTTTATGCTCTGAGTGTCGCTATTGACTATGAAAGGGCTGCACGTTGATCTCCACCCACCAAAGCCATATTTGAACCGGATAGCTTGCTACTACATCAGCCACAAGAAAAACACTGTTACACGCCAGTCGTATAAATAATTCCAATTAGTGGACAGTCTATATTTTAAAATTACGTTATTATTACGATCAGAAAATGGAATTGAATATATTTCGGGGAATTTTCCGAATGTGCCTTTTGTTTTTCGTTATGTTCCTTCGTCCAGGGGCTGGCGATGTGAGCTATTCCGTAATGGAGGAAATGAAAGGTGGATCCGTGATTGGAAATATTGCAAAGGATCTAAGACTGGATGTGAAAAGATTGTCATCCCGCCAGGCACGTGTGGATACCGAAGGAGGCCGCCGACGTTATTGTGATATTAATCTGAACACTGGGGATTTGATTGTGATGGAGCGGATTGACAGAGAATCGCTCTGCGGGAAGAAGACTACTTGTGTTTTAAACTATGAGCTTGTTCTGGAGAATCCTCTGGAACTGCATCGCATTGTTCTACACATTGAGGACATTAATGACAACTCTCCACAATTCGGCAGCGACGCTATTAATCTAGAAATAAGAGAGTCCGCGATTAAAGGCGCTCGTTTCCCTTTAGACGAGGCTCATGATGCAGATATTGGACAGAACGCGGTTCAATCATATATAATACAAAGAAACAATCATTTTATTCTGGATGTGAATTCCAACACAGTTGGCGGGAAATACGGTGAGTTAGTATTAGAAAATGAACTAGACCGTGAAAAACAGCAGGAAGTAATATTACTACTCACAGCCGCTGATGGCGGTTTTCCACAGAGATCTGGAACTGTAGTTATACATGTCACTGTGTTGGATGCTAATGATAATATTCCCGTGTTTAGCCAGGCTGTGTATAAGGTTAGTCTACCTGAAAATTCTCCTTTAGATACTGTAGTGGTCACAGTTAACGCTACTGATGCCGACGAGGGAGCTAATGGAGACGTTTCTTATGACATGGGGCGTGTTTCAGATGAAGTGTTAAGACTTTTTGATCTTGATATGAAAACAGGGCAAATAAAACTAAAAGGACAAATTGATTTTGAAGAACAGTCGAGTTATGAAATGCGAATTCAAGCGAAAGATGGGTCGGGACTGGCTTCCTATTCAACGGTTTTAGTTGAAGTTACAGATGTAAATGACAATGCCCCCATAATATTGGTTAAATCGCTTAAAATCACTCTAGCAGAGAATGTGTTACCTGGCACGGAGGTAGGCATAATTAATGTACAGGATAAAGATTCCGGTGTAAATAGACAAGTCCATTGCTCAATTCAAGAAAATGTTCCTTTTGAGTTAATACCATCTATTAAGAATTATTATGCTCTGGTGACTAGTGGTGAACTAGATCGTGAGCTAGTGTCGGAATATAATATTAGTATCCTCGCAACTGACGAGGGTTCTCCGCCTCTGTCTTCATCTAAAACTATACAGTTATCTGTGTCTGACGAAAATGACAATCCTCCCCTTTTCGATGATCAAATGTACGTCGCCTACCTCAGTGAAAATAACCAGCCCGGCTCATCTGTGTGCTCTGTTAGAGCGAGAGACCCTGACTGGAAACAGAACGGCACAGTTATCTACTCCCTTTTGCCCAGTGAGGTTAATGGTTTTTCGGTTACATCGCTGTTGTCTATTAACGGAGATACGGGGCTGATTTATACTGCAAAATCATTTGATTATGAGCAGTTCAGAAGCTTCAATGCCCATGTTATTGCCAGAGACAATGGCTCCCCTTCGCTCAGCAGCAACGTGACCGTGAGTGTCTTCATAACAGATCAGAATGATAACTCTCCGCAGATACTATATCCTGATCCATCAGGAAACTCCTTTATGACGGAGATGGTCCCTAAAGCTGCTCACGCGGGCTCTCTGATTTCCAAGGTGATCGCTGTGGATGCTGACTCTGGACAGAATGCGTGGCTCTCTTATCAAATTGTGAAGGCAACCGATCCTGGACTTTTTACTATTGGTCTCTACAGCGGGGAGATCAGGACGCAGCGAGATATGACTGAGTCAGACGGCGTAAAACAGAACCTTGTTGTTTTAGTAAAAGATAATGGGCAACCTTCTCTTTCAACTACGTGTACCATATATTTACTCATATCAGACAACTTAGCTGAACTTCCAGAGCTCAAAGACATGTCTTATGAGGAGAGTAATTCCAAATTAACCTTTTATTTGATCGTCGCACTGGTATCCATTTCAACTTTTTTCGTCACTTTTATTATTTTCATCGTTGGTATGAAGTTTTGCTGTAGGAGGAAACCTAGATTGTTGTTTGACAGCGCAGTCGCCATTCCCAGCGCATATTTTCCTCCCAACTATGCAGAAGTGGATGGAGCAGGAACTCTGCGCAGTTCTTACAATTATGACACTTATTTAACAACGGGCTCGCGCACCAGTGACTTCAAGTTTGTTGGGTCTTTCAACGACAATTCGTTACACAATTGCCAGACTCTGAAAAATGAAATAAAGGAAATGACTGAAGAAATGACTGAGAGCGAAAGTAAAACACAGTCCGGGATGAATGATCTGTCCGTGGTAAGTTAAAAGTTGATTTTGCTCTTACAGTATACCTACCAGGCTATTTATTATTTTAGGTTCTATAAGTTCTAAAACTATTCTAAATAGGTTTATGCCTTATATAAATCGCACACGTATAGCCCAAATGTACATTCAGTTTTATTGCATCTTAGTTTCAGAACCATAATGTGGAACAGCGACACTAATTTTTATCTTTATACTTTGAAAATCTGAAAGTCTGAAAATAGTTACGAAATTTCTTGTTGTGATTTGGATGACGTGTCAAGTAAAGGCACTTATAGTGAATCTCAAAAATGGCAGGTTTCCTATTCATTAATTTATAATTAATTGGTATGAAGTGTTTTCTTTTTTAAAACCAACACTTGCGATTGTCTGGCGTACTTTCAACTGTTTGTCTCTCGTTGTGGAATATGGTCTTAAGTGCAATAAGCGACTTGTGGGAATGGAATACAGCTGTCACGATTAATCGATTAAATTTAATTACTCGGTTATTTAAGAGCTTCGATTTAAATTCTCCTAATCGACTCGACAATTTAAGGCGGAAGGAAGACGGCGCATAGAGGATGAGGGTTCAAATAAAGAGCGAATGCATAACATGCGTGGAAGCTCTTCACATTAAAAGTGAATGAAAATGCTGTCTGTCAGTATTGCAAAGCAGAACTTAAATATCACCACAGCAAGACTGCAATGGAAATATATCTTAAAATTTCACATTCAGGTTTGACGGACTCACCCAGAGTAGCCTAGAGCATCTTTCTCGTTACTTTGACTTAAATTATTTTATTTACTTTCTATAATTCCTGTATGTCAAAATAATCGCTAGAAATTATCTACCAACAGAGTCTGTCAAATAAGTTGGTGGTGCCTGGATTTCTGCCAGCAGACACAAAGCAGTGCCGACAAGTCACTTGCCTCTTCTCAATACAATCTCTATGGAATACAGAATGTTTCCCTAGAGCAGAAAATGAATGTCTTTTTGTGACCAGTTCTTCTTTGCCTTTCTCTTGTTCACTCATTTTGTTTAACATAAATGCACCGCACAGTTTATGACTGAGTCCAACAGCAAGGACGAGAATGATTACGATTGTCTCGGAGAGCCCATGCAGAGCTCATGCAAAAGCAGCAGCGGTAAACTTTAGACTGATTTTTTTATTCTTTTCATTTACTAAGTAATGTTGAAAAGGGGTCATTGCCTACTCCAGAGGCAACTGGCGCAAGGTAGGAGAGAACCTGGGATGGGGCGCATACCCATGGCAGGACACACTTACACACCATTCACTCACATATGCACACCTACTGGCGATCTGGTAACTCTAGTTAACCTCAGCATGTTTTTAGACTGTGGGGGGAAACTGGAGTAACACCGGACGAAACCGCACGAGGACAAGGGTAGAACATGCATTGTAGTACATTACATTACATTGAAGTGTATTGTATTGTATTATATTATATTATATGCAAGGCATGGTGCTTAGAACTGTTGTTTCACACGTCTGGAACCTGGGTTCAAGTCTCTGCCCAGGATCCATGTTTGTGGAGTTTGCGTGTTTTCCTCATGTCATCTTAGAGTTTCCTGCAGATACACAGTCCAAAAGCTAATAGAAATCACAGATGGCAATGGCGATTGCTCCTGAAATATTTATCAAATCTTTGAACACCCCGATACCAGATAATGTGTCACCTGACACGGGGGTGGCCACCATTAATGTGTAAGACCAAGATTCTCAGGGAAACAGACAGCTACACTGTTCAATTGAACCAAATGAGCCTCTTAAGTTAATGCCGTCTATCAAAAATTGTTTTTCACTACTAATGAGTTAGACTGTGAGCTGGTAACAGAATACATCGTCACGGTCACTGCTAATGATGGAGGCTCTGCTTTTATCTTCTTCTAAAGATGCGCAAGCCTCTGTATCTGACATTAACGACAATTCGGCAGTGTTTTATAATGTATTGTATAGTGCATATATGAGCAAAAATAACACACCGGGCTCCTCCATTTACTCCGTTAAGGCCAGAGACCCACACTGGAGAGAAAACGATATAGTTTTGTACGCTTTGTTGCCTAATGATATCAGTGGTGTTCCAGTAACTTCACTGTTGTCCATTAATGGCGATACAGGGGTGACCCATGCTGTGAGATTATTTGATTGTGAGCAGCTCAAAAGCTTCACAGCCCATGTTTTAGCCAGAATCAGAATCAGAATCAGCTTTATTGGAAAAGTATGTTAATACACACAAGGAATTTGGTTCCGACCGATGGTATCTCTCCTCCGTACAGGCAACAGACATACATACATACCACATACGAAATGAACATGCTATTTACAGATACACAATATACATCCAATATACAGACTATGTACAAAACAAGAATAGACATACAAAGTGCAATCTTACAGTGCAGCAGAAACTGGAGCAGATATGGTATGGCACATAACTTCAGTTATTAATGACGGTTATGGCACAAGGAAAGAAACTGTTCCTGTGTCTGGTTGTTTTGGTGAGCAGGGCTCTGTAGCACCTACTGGAGGGAAGGATTAGAAAGAAGGAGTGACCAGGGTGTGTGGGGTCTGTAATGATTTTCCATGCCCGATTCCTGGTCCTTTCGGTATACAAGTCCTCAAGGGTGGGCAGGGGAGCACAGATGATTCTTTCCGCCGTCCGTAGTGTTCGCTGCAGTCTGTTCCTGTTCCTGTTTTGTGGTGGAACCAAACCAGACCATGATGGATGTGCACAGGACAGATTCGATGACTGCAGTGTAGAACTGTTTCAGCAGCTCCTGAGGTAGACCATACCTCCTGAGCTGCCGCAGAAAGTAGATCCTCTGCTGAGCCTTTCTGAGGATGGAGTTGGTGTTAATCTCCCACTTTAGGTCCTGGGAAATGGTGGTTCCTAGGAACTTTAAGGTGTCCACAGTCTTCACAGTTCTGTTGGATATTAGCCAGAGACAATGGTTCTCCTGTACTCGGCGACAACGTAACTGTGAGAAAATATATAACAGATCAGAATGATAATTCTCCGCAGATACTATACCCTGATCCATCCAGTAGCTCACTAATGGGTGAGACGAAAAAGTAGTCATGCAGGTTCTTTGGTTTCCAAGGTGATTGCTGTGGATGCTGATTCTGGGTAGAATGCCCGGCTCTCCTGCTGAAATTTTTACTATTAGGCTCTACAGCAGGGAGATCAAGCTGAGGCAGGATATTGCTGAAATGGATAATATAAAGTACAACCTCATTGTTTTAGTGAAGGATAACAGACAGCCCTCTCTTACTAATACCTGCACCTTATATTTGGTTATTTCTGACAACTTAGCCGAGCTCCCAGAATTAAAGAATAAAGCTTATGACGGCAACGATTCCAAACAAATTTCGTATTTGATTATCACTCTGGTTTTTGTTTCTCACTTCCATGATTCTTATTGTTTCCTTGAAAATATCCCACGGTAAAAAACCTAGACTTGTTATTGACAACACAGTCGCCATTCCCAGTGCATATTTAAATACAAACTATGCAGAATTGGAAGGAGCAAGAACTCTGCGTATTTCTTTCAATTGTGATGTGTACTTAACTACGGGCTCATACACCAGTTATTTCAAGTTTGTCACTTATTACAATGATGGTACAGTAACTGCTAACCAAAGCTGGAATAATTCTTGTGATGATATATTAGAAAGTGAAACACATTGTGAAATAAACCATTAGTTTGAGATAAGAATAAATAATTCAGACAATTTCAATTTGTATGATTTTATCTGTTGTAATATTCCCTTTACTGTCCATGAATGCATGCCATGGGAACAAGGTCATTGATTCTGTAATTGATATCACCACTTTTTAAATATAAATGATAAACATTGTGTATCCATTTGTACACCTATCCATATATTCACCCATTCATCCATAAATTTTCCGCAGTCTCCTATCCTGCAATGAGTCGCAATGGTACTCATTATGTCATTTCTTTTTAATTTGTCATGCCTTGGAAATTCAGGTTTCATGCAATATTTTACTTGTGTTGATAATTTCTGGGATATTGAATTTGTGAATGTTTCTTATACATTTAACATAGTCCTATATAATGAATAACATGATATTCTAATTACAACGTAAATTTGGCCGATTCAATACATCCATTCTCTATATCCACTCTCAATTTGGTTTGAGATAATTCACAAATAGTGTGTTTTCAAGATGAGTATTCTGAAAACCGAATATTGAACGGAAAATTTTATTTGCGTACATGTGGTATATTTTGCTGTAATGAATGAACAAGAAAACCGTTTGGTCATTTTATTATTTTATCGACTCCTATTGTTGAGGTTAATTGCAAAACACTGACATGATTTGAAATGTTTTACATCCCTTGTTGCTAATGCAGTTTTTTAGGAATAACTCATGGTGTCGCTGTAGCAAGATAGCAAGATGAGTGCATCCTCACTCCGCGTATATGTCGTATTCAAAATAGTCTCTTCCCAGACCAAGAAGCTGACAACGTCATATCAATGTTGCGAGCCATATTCTTTTTCGCCAGACACAAAACAACGACACTGGAAAACAACGTACACATTTATTGAGTTGAATTTGAAATAACTCTTCTGAAATGAAGAAAACGTGGCCTTTCTTCTTCTCGACGCTGCATTTGTATGCTCCTGCTTTTCTCTTCCTCGCCATTTCTGCTGCTTATGGAGATGTGACCTATTCCGTTCTGGAGGAGATGAAACGCGGATCCGTTATTGGAAATATAGCCAAGGATCTTGGACTCTCTGTTGAAAGATTGTCTCTGCGCAAAGTCCGTCTTGAAAGTGAAAGTGGCCGTCGGCGTTATTGCGATATTGATGTGAACACTGGAGATTTGATTGTGGCGGAGAGGATTGACAGAGAAGCGCTCTGCGGGAAGAAGGTTTTGTGTTCATTAAAATACGAACTTGTTCTGGAAAATCCTTTGGAGTTACATCGTATTAGTCTTCAAGTTCAGGATATTAACGACAACTCGCCTCAATTTAAAAATGAGAGAATTAGTCTTGAAATACCCGAATCTGCACCTAAGGGATCTTCTTTCCATTTAGATGCTGCTCACGACGCGGATGTAGGACAGAACGCGGTTCAAACTTACACGCTACAAATGAATGATCATTTCATTTTGACTGTTCAGACAAATAGAGTTGGTGCGAAATATAGTGAATTGGTTTTAGAGAAAGAGCTGGATCGCGAACAACAGCAAGAGGTAACCTTAACACTTATTGCCACTGATGGTGGGATTCCTCAGAGATCTGGTACTGTCGAAATACGCGTCACTGTATTGGATGTTAATGATAATATTCCAGTATTTAGCCAGCCAGTTTATAAAACTAGTTTGCCTGAAAATTCTCCCTTAGGTACGGTAGTGCTTACCGTTAGCGCTTCAGACGCAGACCTCGCAGCCAACGGTGAAGTATCATATGAATTTGAGCGTGTTTCAGACAATGATTCTCAGATGTTTTCCATTGATGGTAAAACAGGTGAAATTAAGGTACTGGGCGCAATTGACTTCGAAGAGGAATCCGTTTACGAAATGCCTATTCAAGCAAAAGACGGGTCTGGATCGGCGTCTTATTCAACAGTCATGATACACATTATTGACGTAAATGATAATGCACCGGAAATATTTGTAAAATCTTTAATCAACCCCATACTGGAAAGCACGTTGCCTGGTACAGAGGTAGGCATTATCAACGTGCAGGATAAAGACTCTGAGCAAAACGGACAAGTTCGCTGTTCCATTCCGCAAAATGTACCTTTTAAGCTAGTGCCATCTATTAAGAATTATTATTCACTACTAACAACAGGAGCGCTAGATCGGGAGTTAGTGTCGGATTACAACTTCACAATTATTGCGACCGACGAGGGTGCCCAGCCTTTGTCTTCCTTTAAGTCGATAAAGTTATCTATATCTGACGTGAATGATAACTCACCTGTATTTAATCGGGAATTCTATAATGCTTACATCAATGAAAATAATAAACCGGGCTCCTCCATTTCCTCTGTCGTTGCGAGAGACCCGGATTGGAAACAGAATGGCACGGTTTTCTATTCTCTGCTACCCAGTGAGGTCAGTGGTGTTCCAGTGTCTTCCCTTCTGTCTATTAACGGAGATACAGGTGTTATCCATGCTGTCAGATCATTTGATTATGAGCAGTTCAGAAGCTTCAAAGCACACGTTATAGCCAGAGATAATGGTTCCCCTCCGCTCAGCAGCAACGTGACTGTGAGCGTTTTTATAACAGATCAGAACGATAACTCTCCACAGATACTATATCCCACACTATCGGGAAGTTCCCTCATGACTGAAATTATTCCGAAAAGTAGTACAGCAGGCTCTCTGGTTTCCAAGGTGATCGCTGTGGATGCTGACTCTGGACAGAATGCGTGGCTCTCCTATCAGATTGTTAAATCGACAGATCCCGAACTTTTTACTATTGGTCTGCACAGCGGGGAAATCAATCTGAGAAGGGATATTTTTGATACGGATAGCGTAAAACAAAACCTCATTGTTTTAGTGAAAGATAACGGAGAGCCCAATCTTTCTACTACCTGCAGCATATATTTGCTTATTTCTGACAATTTAGCTGAGATTCCGGAGCTAAAGGACATGTCTTATGAGGAAAGCAATTCCAAATTAACTTTATACTTGATCGTCGCACTGGCATCCGTTTCAACTTTTTTCATCGCTTTCATGATTATAATCATGGCCTTCAAATTTTGTGGAAGAAGGAAGACTAGTCTGATGTTTGACGGCGCGGTCGCCATTCCCGGCGCCTATTTCCCTCCCAACTATGCAGAAGTGGATGGAGCAGGAACTCTGCGCAGTTCTTACAATTATGACACGTACTTAACAACGGGCTCGCGCACCAGTGACTTCAAATTCGTAACTTCGTACAATGGCAACACACTTCCTGCAAATGAGAAACTTAGGAAGAGCCTTGACGAAATCACAGTGGCTGATACACTTGATGAAGCTGACAAGGTGAGTTGTAAATAATTGTACATTTAAATTTGTACTGAATTTTTTTTTTATAATGTTTGATATTCTTGAACATTGAAGTCTCCGTCTGATGTAAAAATGGACTACATTCACAGTTACTACATTATTCGGAGTTGTGTATATTTGTATATTGTGATTTAAAAAATTAGCATTCAATTTTTGTGAGGTACTGGAAGCACAAGCAGGTAGACAGAATAAATAGTGCAGCGTGAATAGAATGCGGGAACAGGTGGATCCTGACATAGGTCTATTTTGGAGGACCACAATACATCACATCCTCCTCTCACTAATAATTAGTAAAACTACTTGATTCAGTCATTTCTAACCCATTCAGGTCCCTCACTGTCTTCAAAGAATCATCAATAGCTTAATAAAAAGATCCATTGACACTGATAGTTAGGCTGAATATGGTCAAATGTGTTTTTATTAAGGGGAAATGGCTTAACACATTTTAAATAGGCAACAGTAGTGGGCAGCATGGGGATGCAGTGAATACCACTGTTGCAGCACACCTCCAAGATTGGAGGTTCCAATCCCATTTCATTAAATACTGCCTCAGATCACACATACGCATCCTTACACTTAGCTTTAATTTTTATGGATACATTGAATAGCTTGGTGATGTTCGTTGAGTTGTTCCTTTACATTATGTTAAATATCTGCAGTAGGCAAAGACTTATAAACCAAAAACCAAAAATAAATTTGGAATATCTATGGAATATACATTCCAGTTGAAGATACGGTAACTAGAGAGAAATCAAAAGTACAACATATATTTATTCATGACATGAATAAAATCCTTCTGTGTCTATAATTGTTAATCCAAATAATTCGCTGATTTTATTTTTAATTTGGTAATATATATTTAAAGGAATTGTCAGGTTACTACAGTTGTCCTTAAGATAAAATATTCCTGAAAATTATGTTATTCTCAAAGCCATGTCCAAAATTTAAATAGATTGCATGTAGACGGCGTCTCTTAACTGTATTAAACAAGGCTGTTTCTGCATGTTTTCTGATTATAGACCACATTATTGACATAAAACTGTCTTTCTTAACTCTTGCCCTACTTTCGTTTACAAGATTATTTTTATAATTTGTTAACTTGATCCTTTTTAGGAGCTATGACAGCCCATATCTTAAAATGGCCATAAAAAACTTTGAAAATAACATGCATTATTTAGTCTTTCCAGTTATGATTAAATTTTTTCATTTGGTAGATGCTTTTATTCAAAGTGATATACAATTGGTAGTTACATAACAGGCATACAGTCATGAAGGAGCTTCTATTTTCTAAAGAGTAACCAGAAACAAGTGCAAGATACCAGTGCAGGAATAAAGCTATAGAAGCCTTTTTATAACCATCAAAAATGCTACAGATGCACTTAACACCCAAGACAGAATCTAGTAAGACGCCATGTCTAAGTGCAATATAAACACACTGCGGTGAGTTCTCCAAAACCCTCTTAACGCTAGATCATTCATAAGTTCTTTCTTAAGATGTACCTTAACGTCGCAAGATGTTCCCCAAAACGTCCTTAGCTAAGTATACCTTCTGTAAGAGATACTTTGATAAAGTTGGCCTGAACCATTCTCAGCTCTCACTTATCTATGTTGTCAATTCATAACACTAGTTGCCCGCACAGTTCGGACCACGTGCCTCTGAAATGAGCAATGTTCTAATAATACAATAGTTGTCAGGGGTGGGGGGGTGCGATGTATATTGTGACTTAACAATGGAAACACATGCAACACATTGTGAAAGGATGTGATGTAAGAAAGATTTTAATATAATTTTCAAATAATATAGAAAAGATTTTAAGACTATATAAGTCTTAAAATAATTATGTTAATAAGACTAACATGGTTAAGGGTACAGTTTCACAACTGATCATAGCTAAAAAAATAACTGATCCATATAATAATGGTTTTGTCTGATACCTGGCTACAATCTTTGTTAGGTATGTGTTTCATCGTAACTCTCTGCATACACAGTAAAATGACCTCAGTAACAGGCGGATTCATAATGAAATATAAGAAACATTCTGTTGATTATGTATTTATTTATTTATTGGGGATGGGGGGGCAATACTGGGGGGATGCATCCGCCTGTCTCTGCCGCCCCGGGGATACACACTCTTCTCTAATATGCCAAAGTCATAAAATATCAAAACTTTGGTTCATGAGGTTAAGAGTCGACACTACAGGTTCATTTACATATAAGACCTATATACTTGTACCCCCCCCAAAAAAATAGGAGTCAGTGTAACAGATTGGAGATTATGTTAAGACAGAAAAGCAACTATTCTTTCAGCTGTTGCGCCATTTGATACACAAATATTGATGCGCACAGGTGTTTAATAGAACAAATAAAAATAAAATAATGTCGTACTACAATCTGGGGAGGCCAGTTCATGCATCCAGTCGGCAAAAATCATATTTACAGTTAGATGATTCAATTTGTTATATTTGTATATTACACTATGTAACAAATTTTTATTTTTATTTTGTTCCTGGGTACAAAGTGTGTTTTCCTAACCCGTTATGCC
>JAAGVU020000002.1:2993034-3003820 GCA_011763525.2 Mormyrus iriodes
TAGATATAATGGATCTGAATGACAATGCTCCGGAGATATTTATTAAGTCTCTTAAGAATCCCATACCAGAAGACGTACTGCCTGATACGGAGGTGGGCATCATTAACGTTCAGGATAAAGACTCGGGAAGAAATCGGCAGGTTCACTGTTCAATTCAACAAAACATCCCTTTCAAGTTAATACCGTCAGTTAAAAACTACTTTACGCTGGTAACCTCTGCCGTAACTGACCGTGAACTAATGTCGAACTTTAACATTACGATTACCGCAACAGACGAGGGCTCTCCACCATTGTCTTCTTCAAAAGCGGTACAATTGACTATATCAGATGTAAACGACAATGCGCCGATATTCAATGAACAACGGTACAGCGCCTATGTCAGTGAAAATAACCAGCTTGGCTCATCCATTTGTTCTGTTACAGCGACTGACCCAGACTGGAAAGAGAACGGCACAGTTATATACTCTATTTTGTCCAGTGAGGCTAATGGTGTTCCAGTATCATCACTACTGTCTATTAACGGAGATACGGGGGTAATTCATGCAGTAAAATCATTTGATTATGAACAGTTCAGAAGTTTCAAAGCCCATGTTATTGCTAGAGATAATGGTTCCCCTCCACTCAGTAGCAACGTGACTGTCACCATCTTCATAACAGATCAAAATGATAACTCTCCACAGATACTTTACCCCGATCCATCAGGAAAATCATTCCTTACTGAGATGGTCCCTAAAGCTGCTTATGGGGGCTCTCTTGTTTCCAAGGTGATCGCTGTGGATGCTGACTCTGGACAGAATGCATGGCTCTCCTATCAGATTGTGAAGGCCACCGATCCAGGACTTTTTACTATTGGTCTCCATAGTGGGGAGATCAGGGCTCAGCGGGACATTGCTGAATCGGATAATGTGAAACAGAACCTTATAATTTTAGTTAAAGATAATGGACAACCCTCTCTTTCAACCACATGTACTGTATATTTACTCATTTCTGATAACTTGGCTGAGATTCCTGAGCTAAAGGACATATCTTATGAGGAGAGCAATTCCAAATTAACTTCATATTTGATCATTGCACTGGTATCTGTGTCAAGTCTATTCATGGCTTTTATTATTCTCATCATCGCCCTGAAGTTTTGCAATAGGAGCAAACCTGGACTGATATTTGACGGCGCGGTCGCCATTCCCAGCGCATATTTCCCTCCAAACTATGCAGAAGTGGATGGAGCAGGAACTCTGCGCAGTTCTTACAATTATGACACGTACTTAACAACGGGCTCGCGCACTAGTGACTTCAAATTCGTAACTTCTTACAATGACAACACACTTCCTGCTAATCAGGACCTTATGAAGAGCCAAATGGAAACCACAGTGAGTGATGCAGTGGCTCTTAATGAAAGTGATGAGGTAAGATTTAAATACTAATTCAGTTTTTTTTTTTACTTGTTCCAGATTTGCACTTGTGCCGTGTCACATCACAAAATTACCATATTCAGTTATGATGCTATCTACCTGCCTACTTATGCTTCTTTACAAAAACAGTCAACCTTTTGAGGACACTTATAGATTATGTATATTTAAAATCCTATGATTATGTTGCATATTTGGTATGTGCGAACTACCGATGATATTTGATCATGGATGGATAATTTTATATCATGACATTGCTGAAATGACAGATGGAATGAGAATTCCTTATTGAAGCAGAGGAATTTGTTTTTACCTCAGTAATGCAGTGGGGTGTATTGTGGTCTGCATTTCAGAAACTGTAATGGAACAGGTGTGTTCTGAAACATTGATTTGGACCACATACATTTATATCATAAAACCACAATAACTAGAAAAGGTACATGTCACGTCGTCGGGCGGAGTGGCGAGGCATGGTGCCGGGCAAAAGGAAGCAGGAGGCAGCGTAGGCTGGTGAACCCCGTCAGGGGACTTTATTCCGTGCGTAAGCACTGGCAGGGAGAGGGTATACGCGAACATGCACTTCACAATGACCGACAAGGAACCACAGGACAGGGAAGTTTATATAAGGGAAACAGGGAAGAATGAACGAGGGGCACCTATGGGTGATTAATACAGGGAAAGAACATGAGGTAACTAGGCAACACTCAACAGGCATGGCTGCTACCCAGCCCCGCCTGTGGGGAAACACTGGGGAAACACAGACCGGGAAGGGCTGGACATTACAGTACATGATTCAAATTATTTGACCTGTTTACATTTTATTGTACAGGCGGCAGTAATATGTTGTAGAATTGATTTAAGTCTTATACATATAGTTGAAGAAAAACTTATTTTTCATATTTTATGCTGTCTGTCATATTGCGGAAAGGAGCAACTCGGGGACAGGTGTAAGAAAAACGAAAGGGGACTTTGTTGGGGTTAAAAAACAGGAATAGTGAAACAAAATGGTACCGCGAGGGATCAAAACAGGAAGGCTAGCAAAAGGTAGGGCATAGGCAACGGGAGGAATAACGTGAATGACCGAACTAATGGCAACGAGACAAACAGGTACTTAAATACATAGACTAACAGGGGGCAACAAGCATCAGGTGTGGCCCATCAGGCCATGTGAGGGAGGAGACAGGAGGGTCAGGCAGCCACGGTGGGCAGGATATGACAATCCCATCTACTGGCTTAAAATCTTTCTTAAACTTATATTTATTTTATTACCTGAATGAATTATTCATATTTTTGATCCGTCTGTTTTATTATAGACACAGCCATGTGAAATTTTTCTCAGTGAAATGTAATGGCAGAATTTTGAGATTTCTATAATTGCCTACAGTACGAAATATTTGTTACAGCCACGTACAGCATTTTTAATAGTTTGTAGGCTACCTTGATTTATGTCAATATTTCCTGATTGTAGACCATGTTATAGCACATACATATTTGCTTCTTGGGATACTGGAAGGCCGGTCTCAAACTGACTTGATTTAGGTTTGTTTCTCTTTTTTTTACTATCTTGAATTGGTCATCAAAAATGGTGCTAATGAAACTGATTATAAGTCCCTTACTATCCACCCCCTTTTTTGTTGTTTTGAACTTAATTAATTTAAGTTTAATTTAAGTCTCCACCTAAATCTTCAATCTTCAATAAGTAAAAACAGATATGCTGTGAATGAAAACTCTTAAGGAGTTCTCAAATTGCGTTTTGTTTAATTTCCTTTGGTTTGCGCCATCTGTACAATGAACATAATTATTGCCCATTACATTTATCTAGCAGATGCTTTTATCCAAAACTGCATAGTTGAGACAGCAGGGTCAGCAGTCCCAAGTGGGGTTACAGGCCTTGCCTAAGGGCCTAATGATGAAATCTCTCTGTAATTCCCAGGACATGAATTGATGACCTTTCAGTCAGTGACAGAGCATCCTAACCTGCTGAGCCACACCACCCCTGACTAATTAAGGGCTCATTTGAAAAGAAAAAAAAATAGGACACACAATAGATTGCCTTTTATTTTTTCAAATATTCACTTCCTTTAGAGATATGTACTGTTTTAAAATCATACATTTTACTATAAACAGTTTAAACCACATGTCAAATTCAAGGCCTGTGGGCCACAGCCTGCAGTACAAGTCCTTAAGCCCTGCAAAAATATTTTGATATTCTTTTAAAAATAGCCCAAGAATAAGAGTGTAAAGGTACACAAAACTCACAGCTCGGTACAAACCTGAATTTTGGGTTCACAATTCAGTACAATTTCGGTACAGCAGGGCACGTTGAATTTGTTGTGAAATTATTTCTTATAAAAACTGCAAACAAACACAATTAGGACGAATTGTAAACCAAAGGAAGTGCATCTGATGGTAATATAACAAAATGTAAGAGACTGTTATTTGTATGTTGTAAAAATAAATATATAAAATAAATACAAATTTGAAAATTAGACTGCATAATAACAGTCGTAATGAAATAAATCCTGTATTCTCTACTATCTAGTATGGTCCCAAATCTGCAGCGATAAACACCCCTATAGCCATATTTATTTTTAATCCAGTCTGAATTTCCTAGCAGAAGCCTTAAATGCCATGGGGAGACTAATTGCAGTGATTGTTTCTGCCTTTCTTGGGTCCTACACACACTCAGATGATGCCGTCTCAAATGAGTTAGCATGTTGGATGTGTTTCCAGCAACATATCCAAGTTTAGTATATCAGAGCAGACAGACAGTTCTGGTCATACCAACTACTGTCTCTCCAGTATTAGTGTAATCTATTGGGAAACCAAAATGTTCCAGAACTACTGATTATGACTGGGTGTAACCAGCTTCAGCTGGAACCAACTCACAGCCACAATTAGTGTGATGTTTTCTGCATTGAACAGCTACTTATAAATTTAGATTCTGTCGATGTCAAAAAGAGAATTCATTCATTTCATTATGAGTTCAGAACCAAAAATGATGTAACCAAATGAACCAAGTGCCAAACAACAATTTCGTGTACACATGAACCGTTAGAGCGCTATGTGGGAAATAGGGATCATCCTGTGCAAACCTGCAGTATAACTTTCCTCTTCCTGCCCCCCCCCCGCCCCACTGACAAGTTCAAAAGTACCGAGATAAAAACCAGCAAAACAGCTGTAATCTGGTTGTTTTAATTTCTTGGGACTAATCTCAGTCTATTTCTCATTTAAAAGAAAGATCCAGCGGATAACGTCAGATGAGATCAGATGAATAATAGTTCATCACCCCAGTGGACACATTTAATTTAATTCATCATTATAGTTTATTTCTTCAGAGAGGTTTTGTAAAATTGTCTAGTTTTATTTAAAAAGATAATTTTCAGAAATAATGTTCAATGCAAAGTTTACATTTGTAAATGTTTTTTAATATAGTAAAGATTTCAATTAAATAACAGCAAAGTTTGGGTCACACTGTTATTCACTATACAAATAAGCCTTGTTCAGGCCGCAGATTCATTGGTGGTTTTTAATATGGCCCTTTCAGTGACTGAATTTGACCCTCCTGGCTTAACTTTTTAAAAATATTTGATGTAGCTGTTCTGCACACTGTCCCTTGAGTACGCCCTTTATGTAGCTTTTGTTTCATCCATCGAAACACATAATTAGGAGTGAGGAACTGCTACTATAAAATTGTGCACATATATTACCTCAGATAGGCATACTGTAAGTCATACATTGGTTTTATCCTTCTCCCAACCTCTTATCAGGGTTGTGGAGGGACCTGGAACCCATCCCAGGCAGTATAGGGCTGAAGGATGGGGTACGGTCTGGATGGGATGCCAGTCCATCACAGGGAACATACAAATACACAAAGGTTATTCGGAGATGCCTGTTGGCCTAAGTAAGTACATGTGTTTGGATGATGGGAGGATAACCCAGTGACACTGTAGGAACGTGCACACTCTACACACATACTGGTGTGTGTGGAGGTGGGAGACAGCAGTTGTAACCACTCAGCCACTGTGCCAGCCAGCCTTGATTACAGTAACGAGACAGTTGAAAGTAAATTGAATGCTTCAAGCTTACTGATTGATATGGTTTGTGTATGTTTTTCTTTCAAAATGTTTAGCACATTGCCATGAACTCCTCAGGAGTTCTGTGCAAATATCCATATACATCCTAAAATAAGAAAATATAATGAATAAAAAACAGTTTAAATACTTTGTTGGTTCCTGTACTAAATAAGTAGTTGATGGATGGATGTACGTTTATTAGAGCTACTTAATAATAATGTTGAATTACACGTTGTACTTGTAGTACTTAAAAATATCTGTGAGTGTCGCTATTGACCAACCCAGGCTCCACTCATACACGTATACACCCATTTGTGTAATATTCTGAACCACAAACTAGTGACAAGCTGCACGCTTATCGGGTCGGTCAGTACACCGCAGAAATCGCCACTAATGATGTAAATTGAGGCTGAAAGGGTGGTTACGTGTCTCATCTATGAAATTTTCGCGGAAAAAAAATAGATTTTTTGGTGTATGCAGTAGATATGGAATACAAAGGCTGCAGGGTGCATGGAGTACTGTATCTTCTTTTATTTATCATCATCTTACCACTGACGTTTGGAGATTTGAGTTATTCTATACCGGAGGAGATGAGACGCGGATCAGTAATTGGAAATATAGCAAAGGATCTCGGACTTGATGTTAAAGGATTGTCTGCTCGTAATGCTCGATTGGACAGCGAAGGGACCGGGAGAGAGTTCTGCGACATTAACCTGAAAACTGGAGATTTGATTGTGGCTGGCAGGATCGACAGAGAGGAGCTTTGTGGGGAAAAGGCTTCTTGTCCTATAAAATGCGAGCTTGTGATGGAGAACCCTTTGGAGCTACAACGTATAACACTCCAAATCCAGGATATCAATGACAACACGCCCGTCTTTCCTAAAGATTTTATCAAATTGGAAATTATAGAATCGGCAAATACAGGATCTAGATTTCGAGTATATGAGGCTCATGACGCGGACACAGGAGAAAACGCAGTTCAAAGTTATGCTCTACAAAATAACGACTATTTTCGTTTGGCTGTTACTACAAGTACGTACGGTGGAAAATATGCGGAGCTGATATTAGAAAAGGAGCTGGACCGTGAACAAGAACATGAACTAACATTATTGCTTACGACCGCTGACGGTGGGACTCCTCAAAGATCAGGTACTTTGCAAATACATGTCACGGTGTTAGATGCGAACGATAATAGTCCTGTGTTTAGCCAAACCGTTTATACAGCTATTCTGCCTGAAAATTCCCCTTTGAACACTGTAGTGGTTACTGTCAGCGCTAGTGATGCAGATGAGGGCGCTAACGGCGAAGTAACATATGAATTTAGTCGTATTTCCGAAAAAGCTAGAAAAACATTTGCAATTAACGAGAAAACCGGCGAAATCAAGGTGTCTGGACCAATCGATTTCGAAGAAGGGACCAGTTATGAAATACGCATTGACGGTAAGGATGGAGCTGGGCTCTCTTCTCAAGCTAAATTAATAATTGAAATTGCTGATGTGAATGACAACGCTCCGGAGATATTTCTCAAATCGCTTAACAACCCCATACCAGAAGACGCGGTGCCTGGCACTGAAGTGGGTTTAATTAACGTACAAGACAAAGATTCTGACAAAAATGGACAGGTTCGCTGTACTATAAAACAATATGTTCCGTTTAAATTGATACAGTCGATTAAAAATTATTATTCACTTGTAACAACTGCAGCGCTAGACCGTGAGGTATTATCAGTTTACAACATCACTATTACTGCAAGTGACGAGGGCTCTCCCCCGCTGTCTTCTTCTAGAACTATACAATTGTCTGTATCCGACGTGAACGATAATTCTCCAGTATTTCACGAGGGAACTTACAGCACCTATGTCAGTGAAAATAACCAGCCCGGCTCATCTATTTGTTCGGTTACAGCGAGGGACCCAGACTGGAAACAAAACGGCACCGTTGTATACTCTCTTTTGCCCACTGAGATTAATGGCTTTTCAGTGTCGTCATTCTTCTCCATTAATGGAGACACGGGGGTAATTCATGCGGCAAAATCATTCGATTATGAGCAAGTGAGAAGTTTTAAAGTCCATGTTGTTGCTAGTGACAATGGTTCCCCTCCGCTGAGGAGCAACGTGACCGTGAGCGTCTTCATCACAGATCAGAATGATAACTCTCCGCAGATACTATACCCTGATCCATCAGGAAACTCCGTTATGACTGAACTGGTCCCTAAAGCTGCTCACGCGGGCTCTCTGGTTTCCAAGGTGATCGCTGTGGATGCTGACTCTGGACAGAATGCTTGGCTCTCCTATCAGATTGTGAAGGCAACTGATCCTGGACTTTTTACTATTGGTCTCCACGGCGGGGAAATCCGGGCGCAGCGGGACATTGCTGAATCGGATAGTATGAAACAGAACCTCGTTGTTTTAGTAAAAGATAATGGACAACCGTCATTTTCTACTACATGTACTGTAAATTTAGTTATTTCTGACAACTTAGCCGAGATTCCCGAGCTAAAGGACATGTCTTATGAGGAGAGCAATTCCAAATTAACTTTCTATTTGATTATCGCACTCGTCTCAGTTTCTACCTTTTTCATCGTTTTCATGATTCTTATTGTGTTCATGAAAGTGTGCCACAGGAGGAAACCTAGATTGTTGTTTGACAACGCAGTCGCCATTCCCAGCGCATACTTTCCTCCCAACTATGCAGAAGTGGATGGAGCAGGAACTCTGCGCAGTTCTTACAATTATGACACTTATTTAACAACAGGGTCGCGAACTAGCGACTTCAAATTCGTAACTTCTTACAATGGTGATACGTTGCCTACTCATCCTACTCTGAAAAAGAGCTCAGAAGAAATCACCGACAGTGATGTTCGATCTCCGCGTGGAACGGTGTGCGAGGTAATATTAATACGCTTTTTCTACACTTGTTGATCTTTCCTTGCGGTTCTACCTATTAACAACTTATACTTTTTAAATATTGTTTGTTTTGCTAATAGTATTATTGTTTTTATTGTGATTTGTGCCTCTGCTTTCTTATGCTAACTTATTTCGTACATTTTACATCAAAGACTTTTTACTGGGATTAGATGACTAGGATGATTTATGCATTTTAGCGATTCTAGCATCGTCCTACACTCTTCAAAACCTACAGAACTGTGCAAACGTCTTAGGCAGCCAAAGGAAATGTTTAGAGCTATTCATCTAGGTAGTAAGTGCACATTTGCTCAGAACAAAAAACACAATGTAACATTAGAACATATGAAAATTAAGAGTAACACAATAAAAACTAGTAATCATTTCTTCTGTTCTCCAAAAAGTTACTGCTATCTAGCTGAATGGCTATATAAACTCCGCTTTGGTTCCCAAACCTTTCCTCAGCCATTCCATACATTTATTAAATTTCACCGTCAGCTCACTTAATTGATTAACTTAATTAGTTTAAAAAAGTCAATGAGGTATTGATTAGCTATACGAGGTGTGCTAGTGGTGGAGTCAAAAACTACATGGGTGTATTAAATGGTTGCTGCAAATAACGCATTGATTTTAGCAGAGGTGTTGAAATGGCTAAGCTAACATACTTTAACAAGCATAATATCCTAATTTTACACCATGAAGATCATTCAAACGTCATTTTATTTAGTTGCCTAAGACTTTTGCGCAGTACTATAGACATGCTCATAAAGATGCGCAATTTGTTTAATGAAGTGGTTTAACTTAAGTATGTTAATAAGTCGGTTTGCTATTAGAGAAGAATGCATATAGTTTTGTTGAAGTTGATAACTAACACACTTGTTAACAGCACAAAATGGTACATCTTTTGTTTCCCAGTGGGTGAACAAACCGATTAGGGAACCACGACATCTCAAAATGTGTTAAAGTGATTCTGAAAGGGCAGTGTGAGTAGAGTCATTCATTTTTACTTGATGAAGGATTTTTATTTTTTTTCTACATTAATTTCCCCCTTAACTTGAGCAACATCAAAGGTACAATTTGCTTAATTGTGGCTGTACCGATGTTTTTGTAGGCCTATATGTCTTCGTGGGGAAACGCTCTGCTATTTTAATATAGGAGTAAATAGAAGCTGCTTAAAGTTACTTCAGTACATAATTAAAATACGAGTGGTGTAACCGCAATATGACGGTTCTGAGCAGGGGTGACTGATCACTGAGTTAGAAAGTAACTATGTATCATACGCATGTAACATATTCTTTGGGATAATCAGATTTTTCTCAGATATTTAAGTATTTATTAGCCTAATACTGAAACAACTATCAATTCAGGTCTAATAATAATAATAACAATAAAACTATATCCTTCTGCTTTTCTCGATTCATTTACGTTATTAATCAAATCAGCCGTAAGACGACTGAATATTAAGCTGTATTAACATATGGGTCATATAACTGTGCACCTATTTCAGCTACCGGTCCGGTGATGATGAAGATCATTATTATTGATATTATTCTTATTGACCTTTAGAATTCGACACTTCGTTCTATTAAAATACAAAAATGTCTTCACATTTACAATAACGTTACTACTGGTCAATCTGCAGTTTTTAAATCATACAGTAGGAGGCAATGTTCACCAACAATAGGAGGTTCGGCGGTGCTGTCCATTACCCTCATACTACTATAATGAGCAGAATTTCGACGTGCTGTAATAGCCACGAATGCACTCATATCTCGATTTTGTATGGACCGACTTAAAGCGGATCTCACTAGCAATAGCCTGATTTGCGGTGATTTAACACGTGTCTATCCACAAAGGTTCTGTTTTATATCACTAGGCGAACGGTAAATGCGGTGCCACGCCTTCAGCATTCGCATGGAATACAAAGAATCTCTCGCTATGAAGCAGACGTTGTGTTTTTTAATCTACGCTTTTTTTTGTGTCTCGCAAACGTTTGGGGATGTGAGCTACTCCGTTCAGGAAGAACTTCAAAAAGGATATGTTATTGGGAATATAGCGAAGGATCTGGGACTGAGCACCGAAAGACTGTCAGTACGCAAGGCCCGTCTCGATACTGAAGGTAGCCGCCGTCGTTACTGTGACATTAATCTGAATACCGGCGACTTGATTGTTGCGGAGAGGATTGACCGGGAAACACTCTGTGGTAAAAAATCTTCATGCACTTTACAATATGAACTTGTTCTGGAGAATCCTTTAGAGTTTCACCGGATTTCTCTCCAGGTGCTTGATATTAATGACAATTCGCCAATATTTGCCAACGATATTATTAGACTGGAAATCACAGAAAATGCTGTTAAGGGCACTCGGTTCCTTCTGGATGAAGCCCGCGATGCGGATATTG
>JAAGVU020000002.1:3004053-3027029 GCA_011763525.2 Mormyrus iriodes
GTCTTTAGTCAAGCCGTTTATAAAGTCAGTCTGCCGGAAAATTCTCCGTTAGACACTGTGGTAGTTACAGTTAGTGCTGCAGATGCAGACGACGGAGCCAATGGCGAAGTGTCTTATGAACTCGGTCTGTTGTCAGAAGAGGAGAAAAAACTGTTTTATTTGGACCGGAAAACAGGAGAAATCAAGTTAAAAGGGGCAGTAGATTTTGAAGAGGAGTCTAGTTTTGAAATGGAAATACAAGCTAAAGATGGCTCAGGACTCGTTTCTCAGACAAAAGTACTATTAGAAATCACCGATGTCAATGACAACGCTCCGGAGATACTTATTAAATCTCTTTATAACCCTATACCAGAGGACGTGTTACCTGGCACAGAAGTGGGACTTATTAACATTCAAGACAAAGACTCTGGAAGAAATCGACAGGTCCACTGCTCAATTGAACAACATATTCCCTTCAAGTTAACACCACCAATTAAAAACTATTATTCATTGGTAACTTCTGGCGTACTTGACCGTGAAATATTGTCAAATGTTAACATTACTATTATTGCAACCGACGAAGGCTCTCCACCATTGTCCTCTTCTAAAACTGTACAGTTATCTATATCAGATGTAAACGACAATGCTCCAATATTCAGTCAGCAAACATATAGCGCCTACGTCAGGGAAAATAACCAAGCTGGTTCATCCATTTGTGCGGTTACAGCGACAGACCCTGATTGGAAACAGAATGGCACGGTTGTCTACTCTCTTTTGCCAAGTGAGGTTAACGGTGTTCCAGTGTCATCGCTATTATCAATTAATAGAGAGTCGGGGGTGATACATGCTGTAAAATCATTTGATTATGAGCAGTTCAGAAGTTTCAAAGCCCATCTTACAGCCCGGGACAATGGTTCACCGCCACTTAGTAGCAACGTGACTGTAAACGTTTTCATAACAGATGAGAACGACAACGCTCCACAGATACTGTACCCAACTCCATCAGGAAGTTCCTTCATGACTGAGATGGTCCCTAAAGCGGCGCATGCGGGTTCCCTAGTTTCCAAGGTGATTGCTGTGGATGCTGACTCTGGCCAGAATGCTTGGCTCTCCTATCAAATTGTGAAGGCAACCGATCCAGGAATTTTTACTATTGGTCTCCACAGTGGGGAAATCAGGGCACAGCGGGACATTGCTGAATCGGATAGTATGAAACAGAACCTTATTGTTTTAGTAAAAGATAATGGACAACCCTCTCTTTCAACCACAAGTACTGTATATTTATTTATTTCTGACAACTTAGTTGAGATCCCAGAACTAAAGGACATGTCTTATGAGGACATCAATTCCAAATTAACTTTTTATTTGATTATCGCACTGGTCTCAGTTTCTGTCTTTTTCATCGCTTTCATGCTTCTTATTGTGTTCATGAAAGTGTGCCACAAGAGGAAACCTAGGTTGTTGTTTGACAGCGCAGTCGCCATTCCCAGCGAATATTTCCCTCCGAACTATGCAGAAGTGGATGGAGCAGGAACTCTGCGCAGTTCTTACAATTATGACACGTACTTAACGACGGGTTCACGCACCAGTGACTTCAAATTCGTAACTTCATACAATGGAAATACGCTCCCTATTGCAACCACCTTAAAAAGGAGTCCTGGCGGAATCCCCGACGGCAATGTTATTGCTCCGCTTGAAACTCCATGCCAGGTAAAATTGCATCTTTACAAATATTTACCCATGTTCTCCGTTAGCATTGTTGTTATTTTTTCCACACAAAACTATTTTTGTTGTACACCTAATATCGGGTATTTTATGATCATTATACGCTGTTCTTTCTCATTTTAATATGACTATATATTATAACAGATGTTTCATCATTTGACCCTTACACTTGGTTTCTTAATTTGGTTTATCCTATTGATAAGTAGAATTTTTACAAGTACGTACAACACTCCTAATGATTTCTATGGTTTTCTTAATCTGCGCATTGTTTGTAGCGATTTCAAAAACAACGAAGCTCAATAGTGATTACATTCGAAGCTGAATGTAATCTATATTCCTAACTATACTAGCAATTTGACATCTTTTTAATTAAATATGACTAATTTGGTTTTGTCTGGTATTAATAGTCTAAAACTTTTCTAACTGAAAGCCAGCTTGACTCACATGCCTGTTTAATTTTCTGGGAGCATATTAGCGACGTTTCTGACTCGACTGTATCCATATGAAGGATAGCTGCAGCCTTTCGTGGAAAGACAAATCAGCCTTTAAATATAATTTGAGAAGTTCCACATCTTTTCACTTTACAAAAATGCAAAGATTTATTTTCAAATGTAAAACAAGTCTTTTGGATTTTGTCGTTTCGAATCCTAGGACGGGCCCATGTGAATAGTTTTTAACTATTAGTATATACAGCTAGGTAAATTATTGATAATCTACATCAGACAAATAAAAAAAAAAAGTGTTTAAAATTGTTTTTAATTTTAGTATTTTATTAACGACGGAGATCGTCTAAAATGAATATTAGTGTACTGAGCTGTTTGACCTACCTGGCAAACAAACAAACAAACAAATAATTACATACCAATAATCAGTTTTTTTTTCCCCCAGATTTTATGAGTTGTACTTAAAGTATTGCGAGAGTAATACTCGAAGCTCTATTTAAACGCAGATCTTACATATTTCTTGATTTCTTTTTCATTAGGACTGTTTACTTAGTATCTGATAATGCTGAATATTTTAAGAAATTAAGATTTGCAACACGGTGTATCTTTGTAGGCACAAAACGCATCGTCATCTGTAATATCTTTCATAACTTAAGCACTGCAGTTTTTAAATCATACAAAAGGTGGCGATGTTCACCAGCGAGCAACGATTTGGCGTCACACCCTGTTCCCAAGATACTACTATAATATTACAGGGTTTTCGATGTGACACCTACTGTGGCTGTAGTGTTCGGCTTGTATGCAGACTGTTTGAGATTGGATACAACAATTTACGGAGTTTTACATACCTTTGTTGACATTTTTTTTCATTTCAAAACCCGGAGTGTAAAACCAGGACCACAGTTTGGACATAAGCTTGGAATACAAAAGATCTCTCGATATGGAACAGACGTGGTGTATTTTAATTTATATTCTGCTTAGTCTACGACCATCTTTTGGGGATTTGAGCTATTCCGTTGAAGAAGAGCTTAAAAATGGATATGTTATTGGAAATATAGCCAAGGACCTGGCAGTGAGTACCGAAAGACTGTCAGTACGCAAGGCCCGCCTTGATACTGAAGGTAGCCGCCGTCGTTACTGTGACATTAATCTGAAAACTGGTGACTTGATTGTTGCGGAGAGGATTGACCGGGAAGCTCTTTGCAGCAAAAAATCTGTTTGCACTCTGCAGTATGAACTTGTTTTGGAGAATCCTTTGGAATTGCATCGAATTTCTCTTCAGGTTCATGACATTAATGATAATTCGCCAGTATTCGCAAGTGATATTATTAAACTAGAAATCAGAGAATCTGCACTTAAAGGTGCCCGCTTCCTCTTAGGCGAAGCCCGTGATGCGGATATAGGACAGAATACAGTCCATTCTTACACACTGCAAAATAATGAACATTTTGGTTTGTCTGTTTTAACGAACACAGACGGTGGGAAATACGGCGAGTTAGTTTTAGAGAAAGAGCTGGATCGTGAACAGCAACAGGAAGTAACATTATTACTTACCGCCGTCGACGGTGGGAATCCTCAAAGATCTGGCACTGTGCTCATACATGTCACCGTATTGGATGCTAACGATAATGTCCCAGTTTTTAGTCAAGCCGTTTATAAAGTCAGTCTGCCCGAAAATTCCCCGTTAGACACTGTGGTAGTTACAGTTAGTGCTACAGATGCAGACGACGGAGCCAATGGCGAGGTGTCCTATGAACTCGGTCTGTTGTCAGAAGAGGAGAAAAAACTGTTTTATCTTGATCGGAAAACGGGAGAAATGAGGTTGAAAGGAAAAGTAGATTTCGAAGAGGAGTCTGTTTTTGAAATGCGAGTCCAAGCGAAAGATGGATCAGGACTTGCTTCTCAGGCAAAAGTCATTATAGATATAATGGATCTGAATGACAATGCTCCGGAGATATTTATTAAGTCTCTTAAGAATCCCATACCAGAAGACGTATTGCCTGATACGGAGGTGGGCATCATTAACGTGCAAGACAAAGACTCTGGAAGAAATCGGCAGGTTCACTGTTCAATTCAACAAAATATTCCTTTCAAGCTGAAACCGTCAATAAAAAACTATTTTTCTCTGGTGACTTCTAGCATAATGGACCGTGAACTAGTGTCGAATTTTAACGTGACGATTACCGCAACTGACGAGGGTTCTCCACCATTGTCTTCTTCAAAAACGGTACAATTGACTATATCAGATGTAAATGACAATGCGCCGATATTTAAGCAGCAAAAGTACAGCGCCTACGTCAGTGAAAATAACAGGCCTGGTTCATCCATTTCTTCTGTTACAGCGACTGACCCAGACTGGAAACAGAACGGCACAGTTATATACTCTATTTCGCCCAACGAAGCTAATGGTGTTCCGATGTCATCACTATTGTCTATCAATGGAGATACAGGTGTGATTCATGCTGTAAAATCATTTGATTATGAGCAGTTCCGAAGTTTCAAAGCCCATGTTATTGCCAGAGACAATGGTTCCCCTCCACATAGCAGTAACGTTACGGTGACCGTCTTCATAACAGATCAGAATGATAACTCTCCACAGATACTATACCCTGATCCATCAGGAAGCTCATTCAACACAGAGCTGGTCCCGAAATCAGCTCAGGCAGGGTCTCTGGTTTCCAAGGTGATCGCTGTGGATGCTGACTCTGGACAGAATGCGTGGCTCTCCTATCAGATTGTGAAGGCCACTGATCCAGGACTTTTCACCATCGGTCTCCACAGTGGGGAAATCAGGGCGCAGCGGGACGTTGCTGAATTGGATATTATGAAACAGAACCTTATTGTTTTAGTTAAAGATAATGGACAACCCTCTCTTTCAACTACCTGTACTGTATATTTAATTATTTCTGACAATTTAGATGAAATTCCTGAACTGAAGGACATTTCTTATCAGGACAGCAATTCCAAATTAACTTTATATTTGATTATCGCACTGGTCTCTGTTTCTACCTTTTTCATCGCTTTCATGATTCTCATATTGTCCTTGAAAGTATGCAACAAGAGGAAGCCTAGGCACATGTTTGACGGCGCGGTTGCCATTCCCAGCGAATATTTCCCTCCCAACTACGCAGAAGTGGATGGAACGGGAACTCTGCGCAGTTCTTACAATTATGACACGTACTTAACGACAGGCTCACGCACCAGTGACTTCAAATTTGTTACATCTTTCAATGACAACACACTTCCTGCTAATCAGACCCTTAGGAAGAGTTGCAATGAAATCTCAGTGAGTGAGGTAAAAGCTCTTAATGAAAACGATGAGGTAAGATTTAAACCCTAATTATTTAAGTGACTTGTTTTTATCCATTTCATCTTCATATTATAATTTTAGTTCACTGGGTTTAAAGTCTTTAAGAGTGTTGAAATATTACATGCATTTATAAATATTTCATTATGTTTTGAATTTGATGAGAGAGTATCATTCAATATTTGAATATGTGCCTCTTGAGAATGGATGGATGATCTTATATCATATGAGAACTGAACTGAGTAGTAGAATGAAACTTGCATGTGATTATAGGGTGATATATAAATGATAATGAGGAGAGCATCATTACCTGCATGACAGAAAGGGAGAGTCGAAATTGTGTTCACAACTTATTAGACTCAAACAGCTGTTCTTGGTCCTCTTGGATTAAAAAAGTTTTTATGCTGTCCCGGATCAAACCTAAGCAAACATTAATGGGTTTCATCTGCAGATTTTCTGAGGCCTTAGTCAACTGGTCATATCATCTAAGTCTCTGTCTTCAGCATGGAAGTCTGCTAAAAAAAATTTTATTGTTTATGATGTGGTAGACATTTGAATATTTGAAAGCAAAAGTGATAAAGGTTCTCAGCTGAGAGATATTTGTCTCTACATCCATCATGGATGCAACTATAATGGCGTTTGCATCAGTGTTTCAAGCTTAAACAACGACTCAAACAGCGTTTCTGTACCCTGTGTCTTATTAGGGGGGGGGGGCATGTGGTTTAATATGATATAATAACACAACAAATAATATAAGTAATATTATCATCTAATTAAAAATAACAACAACAACAACCAAACAATAATAATAATAATAATGTTTGAAATAATAGGTGCTTTGAAAGAAATGCACAATTAAAAACTTCTTTCATGCAGGCCCGGCTCCCGCTTTGAATTTTTAGGTGGCCCACTGATTCATGGGGGGGGTGGGGTTAAAGCTGTCAAAGCAGGGGAGATGTGCTGGCAGTCTGCAGATCAGGTTATTATGACAGGATGGGCTAATCTTATGATTGGGTAGATCAGGCTGTTTGTGGAGCCAGGCCTGCTTTTACAGAACGTAACCAAAAACTGATGCAGGGCTGTATGAATAAATTAATGAACTAGCACTGTCAATGTCTAATCCTTAAATAGTGTTAATATTTGATTGTGTTAGCTGTAATTCTGTTAAGTTTAGTACCCCAATGGGAGAATAGCATGCGGGGGCGGATTAACTTCTCTGGGGGCCCTAAGCAGACATGGCTAGGATGCACCCAAACGGGCCACTGCAGCAAATATTTGGAGCTGATAGAGAAACAAGAGAGAATTAAAAATGTTTCAAGTCAGTAATCCACTAATCAGCACTCGGGGTGCCATCAGAAAAGCCAGTGGGGGGTACTTTCGGTGAAATTTGCCAATGGGGGGGGGGGGTCAATATTTCTCAATAAGTGATCTTGCTGGGACCCTAGGCTGTAACCTAGGATAGCCTATGCATTGATCTGAAGAATTTTAATAGAATTTAATTACTTTAAACAAGCTATAACATCTTTTCACTGGTACTGCAACAAGACTGTATATGAAATTCATCACCAGAGTGTGTGCTTAATGCAAAATAAAATATCTTTTGACAGCCCTGTTAACAATCTGATCGCTTTTACGTCTTCATTTTAAAACATTCGTCCTTCTTCTTGGTGCCAGTTCACTTATGTTTTTTCTTTTACACTTTGTTAACCTGACAGCACCTTTGATACCGTTCCTCTCCTTCCACATCATTTTGCTGTTCTGTCCAAGTACTTCTAGGGTCCAAAGCCAGCCAATTTCACTTTATCTTGGACTGAGCACACCACACAAAAGTGAAATTCGCTGGCTAAGTCAGCGCCCCTCATAATTTGGCACCCTAGGCAGCTCCATATGTTGCCAAATGAGTTGATCAGCCCCATGTTTGTTGAATTGCTCATTCATAATTGTGTTAAATACACTATATGGACAAAAGTATTGGGACACCTGGCCATTACACCTACAGGAAGTTTTATGACGTTCCATTCTAAATCCTAAGGCATCAATATGGAGTTAGTCCCCTCTTTGCAGCTATAACATCTGTTACTCTTCTGGGAAGACTTTCCACATGATTTTGGAGTGTGTCTGTGGGAATTTTTGCCCATTCATCCAGAAGAGCATTTGTGAGGTCAGGCACTGTTGGCTTGCAATCTCTGTTCTAGTTCTTCCCAAAGGTGTTTGATGGGGTTGAGGTCAGGCCTCTCTGTGGGCCAGTCAAGTTCTTCCACATGAAACTCACCTAACCATATTTTTATGGACCTTGTTTTGTACACTGGGGCACAGTCATGCTGGAACAGAAAAGGGCCTTCCACAAACTGTTCCCACAACGTTGGAAGCAAAGAATCATCCAAAATGTCTTGGCATTAAGAGTTCCCTCCACAGGAACTAAGGGGCCTAGCTTAACCCTTGAAAAACAACCCTATGCCATTTTCCCTCCTCCACCAAACTTTACAGATGGCACAATGCACTCAGGCAGGAAAAGTTCTCCTGGCAACCATCAACCCCATTAGACTGCCAGACAGAGCAGCTTGATTCATCACTCCACTGAACACATTTCCATTGCTCCAGAGTCCAGTGGTGGCGTGCTTTACACCACTCCATCTGATGCTTGGCATTGCAGTTGGTGATGCGAGGTTTGCATGAGGCTGCTTGGCTATGGAAACCCATTCCCTGAAGCTCCCAGCACACAGCCATTATGCTGGGGTTAATGCCAGAGGAAGTTTGGAACTCTGCAGTTACTGAGTTAACAGAATGTTGCTGACTTTTACACACTATGTGCCTCAGCACTCGCAGACCCCGCTCTGTTACTTTACATGGTTTGCCACTTCGTGGCTGAATTTCCGTTGTTCCTAAATGCTTCCACTTTGCAATAGTGCCACTTACAGTTGACCGTGGAATATCTAGCAGGGAAGAAATTTCACCAACTGACTTATTGCAAAGGTGGCATTCAGTGACAGTACCATGCTTTAATTCACTGAGCTCTTCAGAATGACCTATTCTTTCACAAACTTCTGAAAACTTGACTGTACGTAGGTGCTCTATTTTATACACCTTTGACAATAGACCTGAATGAAACACTTGAGTTCAATGATTGAGAGGTGTGTCCCAATACTTTTGTCCATATGGTGTATCTTTAGTAGTCGATGTTTTGGTTAACGAAGCAAAATTTGTATTATTTATATAATATTAGCAACTACAGAAGATGATCATAAAACCATCGATCCATCCATCCATCATAAAACCTTTAAATAAAAAAACACTTCAAGATGAAAAACAGTCTTCGTTGATTACCAAATTATTAGTTGATTTTTTTGTATTAGTACCTAGTAGAATGTTGTGGGTATCTTTGAAAATTCAGTTATAGTATTTTTTAATCTGATAAGTTAGTAAATAAAAAACAAGATTCTTTAATGTTTATTCAGGAGGTTTTTTTTGGTGTATGGCAAAACATAAAGTAAATTATGAGATTGCTACAGTTGTCCTGATGAATATTATAATACAGATGGAGTGTAGACCTAATGACCTTAATTACACAAACCTTAATTTTTGTCAGTTTTCTTATTGTAGACTACATTATTTATGTAACACATTTTTTAAATATGAGAATCTTGAATATTTTGAATTGGCTATCAAAAACGTTTTCTATTAAAACATATTATAGTTCCTTCATTATCCAATTTTAGAAAATATAGTTTCAAAGTTAAATTAAATTAAATTAAATTGTCTTCTTCATTTTTCAATAACTGAAAACTTTTGGAGTTGTCCTTGGTTTAATTTAGTTTGATTTGTGCCAGACAGCCAATGGACATAACTGTCAACCATAACTAGTCAGGAGCTCAACTTAAATAAAAGTTAACACTCACAGCATATTGCCTTTTTATTCAGCATAATATTGTTAATATTATATATATTATATTGCCTTCTGTGGGGACATGTAGTGAATTCTAAATTATACTTAGAATATGTTAAATCATTTGGCTATGTTAGTTGTACCATCTTCCTTTTGGTCTTGGTTACACTTAAACTACACTCTCCCTTCAAATAAAGTTTTAAATTATTGGGTGTAATTGAATTTTACTCTCCGTTGCCAAAATGCAATTTTTAAATTATACTGAGGGTGGCGATGTTTGCCAGCATGAGCAGCTTAGACAGTGCTTATAATGGTACAATACTGCTGTAATATTAAATACCTTCGACGTCATGCAGCAACCTAGTCAGCAACATTATTTTGTCTTCCGACTCCTGTGAACTGGATTTAAATACAAAGAATTAAAGTGGATATATATTTTTTTCGACAAGTATTCTATTTCTCACAACGGGGCCGCGGCTTTAACGTAATCATGGAGTACAAAGGATCTCTTGCTACGCGGGAGATATTGTGTATTTTTCTTTATACTCTATTTAAGGTATCGCCCACGCTTGGAAACGTTAGTTACTCCGTTCCAGAAGAACTTAAACATGGATACGTTATTGGGAATATAGCCAAGGATCTGGGACTCGGTATTGAAAGACTATTAGTACGCAAAGCTCGTCTTGATTCAGATGGTAGCCGTCGTCGTTATTGTGACATTAATCTGAATACCGGCGATTTGATTGTTACAGAGAGGATTGACAGGGAAGCCCTCTGTGGTAAAAAATCTTTATGTACTTTACAGTATGAGCTTGTTCTGGAGAATCCTTTAGAGTTGCATAGGATTTCTCTAAATATTCTTGACATCAATGATAATTCTCCAGTATTCGCAAATGATATTATTAAAATAGAAATCAGAGAATCTGCAGATAAAGGTGCGCGATTCCTCCTCGATGAAGCCCATGATGCGGATATTGGACCGAATACAGTTCATACTTATACGCTGCAAAAGAATGAACATTTTGTTTTGTCTGTTCAAACGAACACAGATGGAGGGAAGTACGGCGAGTTGGTGTTAGAGAAAGAGCTGGATCGCGAACAGCAGCAGGAAGTAAAATTATTACTTACCGCCGTTGATGGTGGGAAACCGCAGAGATCTGGCACTGTGCTCATACATGTCACCGTATTGGATGCTAACGATAATGTCCCAGTTTTTAATCAAGCCGTTTATAAAGTCAGTCTGCCGGAAAATTCTCCGTTAAATACTGTAATAGTCACTGTTAGTGCTACCGATGCAGATGATGGAGCCAATGGCGAAGTGTCCTATGAACTCGGTCTTTTGACAGGGGAGCAAAAAAAGGTATTTTCTTTGGATAGGAAAACAGGAGAAGTCAGATTAACTGGGCGTATAGATTTTGAAGAGGAGTCTAGCTTTGAAATGCGTATCCAAGCTAAAGATGGATCAGGACTGGCTTCTCTGGCAAAAGTACTGATAGAAATCACCGATGTTAATGACAACGCCCCTGAAATATTTATTAAGTCTCTAAACAACCCCATACCTGAAGACGCGTTACCTGGCACAGAAGTGGGAATCATTAACGTACAAGACAAGGACTCGGGAAGAAATCGACAGGTTCACTGTTCAATTCAAGAAAATGCTTCTTTTAAGTTACTTCCATCAGTTAAAAATTATTATTCGCTGGTAACTTCTACCATACTTGATCGTGAATTACAATCGAATTATAACGTTACGATTTTTGCAACCGATGATGGTTCTCCACCGTTGTCTTCTTCTAAAACTTTGCAGTTTTCTATATCAGATGTGAACGACAATGTGCCAGTATTTAATGAACAAATGTACAGCGCATACGTCAATGAAAACAACAAGGCTGGTTCATCAATTTGTGCTGTTACAGCAGTTGATCCGGATTGGAAACAGAATGGCACGGTTGCCTACTCTCTTTTGCCAAGTGAAGTTAATGGTGTTCCAGTGTCATTGCTATTGTCAATTAACAGAGAGACGGGCGTGATTCATGCTGTAAAATCATTTGATTATGAGCAGTTCAGAAGCTTCAAAGCCCATGTTATTGCAAGAGACAACGGTTCCCCTCCGCTTAGCAGTAACGTTACGGTGACCGTCTTCATCACAGATCAGAATGATAACTCTCCACAGATACTATACCCTGATCCATCAGGAAGCTTCTTAATGACTGAAATGGTCCCTAAATCAGCTCAGGTGGGCTCCCTGATTTCCAAGGTGATCGCTGTGGATGCTGACTCTGGACAGAATGCGTGGCTCTCTTATCAGATTGTGAAGGCAACTGATCCAGGGCTTTTTGCTATTGGATTCCATAGCGGGGAAATCATGGCACAACGAGACATTGCTGAACTGGATAATATGAAACAGAACCTTGTCGTTTTAGTAAAAGATAATGGACAACCTGCACTTTCTACTACATGTACTGTATATTTACTTATTTCTGACAATATAGCTGAGATTCCAGAACTAAAAGACCTTTCTCATGAGGAGAGTAATTCCAAATTAACATCATATCTGATTATCGCCCTCGTCTCCGTTTCTACCTTTTTCATCGCTTTTATAATTCTCATTGTGGCGATGAAGTTTTGCTGCTTGAGAAAACCTACACTGATGTTTGACGGCGCGGTTGCCATTCCCAGCGCATATTTCCCTCCGAACTATGCTGAAGTGGATGGAACAGGAACTCTGCGCAGTTCTTACAATTATGACACGTACTTAACAACGGGATCGCGCACAAGTGACTTCAAATTTGTTACATCTTACAATGATAATACTCACCTGGCAGACCAAACTTTGAAGAGCCCAATTGAAGTCCCAGAGACAGAGGTAAGCGAACAGTGCTCAGACCCAACCATATATGTTTCTCAGTGAATCCTACATATAGAATTATATTTTATATTTATATATAAGATATATCATTCGTGCATCATTTATTAAAGCTAACTGTGCTAATGAAAGCTAATCATAGAGTATTTTTTAAAGTGCATCTTTGTTCTTTTGTGTTATACTTTTCATAAATACAGTTGAACAAATTAAATTAGCAAATAAATGTTCTTTAAATTCAGTATAAAATGTAAACTATGTTTGCATCCATCTATCTAGTTTAACCTGAGCTGAGTCACAGAGAGGCCTAAAAGCCTTCTCAGGCAGTATAGGGCACAAGGTAACGGTACGCCCTGGGTGAGAATCCAGCACACTACAGGGACTAGGATAACAAGCAATTGCAAAACAGTTATTGATTATTTGTGTAGTGAATTTGAGTAAAATTCAAATAGTTTTATATATTGCGTAATTCATTAGCAATCGTATGCCCTGCTTTACATAGTTTAGTTGAATTGTACTTTCATAGTCGAGCTGACAATAAGACATAAAAAGACTGTGATTTCATAATAGTTCTGCTGTGGTGAAAGGAATTTGTTTTATTCAAGAAATGCTTCAGCTAATGTAAATACATTTTCCATACAAATTTTTCAACTCTTAAATAAACAGCTGTATTGAATAAAACACATTATTTTTTGCATTCAGAAATTCCCATTCCTCGTTTCTTTGAGATATGTTTAATTTGATTATCAATGACACATTATAACACTTAACACATGCATTTCTATCAGCATAGTAGCTGAATAATTAGCATTGTTTCCTCTAGGGCTCAGTATTTGACTTCAATCTCCATTCTTTGTGTTTCGAGTTTGTATTTTTTGCCCATGCTGGAGGATTTCTCTTGATACTGCAATTTGCCCCCCCCCCCCCCCCCCACTGAGCTAGATGTTGAATGAATGGGTGATGGATGAGGGATAATCATTCTTAAATTGTTGATTCACATTCTTTTTTATGGCGTATGGTAGCATTTTAACCCTTTGAACACTTTTGAAATAGCTACTGTTGTTTTCTGGGATACGTTTCCTGTATAGTACACTTCTTATTGCAGTACCCAACATTTTTAATCGAATGTAGATGATTTAAAAAATAATTCTGTTCTTAAGGTCGTTCTCTGTACCACTCTACTAATTATAGTATTTGTTATTGAAAATCATTGATGTCCTTCATTCATCATGTCTTAAGCTGTTAATTACAATGTTTTATACAATTAAGTGTTTTCTGAAATGGTTTTAGGTGTACATTGGCCTGGTTTAACATAATCTGTGCCCTCTAGACATTTATAGTTAAAGTTTAAAATTCAATTAACTTTAAAGTCAAGTTTTTAAATTGCATGAATAATGGCTTTATAGTCAGGGATTGACATAACAAGTATAAAAATAAGTATGCATTTGCACTGTAATGATAAGAAAATGTCTCACTTATCGCTTTATGCAGCGAATAGATACTTGCTTACCATTCCTGTCTATAGGCCTAGACTTGTCCTCTTCTTTGAGTTTAGTACTGCACTTTTTTTCCAAAGGATCATATCACCGTTTTCTTTCACAATAGACAAGAACTATTATAATGCAATAAAAAGTAACACTAAGCCCTCAAATAATCGCTTTGGTTTTAATCATGTTGTATGTACAGATATCAGTCCATTTAGGATAAATAAGAAAGAAGTGAAATAGAAAACAAGCACCATAGCCAGTAGGTTTCAAGGATCAGAACTAAGGGCCTGTGGAATTAATCAATGATTCTCTACCTTTTTTGCACCAGGACCCAATTTTTTCCATGCCAGCTTAGTCATGACCCTATATCAAGTACAGGTGTAAATTAGTGCTATGGTGAAGCGCAAAGTGCACTCTGCAGTTTACACCAATCAATGCCTATCACACAAATCTGACTGGAGGTGCCAGTGAATTTTAAATTAAGCATCTGTGTTTTGGCTTCTTGGATTGCTTGAGTGTTCACTAGTATTACGCTAAGCAGTTGCAAACCTAAGACCCGATAATACAGGTTAATTCTAGAATTGGTGCTGGGAAATATGATCGTGGATCAGCATAATAGTTGCTGGTTTTAAAATGCGTACATTTCCAACTCTGCCTCGCGAACCGTTCAGAACTGGCCGCGACCCAAATTTGGGTCGCGACCCATAGGTTGAGAATCGCTGGTCTCAGTATCAACAGTGTCATTTTGAAATAGTACGCTGGGTGTCGCTATTCACTTGCTATGCGAGCTTATACTCCACCCCCCCTTTTCTTCTTTAATAATCATAGAAACAATTCACGTGATACACCGCTGAACTGTCACCTTAATGGGCCTCCTGTGGCCGACTCATATAACTGAGACATCCGAAAGGATATTTAACCGTAGACTGTTTACCACATTGTTTTTTTTTCTAAATTTTCTTACGCTGGACTCTTTAAGTTCGATGTTTAGAAACGTTTACCGATTAAAAACACAAATGGATTTACAAATCTTGCCGGGTGTGCGCCGGGGGTTGTGTTTTTTAGTCTGTCTGTTGTTTGTTCTGACACAATCTTTTGGAGATGTGAGTTTTTCCCTGCCGGAGGAGATGAAACGTGGATCTGTGATTGGAAATATAGCAAAGGATTTAGGTCTTGATTGGGAAAGAATGTCAACTCGCAAAGCCCGTGTGGATTATGAAGGTGGGAACCGACGTTACTGCGACATTAATCCAAATACTGGAGATTTGATTGTGGTGGAAAGGATTGACAGAGAAGCGCTCTGCGGCAAGAAGTCTTCCTGCGCTTTACAATATGAGCTTATTCTCGAAAATCCTTTGGAACTGCATCGCTTTAGTCTCCATATTCAAGACATTAATGACAATTCTCCACAATTTAAAAAGGATCGAATTAATTTAGAAATCAGAGAATCCGCTCATAAAGGGATTCGATTTCTTTTGGATGAGCCTTACGATGCAGATATAGGTCAGAATGCAGTTCAGTCGTATACATTGCAAAGGAATGACCATTTTGTTTTGAATACTCAAACAAACAGTGTTGGAGGAAGATATGGTGAAATTGTATTAGAAAATGAATTGGATCGTGAACAGCAGCAGGAGATCATTTTGGTACTTACCGCCCTCGATGGTGGTACACCACAGAGATCTGGCACTGTAGTTATACATGTGAAAGTACTGGATGCGAACGATAATGTCCCCATTTTTAGCCAAGATGTCTATAAAGTCAGTCTGCCAGAAAATTCTCCTGTAGGTACTGTAGTTGTTACTGTAAGCGCTACCGATGCCGACGAGGGAGCTGACGGTGAAGTGATTTACGAGTTCGGGCGTGTTTCGGACGAAGAAGAAAAATTGTTTTCTATTGATCAAAAAACGGGACAGATAAAGGTACTGGGAGAAATTGATTTTGAACAAGAATCGACTTACGAAATCCCAATTCAAGCGAAAGATGGGTCTGGTTCTGCTTCGTATGCAACCGTAATAATAGAAATTACTGATGTGAATGACAATGCCCCCAAACTATTTTTTAAATCACTGAACAACCCCATCCCTGAAGATACTTTATCTGGCACAGAGGTGGGCATCATTAATGTGCAGGACAAAGACTCGGACAGAAATGGACAGGTTCAATGCTCCATTCAACAGAATGTTCCTTTTAAATTAGTACCGTCAATCAAAAATTATTATTCACTTATAATTGCGAGAGAATTAGATCGTGAGCTAGTGTCGGATTACAATATTACAATCACTGCCACCGATGGGGGCTCTCTACCTATGTCGTCCTCTAAAACTGTAGAATTATCTATTTCGGACGTGAACGACAATCCACCTGTATTTGATAAACAGTCGTACCGTGCACATGTGAATGAAAATAACAAACCGGGGTCCATCATCGGTTCTGTTACCGCAAAAGATCCAGACTGGAAACAGAATGGGACAGTAACCTATGCTATATTTCCGAGTGCGATTAATGGTATTCCGGTTTTTTCTTTGGTAACCATTAATGCAGACACGGGGGTGATTCATGCTGTAAAATCATTTGATTATGAGCAGTTCAGAAGTTTCAAAGCCCATGTTATTGCCAGAGACAATGGCTCCCCTCCGCTTAGCAGTAACGTGACGGTGACCGTATTCATCACAGATCAGAATGATAACTCTCCACAGATACTATATCCTGATCCATCAGGAAACTCCTTTATGACGGAGATGGTCCCTAAAGCTGCTCACGCGGGCTCTCTGATTTCCAAGGTGATCGCTGTGGATGCTGACTCTGGACAGAATGCGTGGCTCTCTTATCAAATCATTAAGTCGACTGATCCCGGACTTTTTACTATTGGTTTCCACAGTGGGGAGATCAGGGCGCAGCGGGACGTTGCTGAATCAGATAGTATGAAACAGAACCTTATTGTTCTAGTAAAAGACAATGGACAACCCTCCCTTTCTACCACCTGTTCCCTGCATTTACTTATTTCAGACAACTTAGCTGAGCTTCCAGAACTAAAGGACATGTCTTACGAGGATAGCAATTCCAAGTTGACTTCATATCTGATTATCGCCCTGGTCTCCGTTTCCACCGTTTTCATCGCTTTTATTATTCTCATCATGGTCCTTAAGTTTTGCTGCAGGAAGAAACCAAGACTAATGTTTGACGGCGCGGTCGCCATTCCCAGCGCATATTTCCCTCCCAACTATGCAGAAGTGGATGGAACAGGAACTCTGCGAAGTTCCTACAATTACGACACGTACTTGACAACGGGCTCGCGCACCAGTGACTTTAAATTTGTAACATCTTACAATGAAAATTCTCAACTTTCCGACCAGACCCTCAAGAAGAGTCTTGACGAAGCTATTCAGGACAGGACACCTGAAGGAATACATGGTGTTAATGAGGTATAGTTGGCTGTTCAAGTATGTTAACAACATAAAATAAACGAATGGAGTATAATCTAAATAATGCAGTATTACGTATTAAGCGGCGAAGATCCTTAATCACGGAAATCACTTATTTCGTTTTTTTGTACTGTTTTATATAGCCTATGTTGAAGAGAATATTTATGTTTGCTGTTTTCTATAGGCCTAATTACTGTTTTTAAACCTATTTCAAAATGAGGAAAAATTACCTGCGAGTTAAATACACGTCTATCAGGGTCCTGTAGGACAATATTTGGATTTTTGTTTGTTTGAATATGACGATTTTTTTCTCATTAACAGTAATGATGAACTTGACTTTATAATGAGATGGTTATAATTTTTTTAAAGAATGTTTCCAACAGAACGAGTCTGCAAGTCACACTATTTGTACCGTTAGTTTTTCTTTTCTTTCAGTCTTGCTGATATTTAATATTGTTTGGCCGGTCTCTAGAAGCAATGAGTTTACTTTCTTTTTAAATAAACAGAGACATCCAGATATTAAAATTACCATGTAACAAGTGTGCAAAATGTTTTTTTTTTCCATCTCTGTATCTCTGAAATTCATGATCCTTAATGGATACATGGTTGGAAGCTAGATGTCAAATGTTGTAGTCACTTCAATGGATATGACTGTATTTTTTTTCAGACGGGCAATTGCCCAGGGCAACATTTTTTGAGGGTTTGAGAAATAGGTAACTGAGGGTCAGGCACGGGTGGTGAAGCTTGCCTAAGGCACCATGTGGACTTTAACCACCAATGGCTACACGATGGCACATTATAAAACATTCCTGGACTCAGAATGTTACTATTAATGGTTGTTGTGTAAGCTAGCATGATGTTAAAGAAAATGTACATAAACTACAGTAATTCTCAGTTTAAGATTCAGGTAGGATATGCTCTTATAACCCTGCACAGGATGCATTGGGATAAAATGGGAGAAATAAAGCCTCAGTAATATTTATGTCATATGTAAACATGCAAATGATCATTATCATTAGTTCAAGGGAACTTAGTTCAAGTCCTGTTGGGAACAGGCCTATGCTTTTTGATTATTAGCTATTTACAATATTTCTGGAGTGGATACGCATTTTATAGGGATTGTTTAAAATCTTTGACTTCTTTAGTTGTGCGACCTTGTGATATTTTTTGGCATTTTAAAGTTTTTCACTGAAAACATGTTCAGTCCATTTGAAATATGTAAGAAATATGGTTTTATTGCAAAAGAACAAAAACAATTAAAAACAAGTTCAAAACGGATAAAAATATGAATATGTACAGTACTTGCAGTACCCCTTACTGTGGGCCTCCAAAATAAGCTCAGATGTGAAAAACTGTCTTCATCAATCATACCTATAATTAATAATAATTAATGTGATTGCAGTAGAAATATATCTGTCATAAGGTCATGGAAGCTGATTGTCAGATACGAAATAAAGAGAGATTCCAGACTTTGAATTGGCCCTTGGAACACAGACAAATCAGTCACTTATAATAGTAACAACAACAACAATAATAATAATAATGATGGTGGTAATAATAATAATAATAATAATAATAACAGGGTCAAAAACTCCTGTAGCAGCTGACATAGACTCATAATAGAAAACTTATTTAAATGTCAGGAAAGGTTCTGATTTAATGCCATCAGATTTTTATTTACTTTGTCAGAAATTGTTTTTTGAATTAAAACATTGAAGAAAGGCAGGGGTGAAGGGAGTGATGAATAGACAGCAATGGTCAGGTGATTAAGTTTAATATTTCGAATGTTTCCTGACGTTTTGCAGGGTGACGTGTTGGTCCCCTGGGTAACATTCTTGCCTCACACTTGCAGGGTTAGGGCTTCCAGTCCCTCCCCCGGCTCTATGAGTGTGGAGGTTTTCCATGTTCTCCCCATGTTGCATGCTGTTGTTTGCTGGGTAACCTAGTTTTCTTTCACAATCCTAAGACATACAGCTAGCCAAATTGGCATCTGTAATTTGCTCATGGTGGGTAAAAGTGTGCATGTGTTAACTTTGGAATGGACTGGCATTTCTTCAAAGGTGTGTCCGTGCCTTGTGCACTGTGCAGTACGATCTTATATTGGAAAATCCATTAGAGGTTCAGTGTTGAATGGCTGTTGTCTTGTTAAAAAAAATAAACTTAAGTGTATTGATGTCACAGAGGGTAAAAGAAGTGCATGAAAATTAAAAAAAGCAACCTTAAAAGTTTTAGGCACCGTAACGGTGTTCCAAAACAGTTTCATAACGTCTCTAATGATATTCGGAAGCTTTAACAATGTATTGTTACACTGCAGTTCTCTAAATGAAACTCACTGCGTCGCTGTTCAACAAGAAGGCAGAGCGAGGTCTCTTTTCCCACCCACAGCTACGTGTTGTTAAAACTGAGCGAAAGGGGAGTTTTCTTGACTGCAGTATACCTCTTTGTACCTTGGTGAAATTAGGAACGACCATTTGGATTACAAAAAACACCCGAAAGTTATAACAATGGAATATGACGGATTCTGCGTTATTAGACTGATGTACAGTTTGATTGTGTTCATTTTCATATCGCACAAGACTAATGGAGATTTAAGCTATTCCATTGCCGAGGAGATGAAACACGGATCTGTCTTTGGGAATATAGCAAAGGATCTCCGTCTGGATGTTGCAACACTTTTGGATCGGAATGCCCGTTTAGATATTGACGGTAGTGGCAGACGGTATTGTGACTTGAATTTGCACACTGGAGATTTGGTTATAGCTGAGAGAATAGACAGAGAACAGCTTTGCGGACAGAAGGCCCTGTGCCATTTAAAGTACGAGCTTATATTGGAAAATCCATTAGAGGTTAACAGTGTTGTCATACAAATTCAAGATATAAATGATAACGCACCTCGTTTTCCGAAAGATGCGATCCTGCTAGAAATAACAGAGTCAGCAGTTAAAGGAGCTCGCTTTCCCGTAAATGAGGCTAATGACGCGGATATCGGACAAAACGCAGTTCAGACTTACATGCTGCAAAGTAATGAGCATTTCAGCTTATCTGTTCACACAAATTCAGACGGTGGCAAGCATGGCGAGATTGTACTGGAAAAAGAATTGGATCGTGAACAACAAGGGGAAATAGCATTAGTACTTACCGCCGTTGACGGTGGGACTCCAAAGAGATCAGGTACTGTTATTATACAGGTCACTGTTCTCGATGCTAACGATAATGTTCCTGTGTTCAGCCAGGCCGTCTATAAAGTCAGTCTGCCTGAAAATTCTCCCTTAAACACTGTAGTGGTGACAGTCAGCGCAGACGATGCAGATGAGGGAGCCAATGGTGAAGTGACATATGAATTCAGCCGAATTTCCGATGATGCTATGAAATTGTTTCGCCTTAATCGCCAAACGGGTGAGATCACTGTAAGTGGGCAAATTGATTTCGAAGAGGAGTCCGAATATGAACTCCGTGTTGAGGGGAAAGACGGAGCCGGGCTCACCTCTCAAGCAAAAGTAATAATAGAAGTTGATGATGTAAATGACAATGTTCCAGAGATTTTTCTTAAATCCCTTAACAGCCCAGTCCCTGAAAACGCGGTATCTGGTACAGAGGTGGGCATAATTAATGTGCAGGACAAAGATTCCGGAAAAAACCGACAGGTCCGCTGCATAATTACAGAGAATGTTCCTTTCAAATTAGTTCCCTTTATAAAGAATTATTTTTCGCTGGTAACTACAAGTGAACTAGACCGTGAGTTGGTGTCGGAATTCAATATTACGATTACTGCGACAGACGAGGGCTCTCCTCCTTTATCGTCTTCTAAAGCTCTAAAGTTATCTGTATCGGATGTGAATGATAATGAACCTGTATTTACTGAACAATCGTACACCGCCTACCTCAGCGAAAACAATAAACCCGGCTTCTTCATTTGTTCTGTTACGGCGAAAGATCTAGACTGGAGACAAAATGGCACAGTAGTCTACTCTCTGATGCCCAGTGTGGTTAATGGTCTTCCCGTTTCATCTTTTATAACCATTAATGGAGACAAAGGGGAGATTCATGCTGTAAAATCATTTGATTATGAGCAGTTCAGAAGTTTCAAAGCCCATGTTATTGCCAGAGACAACGGTTCCCCTCCGCTTAGCAGTAACGTGACGGTGACCGTATTCGTCACAGATCAGAATGATAACTCTCCACAGATACTATATCCTGATCCATCAGGAAGCTCCTTCATGACTGAGATGGTCCCTAAAGCTGCTCACGCGGGCTCTCTGGTTTCCAAGGTGATCGCTGTGGATGCTGACTCTGGACAGAATGCCTGGCTCTCTTATCAAATTGTTAAGTCGACTGATCCAGAACTTTTTACTATTGGTCTCCACAGCGGCGAGATCAAGCTGAGGCGGGATGTTGCTGAAACGGATAACATAAAGCAAAACCTCGTTGTTGTAGTGAAGGATAACGGGCAGCCCTGTCTTTCAAGTACATGTTCTGTATATTTGCTTATTTCTGACAATTTAGCCGAGCTTCCGGAACTAAAGGACATTCCTTATGAGGGTAGTGATTCTAAATTAACATCATATCTAATTATCGCACTCGTTTCCGTTTCCATTTTTTTCGTCTCATTTATTATTCTTATCCTGACTTTAAAGTTTTGCCGCAGGAGGAAGCCTAGACTGTTGCTTGATGGCGCGGTCGCCATTCCCAGTGCTTATTTTCCTCCCAACTATGCAGAAGTGGATGGAGCAGGAACTCTGCGCAGTTCCTACAATTATGACACGTACTTAACAACGGGCTCGCGCACCAGTGACTTCAAATTCGTTACATCTTACAATGAAAATTCTCACCTTGCCGACCAAACCCTAAAGAAGAGTCTTGACGAAACTATTCAGGACAGGACACCTGAAGATACATATGTTAATGAGGTATAGTTTGTTGTTGAACTTTTTTAAAATGAAATAAATATTTTGTCTTTTTGAGTATCATCTGTGTAAAACGTTAGTAAATATAAACTTCTTAAAATGTTTTAAAAATTTCTTATACATTTTTTATGAGAATGTTTTTTCAACGTTTTCAATAATTTTTACATTTTTCAATAATTATTGCCATTTAAACGTATTTCAGAATGCGGGGGAGCTTGCGATTTCAGAATAAGCACACGTGTTTTTGTCTGGTTCCTATAGAACAGGATGGGAAGTGCTTGTTGTATAACCCTGGTAATGATTTGTTAGCTTCTTTGTTGGTTGTCTATTTAAAGGTGCACATGCGTGCACACTGGAGCTGTTCAGGTTCTGAAATCCTGATCCCACTGTAATAAATGCTACACGTTGCAATGGGCTATGCAGGCCTAATCTTCCTTATCATTCTTTCCTTATCATCATGAAAATAGTTAACAGGAGTAAATGTTGTCATGTGGAGTGATATGTGCAGTTGAAGTGCATTGTATAGAATATGTATTGTGATGCTTGCCTAAATTATTGCATAATTTAAATAAAGCCATTTGTGTTTTAATTAAGGTTAATCTCTTAAAACTTCTAAGAATTACGTTTACAAATGAAAACGAAAAAAAAATTACGATTGAAAAATAGTTTGAAGCATGGAGAAATATGGAGTTTGATTGCATAGTAAAAAATTGCTAATTTTACCATCCAACCATCTGGGGGGGGGCAACTTAACAAACAGCTAAGCGTGTATGTGTGTGTGTGTGTGTGTGTGTGTGTGTGTGCCATGCCATTGACTGGCACATCCCACTCAGGGTGTACCCCAGTCTTGCGCCCCTTCTTACCTTGCATGGGGTGCAAGTCAGTAACAGAGGAGGTTCGTGTGTGTGTGTGTGTGTGTGTGTGTGTGTGTGTGTGGGGGGGGGTGTAATCAGGGGAGGG
>JAAGVU020000002.1:3042123-3052341 GCA_011763525.2 Mormyrus iriodes
GTGTTTGCATGTTCTCCCCATATTGCATGGGTCTCCTCAGGGTGCTCCTGTTTCCTGGATGGATGGATGGATGGATGTAACCAGCACCCTGAAATTGCCGTCAGTGTCCCTTTAATTGAGTGAAATAGATAATACTGCTGCATTTAAATTAGTTGGACATTGACGACTTTTATGTGATTCTAATTTGGTCTAACCCACACTGAGCATATAAAATTAATCTGTTCCAATTAATTCACGTCACGAGAAAGCACGGAGGTATTTTCTGTATTTATTAGGTGAACTATACATATATACATTTTCCGTTAATAAATTTATGTAAAAAGTACCCACAATAGTAACAATAGTATAATTAAATATATGATGCATTATGTGCACGTACATATCTACATTTTCTGGTCAGCCTTTTTAAATATTTGAACGTCTCCTCAAAATTAGATTCTTCTTCCAAGTTTGGACTGTAAGGGCCGCTGTTGATCAGGGAAATACGTCCCTATACTACAGATGGTCTGTCGTAATGCTGCACTACTGAAGGGAGAAGCTTTTCAGAAAAGGAAATGGTAAGGGTGGAGGCCCCCCATTTTGCTTAGGACCTTAATCGCAGTTGGTTTCATTATTTTGGTTCGTTTTTACTTCAGCTTCACATTTTGTGGGGAAAATTGCAAAATGTACGAAGAGAACAAGGGAATCGGTACAATTAACACACACAGAAAGAGACATTTTTCGAGACTTCACTGGCAGGTACTGGTGTTTTTCATGTCGTTTTTCATCGGTTTTGCACACGGCCAAATTCGGTATTCCATACCAGAGGAAATGAAGAAAGGAACATTTATTGGGAATATCGCGCAAGATCTGGGTTTAGATCTGAAACGACTTCGGTCTGGCAACGCTCGCGTCATTACTGGAGACCATATTCAATATACAGAATTGGATACAGACAAAGGAGTTTTGGTCATCAGGGAAAGAATCGATCGAGAGGAACTCTGTGGTGAGGTATCTCCGTGTAGCTTTAATTTTGATGTTATTCTTGAAAACCCAATGGAGCTACATCACATCACTATAGAAATATTCGATGTTAATGACAATGCACCAGTGTTTAAGAAAGACGAAATTAAACTAGAAATAAGCGAATCGGCTGCACCAGGAGCGCGCTTTGTGCTGGGGAGCGCGGAGGACCCTGACGTGGGGGTTAACACGCTTCAGAATTACGTTTTAACCCCCCTTGATAATTTTATTCTAAAGCAACACGCGAATCCAGACGGAGTTAAATATGCCGAAATGATACTTCAGAAACCATTAGACAGAGAGCATCATCCACAACTTTCCTTAAGGTTGACTGCGTTAGACGGTGGCAATCCGCCGAGGTCGGGTACTGTGAATATCGAAGTCACTGTTCTAGATGTTAATGATAATGCACCGGCGTTTAATCAGTCAACTTACAGGGCGATTGTACTTGAAAATGCATTAAAAGGTATATATATTACCACGGTCAAGGCAAGTGATGCAGATAGTGGATCCAATGGAATTGTTACTTATTCATTTTCCGACATGAAAGAAAACGTGGCAGACATATTCAGTATAGATGAAAACACAGGCAAAATATCAGTTTCCGGTCAAATTGATTATGAAAAAGCAACAAAATACGAAATTGGCGTTGAAGCCAAAGATAAAGGGGGCTTGGCCGATTCAGCTAAAGTCGTTGTGGAAGTAATAGATGTCAATGACAATTCACCGGTTATAAATGTCATGTCATTTTCGAGTCCCGTACCGGAAGATGCTACACCCGGAACAACCATAGCAATACTGAATGTGAAAGATATTGATTCAGGCGAAAATGGCCAAATCATCTGTTCGACCGATTCAAATTTGCCCTTTAAAATTACTTCTTCTTTAAAGAATTATTACACGTTAGTGACTCATTCCGGATTAGACCGTGAGAAAACTCAGGAATATAACATCTCTGTAGTTGCGAGTGACTCAGGTACACCACCGCTACTTACTAAAAAGGTGTTGAAGCTTAAAGTATCGGATGTAAATGACAACGCGCCAGTATTTTCCCAAGAGAGCTATATGTCTTATGTTGTTGAGAATAATTCCCCAGGAGCTTCTATATACGTGGTTCAAGCCCAGGACGCAGACTGGGGGGCTAATGCTCGAGTTTCATATATTCTAGAAGAAACTCATCTGGCTGGTATTCCCATATCTTCTTACATATCAGTTAATTCTGAAAGCGGAGTAATATATGCAGTTCGTTCTTTAGATTATGAACACATTAAACAATTCAAATTAATCATTAAAGCACAAGACGGGGGAGCTCCCCCATTAAGCAGTAATGTGACTGTTAATATTATTATCCAGGATCAGAACGACAACACACCTCAAATTCTGTACCCAGTACACACTGGAGGCTCTCTGGTGCCCGAAATGGTTCCTCGTTCAGCAGAAGTTGGATATCTTGTCACCAAAGTGGTAGCCATTGATGTTGACTCTGGACAGAATGCCTGGCTCTCTTATACACTGCTGAAAACAACAGACAGGCCGTTGTTTGAAGTGGGATTACAAAATGGAGAAATCAGAACAATACGCCAGATCAGTGATAAAGATGCTGTGAAACAAAGACTTACTGTTGTTGTGGAGGACAACGGACAGTTGCCTCGCTCAGCAACAGTCATCGTTAACGTGGCGTTAGCGGACAGCTTCCCTGACGTGCTCTCGGAATTTAGTGACATGACTGGCAACAAAGATTACAATGAAAACCTGACCTTTTATTTAGTTTTGGCATTGGCTGTAGTTTCTTTCCTATTCATTTTATCTTTATTAGTTATTATATCAGTGAAAATCTACAGATGGCGCAAATCTCGCCTTTGCTACGAGTCCAATCTCCCAGTTATTCCCTATTATCCACCGCTTTACGCAGACGTTGGAGGTACAGGAACTTTACAGCGGGTGTACAATTACGATGTCTGCAGCACTACCGATTCGAGGAAAAGTGATTGCAGATTTGTCAGACCTTGCAGTCAAAGCGCATTATTAGCGGACAACATGTGTACAATGAAGATGCAGCAGGTGAACAGTGAGACTACCTTACAGAATGATCCGGATCCGCTACCTGCGGTGAGTATCGGAAATACTTTAAAATTTTCTTAAGGGGACAATTCAACAAAAATAACTTCAAAAATTATTATGAGATGTCATATATTTATTTATTTTCTTTATTTTTTTAAACAGTATATGCTACTTTTTTAAATTACATACAGTTTCAAGGCAAATAGGTATAAAACTGAAAACCCGTATGACAAAAACAGTGGTAAGTCACTAAGTGCATGTATGATGACAGAAACGTAAAGACTGATTTAAATTTGCTTGCAATGGAGCATTGTTACTTTAACATCGAAACCTTTCAGAAATCATCAGTCCACCCCCACCAAAAAATACTTGATTATTTCGCTGCCCTCACAGCTGATTATTGTTTGTTTGCGTGCATTAGCGTGTATAATTAGAGTTAGAATTTGGAATAAAGGAAATGTAAATGTAATATAGGCCTAGTTATTGTGGAAAATCGTTCAACATATTTTAAATATTAACTGGAGTTGTGCAGTTTCTCGTCCTATGAATTTCAGGACCTTGGACAGTGCCCTTTTTCTCTCCAAATTTGTTTTTCTTGTATTTGCAGTACATTTTAAAGAAACTTTGACATCGTTGACGTCATATTCACTTTCAATATCCTGATTGTTATTTTCTGGTATTTCTATACTTGTTGGCTGCATTAACAGTGCTCTATGAGCAGATATGTCCTGCGTGAGGCATTTCTTGTCCAGGACTGCAAGTGCCGCTGTTGATTAAGAATGTGAATCGATGCTCAGGAAAAATCCATAAACACCGCCCATATTGTCAGACTGTGAAAAGAGGCTGCGCTACTGGAAGCTGTGTTTTTATGTAACCTCCGGAATATACATAGTATGAAAACTCTAACAGGGTGAACAGTTTTCTATATGATGAACAATTGGAATCGAAGATCTGCAAACTGAATATCAATTTCCAAGAATTTCTTTGTTTCTAAAACGCGGAGATATTCAAGTCTACGGAGACAGACAGTAATGGCCGGGTTTTATTTTTTATGCGCATTAAAAAGGCACGCAGGATCACTGCTCATTTCTTTGTTTCTTCTTTGTGCCGTTGGCGGTCAAGTGAGATATTCCATCCCTGAGGAAATGGCGAAAGGCTCAGTTGTTGGCGACATCGCTTCGGATTTAGGGATTGACATTAAAAGACTGAAAAGCGGCCGAGCTCGCATCGTTGCCGGAGACGGCAGTCGGTATGTGGATCTGAACACAGACAAAGGCATACTGGTGGTGAATGAGAGAATAGATCGCGAGTTGCTGTGTAAACAATTATCTCCATGTAGCTTCAGCTTCGAAGTTATTTTCGAAAATCCTATTCAGCTGTACAGCGTAACTGTTGAAGTTAATGACGTAAATGACCATGCACCAACCTTTCCGAAAAATAAAAAGGACATAGAAATTAGTGAATCTGTACTTCCTGGCGCACGTTTCTTGCTGGATAGTGCATTTGACCCTGATGTTGGAGACAATGGCATACAAAGTTACAACCTAAGACCCACGGACAATTTTGTATTGAAAGTGGAATCACATCCTGATGGTAGCAAGTCCGTGGAACTGCTATTGCAGACGCCTTTAGACCGAGAAAGGGAGGATGAGCACTTACTTGTCTTGATTGCCATGGATGGAGGATACCCGCCGAAAACTGGCACGATGGACATTAAAGTCGTTGTTCTAGATGCTAATGATAACTCACCTTCCTTTACTCAGAAACTGTACAAAGCCGAACTGATGGAGAATTCTCCCACAGGAACTTTGGTGACGAGAGTAAGCGCCTCCGATACAGATTCTGGTTCAAACGGCGATGTGACTTATACTTTCAGCCATATGTTAGAAGATTACTCAAATTTATTTAAAATTGACGGGCAAACTGGTGTAATTTCTGCGCTACGATCCTTGGATTTTGAATCAGGTCATATTTACACAATGACTGTTACAGCAAAGGATGGTGGAGGGTTAACGGACACCTGCAAAGTGCGCATTGAGATTTTGGACATCAATGACAACGCCCCTATAATCTCACTGGCATCTTTTTACAGTCCAGTCTCTGAAAATGCACCACCTGGGACGACTATTGCGGTCATTAATGTAAAGGATTTAGATTCAGGAGAGAACGGTCAAATTGAATGTTCGATTGATAAAAATGAGCTTTTCACCATAAAGGCGTCTTTAACGAATTATTACACTATATTAACTGAAGAACTCTTAGACAGGGAAACGCAATCTGAACACAATATAACTATCACTGCCACCGACAATGGTTCGCCGCCTATGGCAACCGAAAAAACGATATTACTAAAAGTATCAGACGTGAATGACAATGCACCAGTTTTTGAACAAAAATCGTACGCTGCTAGTGTCGTTGAAAACAATTCTCCTGGACTGTCTGTGTTGTCTGTTAAGGCAAATGACGCCGATTGCTGTTACAATGCCCGTGTCTCTTACCTGCTTGAAAACTTAGAACTGAATGGTAGGCCTGTGTCGTCACTAATTTCAATTGATTCAGAAAGTGGTGTGATTTCTGCGGTGCGCTCTTTTGACTATGAACATGTTCGTGAATTTAAAATCTATATTAAAGCCTTAGATGGAGGTTCTCCACCTTTCAGCGGGAATGCTACAGTCTACATTAAAATTCTGGACCAGAACGACAACGCACCTCAAGTGCTCTACCCTGTAGATACAAGTATTTCTCAGGTGGCTGAAATGGTACCTCGTTCTGCAGACGTTGGCTATTTTGTTACTAAAGTCGTAGCTATTGATGCTGACTCGGGACAGAATGCCTGGCTCTCATATAAACTACTGAAAGCTACAGACAGGGCGCTGTTCGAAGTGGATTTGCAAAATGGAGAACTCAGAACAATACGCCCGATCAATGATAAAGATGCTGTGAAGCAAAGACTTACTGTTGTTGTTCAGGACAACGGGCAGCCGCCTCGTTCAGCGACAGTCAATGTTAACGTGGCGGTGGCGGACAGCTTCCCTGACGTGCTTTCGGAATTCAGTGACTTGACGCACGAGAAAGATTATAACGGCAGCCTGACTTTTTATTTAATTTTAGCTTTGGTTGTAGTGTCGATCCTGTTCATTTCATCTTTACTAGCTATTGTATCTGTGAAAATCTACAGATGGCACCAATCTAGAGCCTTTTACAAGTCGAATCTACCGATAATTCCGTATTACCCACCGCTATACGCAGATGTTGGAGGTACAGGAACTCTACAGCGGGTGTACAATTATGAAGCGTGCAGGACAACTGATTCAAGGATGAGTGACATTAAGCATCTCAGACCAATCAGTCAAAGTCTTCTTAGTGTTGACGTCAATGGTTCAGGTATAATGATACAGGAACAGAAGAAAGAAATCATAGAACAGGAGAGGACAGATCCGTCTAATGAGGTAAGTGATGACTGCTGAATAGGTTACATACATTAATTAAGAGTGAAAAGATTTATTTTTCTCTATAGTTGATTGGCTGTTATCCTGAAATCAAAGACTGTACTCATATATATTTATATATACAAATGTATGTGTGTGTGCGTATATATATATATATATATATATATATATATATATATACTATTTGAAAATATTGGCTGTTTTACCTGAAGTAATTTTGTATAACGTAGACTATTTGTAAAAAAAAAAAACCTTTACTTTATTTCAGTCACCCAACTATTTTGTTCAGTGATATGATGCCCGACAAGGATTACAATGACAAGCTGACATTTTTTTAGTTTTGGCTTAGGCTATGGTTTCCTTGCTTTTTATCATCTCCACTGTAACAATTTTATCACTGAAGTGCTGATAATGGAAAAAACGCATTTGCTTACCTTATGTGTTAACGCACGCATCTTAACCACACCTAATCTGTCATATGGTACCAAAAAAACGCTCATGCAATGGTACAAACTGCCAGCCTAGAACATAACGCAATGCTGGTCTTTCCATTTACTTGAAATTGCCCCCCTGCCCCCCAAGCTCCGCCCATTGTGGTATATCAGTCTTGAGTCTTAATGAATTTGGTTAAAGAGGCCATTTAATTTGTATATTTATAGTTTTCTCCGTTTTGTTAAATATCGTTGTTTACTGCATTGATGGTCCTCATCATCATATCATCATATCAATAAACAAGTTTGAGTTTTTATTTTTTAATATAATATAAAATGTCTCATAATAAAACTAATATTAGGATTGTATCATTACTAATTTTTATTGTGCCTTTACAATGTCTTCACGATGCAATTAATTTGCATTTATGTACACAAGACATTGATTGAGCATCCAGTTGGTGTATTTGGAGGTACCTGAAATGCATAAAGTAAGCAGGATTGTAAATAAAATTTTTAATTGCTCGTACAGTTCTCTGACCAACCAAATTGACCATTTTCTTGTTTTGGAGAACAAATTGTCTTGTAATTTATTGAAGGTTTTGTTCTGTATACCTATAGGCCTATAAAACAAAAAATATGTATACACACTGCAGTTGTTAGAAATCAGGACTTAGTAGAGCCTCCGTAGGTTGCTGTACGGTGTGTAGCTCTGCGGGTTGAGCTCTGTTTCTGTGATTTGACGGTGTCTAGTTCAGATCCCGTGATCAGCCGTGTAATTTTTTTTATTAGCGTTTTACTTGTGCTTGTATGTAGATGTTTGCAGTTCTAGGTACAGACTCATCGCGCCGCTGTTGATCGTGGTACTGCTAAGCTACAACGATCACGCATGACATACCCCTTTAATACAAGCAAATCTGAAAGAGGCGGCTCAGTGTACATCAGAGACTTCGAGTGATTCAAACGCATATATTTCTATACTTTTTCTTTTATTAGTATTGTTATTATTGTCTTAATCGCCTGCTTATTTTTTAAACAAGAAAAAGTGACAAATACCGTCTGTCGCTCAGGAATATGCGGTCTACGTATACTGTAGTGATGGAAAATGCGACATGTAAGAAGAAATGGCGTGTGCGGAGCTTCATTGTAATACTCTCTCTCATTAAAGCTGCCTTTAGTGACGTTAGATATTCCATCCCGGAGGAGATGAAAAGGGGATCGTTCGTTGGAAATATTGCTCAGGATCTCGGGATGGATATTAAAAGACTTTCCGATGGCTTTGCTCGTACCTTTGCTGGAGACAAAAGTGAGTATGTTGAGCTTCTTCGTAACAAAGGGACGCTTGTTATCAAAGAAAGAATAGATAGGGAATTACTCTGTGGGCAAACATCGCCATGTTCCATACATTTCCAGATTGTACTTGATAATCCCATTGAATTTCATCCAGTTACTATTGACATTTTGGATATAAATGACAACCCTCCTGCTTTCCCCAAAAATGAAATCCGTCTTGAAATTAGTGAATCTGCTCCTCCTGGATCAAAATTTGTTCTGGAGAGCGCTGTAGACCCAGATGTGGGTATGAACTCGCTGCAGAGATACTCCCTCGAGTCCACTGACCATTTCGTCCTAAAAATACACTTACAGCCTGACGGAAAAAAACACGCGGAACTGGTTTTACAGACACAGTTGGATCGGGAGAAATCAGAGGAGATCTCCTTATTGTTGACTGCTTCAGATGGCGGGGATCCCCAGATGTCTGGCACTACTAACATACGCATACGAGTATTGGACACAAACGATAACCCCCCTGTTTTCACGCAGAAGACGTACACCTCTTCCGTTTCGGAAAATGCTGGAAGGGGAACTTTAATTGCCACTGTAAGTGCCTCCGATGCCGATATAGGACAAAACGCTGAAGTTATTTATTCGATTTCCAACAGCGCGGAAGGGTTGGACGAAATATTCACTATTAGTGAAGTTAGTGGGGAAATCAAATTGATAGGACGAGTTGACCACGAAAAGTCCAAAGAGTTTATATTGAATATTCAGGCCAGAGATGGGGGAGGTCTTACGGATAGCGCAAAACTATTAATCGATGTAATTGATGTTAACGATAACATACCAATGATAGCCGTCATGTCCTCCTCCTCTTCCGTAGCAGAGGATACATTACCTGGCACAGTCATTGCCGTAATTAACGTGCAAGATTACGATTCGGAAGACAATGGCAGAGTCTACTGCAATATTAACGGCAACATTCCGTTTAGAATAACATCCACATCAAATAATTTCTATAGTATTCTGACCGAAACAGCATTAGATCGTGAAACAACGCCAGAATATAATATCAGTATTACGGCCACTGATGGAGGTACTCCCCGGCTTTCAAGCAATGTTACAATATCATTGCAGGTTAGGGATATTAATGATAACGTGCCAGTTTTTACAAAAAACATATACGAGGCATTAATTTCGGAAAATAACACACCGGGACAGCCTGTATTACTGTTAAAAGCTAATGATGCTGACTGGAATCAAAATGCTCGTGTATACTACATATTGGAAGACAGTGCAATTAATGGCGTGTTTGTGTCTTCATATGTTTCAGTTAATTCAGAGAGTGGAGTTGTCAGTGCTAAAATGTCGTTTGATTATGAGCAGATTAAATATTTCCAGTTTATTGTAAAAGCAAAAGATGGAGGATCACCTCCGCTGAGTAGTAACGTCACGGTTAAAATCAATATTCAAGATGAAAACGACAATGCACCTCAGATTCTTTACCCAGTACACACGGGCGGCTCAATGGTAGCTGAAATGGTTCCTCGTTCAGCAGACGTCGGCTATCTTGTCACAAAAGTGGTGGCTGTTGATATGGACTCTGGACAAAATGCCTGGTTGTCATATAAACTGCTGAAACCTACAGACAGAGCGTTATTTGAAGTGGGATTACAAAATGGAGAAATCAGAACAATACGACAGGTAATTGATAAAGATGCTGTCAAACAAAAGCTAACTATTATAGTGGAGGACAACGGGCAGCCGCCTCGCTCAGCATCAGTCATCGTTAACGTGGCGGTGGCGGACAGCTTCCCGGAAGTGCTCTCGGAATTCACTGACAGGACAAACGACAAGGATGACAACCTGACTTTTTATTTAATTTTGGCTTTAGCTGTAGTTTCTTTCCTTTTTGTGGTTTCAATTACAACCATTTTATCAGTAAAGTGCTACAGATGGAGGCGTGAGAGGATGTTATATAAGTCCAGCGGAAATCT
>JAAGVU020000002.1:3066360-3076540 GCA_011763525.2 Mormyrus iriodes
CCAGTGGAACACAGACTCTGACGAAAATAAGAGGAGAAAGTGACACTAATGAACATTCAGAAAAACAGGTGAGCTATGAAATTTTACATTTTGATTCTATTCCCTCTTTTGCTGAGCCTCTGCATTTACAGTTATATATAGTTATTTCGCCCAAAATTCGTTACTGTAAATGTGTTTTTTAAATTTTTTTGAATTGGATAAACATTTTAGCTTTACTTAAGTTAAGTAATTCATTTTATTTGAAGACATTTGTGCCGAATTTTCTTGTTTCCTTTTCCTTAAAGTTGAATGTCTCATGTTTATGAAACTGTGTTTAAAAATTTGAAAGAAAACTTTATTCTTTTAGTAACATCAGAGTGAGTTATATTTATTCATAATGTAAATTATTTGACTCATGTTGAAATAGGGGGCGGCACGGTGGTGCAGTGGTTAGCACTGTTGCCTCACCCCTCTGGGATCAGGGTTCACATTTCTGCCGTGGTTCCGTGTGTGGAGTTTGCATGGTTTCCCCCTGTCGTTGCGGGATTTCCTCCAGGTCCGCCCTGCACATCCAGTTTATATATCATTTGCACTTTTAACATAAGTCTTTGTATCCGTGTTGTACTGGGCTTTTTGAGTTTTATGAACTTTGTCACCCGAATGACATTATGTAACTTTTTGTATACAAAACCTTTTATACACACAAAACAAATATAACATTTCTTCATTCTTATATATATATTAAAAAAAATCTCTTATCATTAAATTGAATTTGCTTGCATAACTGTTCTGCAACATTCTTAAAACAGCAAGACTGCAGTAACATACATTTTATGTGATTAAATCACATTTATTGACAACTTAACTATACGTCTTGTCTCAAAATGCTTAGTTTGTTCAAATATTTGAAATAATTATTAATACTTAAATCATGTCTTTGTCAAAGTGTTCCATCTGCTTTTTTGTATTTAACAAGCCAAGTGTTTCTCCAGATCAAAAACACTTTGTCAAGTACCAATCAAATGTGGAAATTACAATCTGTATCTTATTATTTGCCTAATCCTGACTACCCACACAGGGTCTAAACTAATGTTTCCTTCAGTTTTGTATTTATTACATAGCTCATAAACTCCTCATAAGAACATTTTCCCATATGTATTTGTTAATACTTGCTATGATACTTTGAAAGTGTACCTCACGGTTTTTAAATACTCAACGCATAAAACCCTATGACAATGGTGATAAAGGAATTTGGTGCACAGCCAGTGATTGTGACGAATATAGCTGGAGATTTCAGTGGTAATGTCCTGAGTGACACCCACAGGACGGATGAGGAAGTTCTTTAAAAGGGAGACAGATTCCAGTCAGGCAACAGCAGTCAGTGTGATTATTTGTCTCCAGCCCCATGTAGTTGGGGTGCAGCCACCTGCTTTCCAGGTATCCAAAACACCTGTTGTGAAAATCTGACAGGTGTCCACTGTGAAGAGTTCTGTAACAAGTGCACCTGTCAGTGCTGCTAGTGCTATGTGGCATCATATGGAAGCAGGCAGATGTCTATTGTTCCAAGCAGTGGCAGGTCTGGGGTCAGCAGGTCCTTTTCTTTATTCTCTTAGTGAACTTTGTTGGAATCTGGGAAACAAGTTTATCAGCATGAGCCTGTCTCCCACGTGTTTCCTTACCCTGAGTGAGGCTTACATGTAAACGTGACAAGAGAAGCTGGGAGAGATGGACAAGCATTCAGTCTGCATCACTGGGGATTCTCATATGTTTCATTGCTCTCCTTGACTGAGTGCTGCTGAGGGCTGCTGTCCAGTGACGTGGTTCTGAATTTTTTGGGGATTGTCAGATCCCCACCAAAATACTGGCGGTCCACTAATACATATAAGTTCTGAAGAGAAGCAGCAGGGTTTTATGTTTTAAAGGTATAGCTGTTGGGAGAATTTTAATAGAATTTAATGGATGGTGAAAACTTGCCTATACTTACATATCAAATCCCGTTTTCACATTCACTGGACCATTATTGTAATATCCTTATTGTTAACACGTAGGATATAAATATTACAATTTTGCAGTTCAAAATTTGAACTCAGAGTGCCGCTGTTGGTCAGGATGCTGACTGTTCTGTGACGATATTTCCAGCAGGACCTCCCCTATTATTATGATGTGAAAGTGGGTATGGAGAGAAAGGAGTCCTCAGCAGCCCTGTGAATAATAGACAGCACTCGGTGGATATCTGGAGCTGCGTTTTTGTCTCATATAGAAAAATCTATTCGGATCATTCTTCTAAAATTGGGAATTACAACAAATTCCATTATATTCTTTGCATTCATCAGGAATACGTAACATATCATCGTATCGCTTTGCTGGAGCAATGTCGGACAATACAATAATATGGCAAGTAAAAATGTTTATTTTTTTCATGTGTCTGAGTTCGGTGCATGGACAGGTTAGCTATTCTATGCCAGAGGAGATGGAGAAAGGGTCTTTAGTCGGTAATTTAGTGCAAGGTCTCGGTTTAGATATAAAACGCCTTAAATCGGGAAACGCCCGTATTTATACTGGAGGCAGCACTGAATACATAGAGGTGGACAGAGAAAGAGGAGTCCTCATTATTAAGGAAAGAATAGATCGAGAATCGCTCTGTGGGAGAACATCTCCGTGCTCGTTACATTTCCAGCTCATTCTGGAAAATCCGATGGAATTATACACAATAAATATAGAAATAACAGATATAAACGATAATGCGCCCAGTTTTATAAGAAATCAGTTTAGATTTGAAATAATCGAGTCATCTCTCACAGGAGCTAAATTCGTGCTGGAAAGCGCAGTTGACCCTGATGTTGGCGTTAATGGCCTCCAAAGCTACTCGCTAAAACCGACAGATAATTTCATTCTGAAGCTGCACACTCAGACAGACGGGGGTAAAAATGTAGAAATGGTTTTACAGAAACCACTAGACAGAGAAAAACAGGATGAGTTGACGCTGGTGTTAACCGCTATAGATGGTGGCAATCCGCCGATGTCCGGAACTGCGGAGATACATATTATTGTACTTGACGCAAATGACAACGCTCCTGTTTTTACACAAGCCATTTACATGGCAACCATAACAGAGAATGCAGCTAAGGGTACTATTTTAACGCGATTGAGCGCCTCGGATTTAGATGAAGGTTCATATGGTAAAGTCACATATTCTCTTTCAAAGAGTATGGATAGAGTATCTGATTTATTTCAGATCGATGAAAATAACGGAGAAGTCCGACTTTATGGTGAAATCGATTATGAAAAGGCCAAACATTATCAAATTAATGTAGAAGCAAAAGATTGTTGCGGTCTCTCCGATTCTACAAAAATAATAATCGACGTTGTTGATGTAAACGATAATAGCCCGTTAATTGACTTCATATCAACATCTAAATCAATACCAGAGGACTCGCCCCAAGACACAGTGGTAGCTATGCTGAAAGTGCAGGACCCTGACTCTGAAAATAACGGCAAGGTTCACTGTCTTATCCAAGAAAGTATGCCATTTACAATCAGGTCGACGCTAAACGGTTTCTACAGTCTTGTTTCAGCACTGCCGTTGGATCGAGAAACACAGTCTGTCCATAACATTACCGTGACATGCACAGATGAGGGAATTCCTTCACTTTCTAGTAGCGTCACTTTAAGCTTAAAGATATCAGACGTGAACGACAATGCTCCAGCCTTTGTCAGAAGTTTATATGACGCGTATGTAATAGAAAACAACGCACCAGGGCTCTCCATACTGTCTGTCGCGGCGGTTGATCCTGACTGGAATCAAAACGCTCGTGTTTCCTATTCATTGCACGATACGTCAGTGAATGGATTATCTGTCTCCTCCTTTGTGTCCGTTAACTCAGAGACCGGAGTTGTCCATGCAGTGCGATCTTTTGATTATGAACAGCTGAAAGACTTTCAGTTCAAAATAAAAGCACAAGACGGTGGATCACCTCCGATGAGTAGCAACGTGATTGTAAAAATGTTTATCTTGGACCAAAATGACAATGCCCCTCAGATTCTCTATCCAGTACTGAATGTCGGCTCTGTAGTAGCTGAAATGGTGCCTCGTTCAGCGGATGTTGGCTATCTTGTTACAAAAGTGGTGGCTGTTGATGTGGACTCCGGACAGAATGCCTGGTTGTCATATAAACTGCTGAAACCTACAGACAGACCGCTGTTTAAAGTAGGTTTACAGAATGGCGAAATCAGAACATTACGACAGGTCAGTGATAAAGATACTGTCAAACAAAAACTAACTGTTGTTGTGGAGGACAACGGGCAGCCGCCTCGTTCAGCAGCAGTCATCGTTAACGTGGCGTTAGCGGACAGCTTCCCTGAAATGATTTCGGAATTCAGTGACATATCGCAGGAGAAGGAATACAATGACAATCTGACATTTTATTTAATTTTAGCTTTGGCTGTAGTTTCCTTTCTTTTCATCGTCTCTATCACAACCATTTTATCGGTAAAATGTTACAGATGGAGGCGCGAACGATTGTTCTATAAATCCAATGGAAATTTACCTGTTATTCCGTATTATCCAACCCTTTATTCGGATTTAGCGGGTACGGGAACTTTACCACATGTGTACAATTACGACATGTGCCGGACAATGGACTCGAAGCGGAGTGACTTAAATTATGCCAGGCGTTGTATTCAAGGCGATTTCAATGAGAACTCCAGTGAAGCTCAGACACTTCCGCATGTGGAGACAGAAACGAGGAATTCCGAAAACCAGGTGAGTCTTCTGAAGTAAAACACGTTTTAATCAGCCTTTGGTTTCATTCTGAATAATTTGTATTTTGCTATTTTATGTTTTGGGGTCTTGATTGTGTTTTTTTGGCACACAATATTTATTCGTATTTATTTACTAACCCCCAGACATGACAACGACAATGAGAGGATGGATGGATGGATGGATGGATGGATTTTCTCAGTTGTTACGAGATTGGTATATGTTTAGGTCACCCTCTAGACATTCATCATGCTTGCCATAGTAATTTAATGATCACGTCTTTTTTAAAACCTTGCGTCCAATGAAAAAAATAATATGTATCACAACAAAGGTGAGCAACACCAAAAGCAAGTTATTTTATAATGTGGGAACCAGTTAAGTGATTTTCTGTTAGTGGCTGCGATTGTTGATACTGAAGGAAACCATGTTTAATTGTAACAATTCAGTTTGTCTATGTACAAAAGAATTTAAACATCGCAACTTCTGTACCAAGTGAAAAGTTTCCTGCAACAGCTTGAGGCTCCTCAATTGGCCTAAATTTTCTTCCTAGACAATTCTAGTGGTAAGCTATAAAAACCTCCGTTTTCTTTGATTTAATTGGCAGTTTTGTATTTTGATTATTTAGTGTTTTACATACAATTGTTTAAACTAGTCATTACTGTACATTATATTGCACTTCCTTATATGAACTCAAGGTGACGCTGTTGATCAGGGCGTTGCAGTTCCGTCATCAAATTTCGAAAAGAACCTCCCTCTGTTATCCTGAGATTCAAGAAAGAATTGGGAGGGCACACTTTTCTCCGACAGCACAATATATTGGGCAGGATGTATGGAGACCTCTGATTGCGTTTTTTTTCATAATCGGAAAGCTTACACCATATCATTGGTCTGTTCTAGTCTCGGATTTATCAGTTCAGTTTTGATTAGAACTACGTTGCTTCTCCGCTTATTGAGGTGCCGGGAAAATGTCGGGCAAACCAGCGACATGGCAAGTAGCATGCATCTTTCTCCTTTCTGTCGTTTCTGTTAATGGACAGGTGCGTTTATTTATACCAGAGGAGATGGAGAAAGGGTCGTTAATAGGTAACATTGCGAAAGATCTTGGTTTGGATATAAAGAGACTTCGATCAGGTAACGCGCGTATATATACTGGAGACAATATTGAATACACGGAGTTAGACAGAGAAAGGGGGCTCCTCCTTGTTAAAGAAAAAATTGAACGCGAATCGCTTTGTGGGAAAACAATTCCGTGCGCATTACATTTTCAGATCATTTTAGAAAATCCGATGGAATTCTATTCCATTATTTTGGAGATTACAGATATCAATGACAATGCACCCATTTTTAAAAAGAGTGAATTTAGATTCGAAATAAGCGAGTCAGCTGTGACCGGAGCTAGATTCGTCCTGGATAAGGCCGTGGATGCGGATGTAGGTGTTAACGACCTACAAGCTTATTCTCTTGAACCAAAAGACAATTTTCACCTAAAATTACACAGCCAGCCAGATGGAAGTAAAAAGGTTGAAATGGTTTTAGGAAAACAGCTTGACAGAGAAAAGCAGGATCATTTGACACTTCTGTTAACCGCTATGGATGGTGGCGATCCGCCGATGTCTGGCACAGCGCAAATACATATAACTGTACTTGATGCAAATGACAACGCTCCTATTTTTACGCAGCCTATATATAAGGCAGCTGTAACAGAGAATGCAGCTAAGGGTACCATTTTAACAACAGTGAGCGCGTCTGATTTAGATGAAGGTTCTAATGGTAAAGTGACATATTCTATTACAAATAGTATGGACGATGTGTTAGATTTGTTTGAGATTGACCAAACCAGCGGAGAAGTTAGATTATCTGGTGAAATCGATTATGAAAAGGCCAGACATTATCAAATAGATATTAAAGCAAATGATTACGGAGGTCTCTCGGATTCTAGTAAAATTATCCTAGATGTTACTGATGTGAACGACAATAGTCCGTTAATTAACTTCATGTCGACATCAAAGTCAATACCAGAGAACTCGCCTCAAGACACGGTAGTAGCCATACTGACAGTGAAGGACCCTGACTCTGAGAACAACGGAATAGTTCATTGTCTTATATATAATACTCTTCCGTTCTCCATTAGATCTACCTCGAATGGTTTCTACAGTCTTGTTACGGCGCAGTCTTTAGATCGAGAAACACAGTCTGAATATAACATAACCGTGATATGCGGTGATGAAGGTATCCCCTCACTTTCTAGTAGCGTCGTTTTAAACTTGAAGATATCAGACGTGAATGACAATGCGCCGGCCTTTGACAAAAGTTCATATGATGCCTATTTAATTGAAAACAATGCACCAGGGCTGTCTATATTTTCAGTGAAAGCCAGCGATGCAGACTGGAACCAAAATTCACGAATTTCCTACATACTGGAAGATTCATCTGTAAATGGAGTGTCGATATCGTCTTATGTGTCTGTTAACTCCGATAGTGGAGTAGTTCATGCCTTGCGCTCCTTGGATTACGAGCAAATTAAGGATTTTCGGTTTCGCGTAAAAGCACAAGATGGTGGATCACCTACACTGAGTAGTAATGTGACTGTAAATGTTTTTATCTTGGATCAGAATGACAATGCGCCTCAGATCCTCTACCCAGTTCCTACAAGTGGCTCAGTGGTGGCTGAAATTGTGCCTCGTTCAGCAGAAGTCGGATATCTCGTCACGAAAGTTGTCGCTGTAGACGTGGACTCTGGACAGAATGCCTGGCTCTCATATAAAATGGTTAAGTTCTCCGACAGAGCCCTGTTCGAAGTTAATTTACAAAATGGAGAAATAAGAACAATACGCCAGATCAGTGATAAAGATGCTGTCAAACAAAAACTATCTGTTATAGTTGAGGACAACGGTCAGCCGCCTAAGTCTGCTACAGTTATCGTTAACGTGGCGGTGGCGGACAGCTTCCTTGATATGTTCGTGGAATTTAGTGATACTACCACTGACAAGGATTATAATGATAATATGACTTTTTATTTAGTTTTGGCTTTGGCTGTAGTTTCCTTCCTTTTCATTGTCTCCATCATAACTATATTATCAGTAAAGTGCTACAGATGGAGACATGAGCGGATGTTTTATAAATCCGGGGGGAATCTGCCTGTTATCCCGTACTACCCACCGCTTTACGCAGACGTCGGAGGTACAGGGACACTTCAGCATGTGTACAATTACGACGTCTGCGGGACAACTGACTCCAGGAGGAGCGATCTGAAATATGGCAGGCCTTGTAGTCAGAGCGTCATCAGTCTGGATGCCACTGGAACACAGACACTAATGCGCCTTGAGAAAGAAAGTGAGAGAAGTGAGGATCAGGTGAGTTTTTAGATGTAATATCTACAATTTTTACGTGATAATTTTGTGTTTCTGTGTGTGGTTTTCACTAAATTTGACCACTCGGGGTTCTTTATTAGCGTATCGGGAGAAAGTATTAACGGAGCTGCTGTGCAGAATAATGTACTGTATTAAATTAAATACGTCAATTTGACGACAGTGAGAAAGTATGCCTTTTCATATAGTGACAATGATGTTTGTATCAGTAACACAATAATTAATTGTTTAATTTGTCGCATTACCTCTGTGATCGGTTTAGGCGTATTCGATGTCAAGCTATTTATTTACAGACATCCATCAACCCACCAATCTTCCAGCAGCTTTATAAATGGTATTTGCTTTTTACTAATTGACATTTTATTTAGATGTATTCGTTTCACGTGCACCTGTGCTGTAGACCTGTGTGAGACTTTTCAGTAATTATTTTTTTAATACTGTTGCAAATGTGTACTATGGTAATGATTTAGCAAATATTTTCTTGACGCAATTTTAAACAGGGCCACCATTACACCTATTAAGAAAACATATATTTCACATAATATGCTTTCAGTGGAAGTGTATTTGAATCCAGTTAATTTTTAGCTTGCTCCGATGTCTGGTACAGCACAGATAGATATCATTGTACATTGAACTCAGATATCCTGTTTTTACGCAGCCTCTATACAAGGCAACCGTAACAGAGAATGCAGCTAAAGGTACTGTTTCAACGACAGTTAGTGCATTGTTATTTAGATGAAGGTTTATATGATATACTGACATATTTTATTACAAATAATACGGATGATGCACTGCGATGGGTTGGCGCCCCATCCTGGGTTGTTCCCTGCCTTGCCCCCATAGCCTTCGGGATAGGCTCCGGACCCCCCGCGACCCTGTACAGAATAAGCGGTTACAGAAAATCGATGGATGGATGGATGGATGGATGGATGGATGGATGGATGATGCATCTGATTGATTTGAGATAGACGAAAACAACGGAGAAGTGAAATTAACTGGTGAAATAGATTACGAAAAGGCTAGGCATCATCAAATTGATATCAAAGCGAATGATTACGGCGGTCTGTCGGATTCTAGTAAAATTATTCTCGAGGTAACTGATGTGAACGATAAGTCCTTTTATTAATTTTTTGTCGACATCAAGATCGGTTCTAGAAAACTGAACATGCAGTAGTAGCTATGCTCACAGTGCAGGACCCGGACTCGGAGAATAACGGAAAGGTCCACTGTCTCGTCGATGAAAACATTCTATTCAGCATTCGATCAACCACAAATGATTTCTACAATTTAGTTACCGGATTGTCACTGGATCGAGAAAAACAATCTGAATATAATATTACTGTGATCTGCGCAGATGAAGGAATCCCTTCACTTTCCAGCAACGTCATTTTAAACTGAAAGATATCAGACGTGAACGACAATGCGCCGGTCTTTGACAAAAGTTCATATGACGCATTTGTAATGGAGAACAACGCACCAGTGCTCTCCATATTCTCAGTGAAAGCCAGTGATGCAGACTGGAACCAGAATTGACGTGTTTTCTATGTGTTGGAAGATTCATCCGTAGGAGCCAGTGTGCTCGTTGGAGTTTTACTTACACAAAAATTTCCTGAGGGCAGAAGTAAAAATAACTGGTTCAGAGAGATAACCAATCATATTATATTGGCGGTGGGTCTAAGCAACAAGAAGAGGTGGGTCCAACCGATCAGGGGTGCGTTTCCCAAACAACGACAGAAGTTAGCATTAACGATGCATTGTACTATGGTAGTTCAAACTAACCAACATCCGAAGTACGACTGTTCCCCAAAACCGTCATACCGCAGTAGTTTGAACCACGTTAGTTCGAACTACCGTAGTTCAAACTACAATGGTTCCAGCGATGATTGGTTTGAGTCGTGCACAGAAACTAACAAACTTTATAATATCAGTGGTGTAACTTTCACAGCCGGTGGCGTACAAAAACTCACGAACTGTGTAATATCATCCATCCATCCATGTTCCAGAACCGCTTATTCCATTTCGGGTCGCGGGGGGTCCGGAGCCTATCCCGGAGACTGCGGGCGGAAGGCAGGGA
>JAAGVU020000002.1:3108232-3135209 GCA_011763525.2 Mormyrus iriodes
TTGTTTGCTTGTTTGTTTGTTTATATTAAAGACGGGGATTGAATTTGATGCATGGTGATTAATGACATGGTGGTTAGAAACGGGAAATACACACGGCATCCTGCATTTAGATACTGGAAAATGTCTCTTCTAAGCAATTAATACATAATGTTTTGAAATATAATAAGTGACTATATAATACCAGGCCAGATATGTTGTATGAACTTTCTCTCACAAGTATCTATTTCTGTCTTCCAGTTTTTTTAACATTCATTTAAATTGTACGTGTTTTAATGCTATTAGCAATCTATATTGTTGAATGTCGATGATCAATATAATATTTTGAACGTCGTACGTATATTGTTGAAAGTGACTATATCTTATTAGAAACAAAAGAAAAATGTGTTCTCGTGGTGTTTAAGTCGGTTTTTAAGTACACCCTTAGTAGGCACTGCAGTTTTTACTGAGTGCTCTAAGTGCCGCTGTTGATCGCGTGTGGTGCTTAAATGATTCTGCTTCTTGTGTTTTGGTATGCTATCACAGACACAGCAAAAGCTTTCGGCCACGACAGTGCGCTCACGCTCAAGCACGTCTGACTTCTCTGCGGGTGTAAGCGTTGCTTTTGCTTGTGCCCTAGACATTTGGGATGCAGAACTAAATATATACTTTATTCTTTGTCTTCAATCAGAATTTCATGGAAGAATGAGATTTCATTGTTTTGCCGGGAACGTTGCTTGGGTTTGGAAATGGCAGCTGCAGCTTCTCCTCCTGTACGTTTGCATCGCAAAGGATGTTTACGGACAAATCCGCTATTCTATTCCGGAAGAAATGACAAAAGGCTCGTTTGTGGGGAATATCGCACAGGATTTAGGTCTGGATCCCAAACGACTTAAATCCGGCCGAGTTTTTACGGAGGATGGTCGTGAGTATATCGGTTTGAATAATGATAAAGGGACGCTGCTGGTAAAAGAGAGAATAGATAGAGAGGAGCTTTGTGGCCCAGTGTCTCCGTGCTCTCTGCACTTCCAAATAATACTAGAAGATCCATTGGAGCTGCATCGCGTAGACATCGAGATCTTAGATATTAATGACAATTCTCCTGTTTTTGCTAGGAAAGAAATAAATTTTGAAATATCTGAATTTGCCCTTGCCGGAGCTCTATTCTCGTTAGATGGTGCAAAAGATCCGGATGTTGGAGTCAATGCGCTTCAGACTTATAAAATTAGCCCTAATGACCATTTTATTGTGAAAATATTGTCACGTCTTGATGGTACGAAATACGTGGAAATGGTGCTCCAGAATCCACTTGATAGAGAGAAACAGGCGGAGCACAAATTAGTTTTAACCGCCTATGACGGTGGTACCCCACAGAAATCTGGAATGGTCACTTTAAACATAGTAGTTCTAGATGCGAACGATAACGCGCCCATATTCCTCGAGCCGGTTTATAAAGCATCGTTAAGAGAGAATTCGGCAGTGGGGGCAACTGTGCTGAAACTGAGTGCAACTGATTCAGATTCTGGATCTAATGGAGAAGTAACCTATTCCTTTTCTGATGGGGCGGATACCCTCTCTGTCTTCGACGTCAACCCAAATACTGGCGCAATCACAGTCAGTGGCCTCGTAGACTTTGAAAAATTCAAACAATACGAAATAAATGTACAAGCAGCAGACAAGGGAGGGTTAACCGGTACGAGTAAAGTAATTATCGATATCATAGATGTGAATGACAACGCACCTGTGATTACACTAATGTCCTTTTCTAACCCTGTAGCTGAAGACTGTGCATTAGGCACAGTAATAGCAATACTAAAAATTAAAGACGTAGACTCGGGAAAAAACGGAAAGGTCAGGTGTTTCATTAATCTAGGTTTGCCATTTAAAATAACAACCCAATCAACTGATTTTTACAGTTTGGTAACAGATCAAGTTTTTGATCGAGAGAAGGTATCCGAGTATACTGTAATTATCACAGCGGTGGACGAAGGCTCGCCATCATATTCCACTAACAAGACCTTAACTCTCAAACTCTCTGACGTCAACGATAATGCGCCAGTATTTGAACATAAGATTTACACAGCTCATGTCCAGGAAAATAACGCAGTGGGGGCGTCCATATTTACCATAAAAGCGAGCGATGCAGATACGGGCAATAATGCGTATATATCTTATTATCTCGTGGACAGAGAAATTAATGGAATATTAACATCATCTTATATCTCAGTGAACGCGGAAAATGGCGCTCTCCACGCAATGCGCTCTTTCGACTACGAGCAAATTAAAGAATTACATATTCATGTCAAAGCACAGGATGGAGGCTCCCCGCCGCTTAGCACTAACGCGACTATTACCGTACTTATTACAGACCAGAATGACAACGCGCCTCAAGTTCTCTATCCAGTACAGACTGGTGGCTCCATAGTGGCTGAAATCGTGCCACGTTCAGCAGAAGTGGGCTATCTTGTTTCTAAAGTTGTGGCTATTGATGTGGACTCCGCACAGAATGCCTGGCTTTCATACAAATTGCAAAAAACAGCTGATAGACCCCTGTTCGAAGTTGGTTTACAAAATGGCGAAATCAGAACTATACGCCAGGTCAGTGATAAAGATGCTGTCAAACAAAAAGTAACTATTATAGTGGAGGACAACGGACAGCCGCCTCGCTCAGCATCAGTCAATCTGAACGTGGCGGTGGCGGACAGCTTCCCCGAAATGCTCTCGGAATTTACTGATTTTACGCACAGCAAGGATTACAATGATAACATGACTTTTTACTTAATTTTGGCTCTAGCTGTCGTTTCCTTTCTCTTCGTTTCGTCTGTGGTAGTTATAATATCAGTGAAAATTTATAAATGGCGACAGTCACGTATATTTTACGAGTCCAATCTTCCAGTTATTCCATATTATCCACCGCTCTATACAGACGTTGATGGTACCGGAACTCTGCAGCATGTGTATAATTACGAGGTGTGCAGGACAACCGACTCCAAGAAGAGTGATATGAAATACGGCAGGCCTTGTACTCAGAGCATCGTTAGCATGGGTGCCAGTGGAACAGAGACAATGCCACACTCGCAGCAAGAAATAGAAAGCCATGAGTTTTCTGAAAATCAGGTGAGCTTTTACGTGCATACTAATGTGCCATTGTACAATATGTTCATTTGCATACATTTCTTGTTTAGTGTCATATCCCCGTTGGCCCCATGAAAAATGCCTTTAATCCAGTGTCCTCTAAGGGCGCCATTAACATGGCTGATCCTGCCCTCTGACCAAAAGCTTCGGTCTTACCTGTACACTGTCAAAAAAGAGTGCCAATTTGTACTTTTGCTTGTCACTGAGGCGGTACCCTCAAGGGTCTGCCAACTGTACCCTTGCTGTAGATAATTGTACCTATTAAGGTACAGCAATGGACTATGAGGAACATTTTTGTACCATTGGAGGTACATTAATATTGTTTGCATCATGGGGGTGTTCATCAGAGTCCATTTCTGTACATTAAATTAGACTAAAAGGTATATTTACCTACAGCCAGGCAGGTGAGTTTCTAGCTATGGAGATGATTATGGGCTAAGCCAAGTCTACCTGGGGTTTAACTTTTTTCTTTTTTGAAAGGAGATTGGCATTGGGGCTAAAATATTCGGGGCCAGGCTCAAAATACTCGGGGCTATAGCCTGAGTGATTGGACCTAACGATGGCCATTGCTAGGGTACAATTGGCAGACCCTTAAAGGTACAGCTCCAGTGACAAGCAAAGGTAAAAATTGGTATTCTTTTTTTTCCTGACAGTGTAGACCTACATGTCTGCGTATGTCTCATAGGAGAGCAAGATGGGATGTGCAGCAAGATGTGCAGACTGAAACCACTTTGTATTCGCTACCTGTACAATGACAATAGAAAGGAATTATAGCAAGTCATAAATACAATTTGTTCTTTAAAACATGAAATGTGCCGATTCTAAATATTTCAATGTTTTTTCAACTCTGACATTTCGCACTTTCATATTTCCTATAATAATGTAAGATACACACATGGTTCCTTGAATAAACCTGAGTCTACTGAAATTTGAAACAGCACTTCATAACAAAATGTTTCAGCTGATCATTAACATTTTATATTTCTTTTTAATACAAAATTTCCTTTAAATAAATGTTCATTTTCATATATGTTCTACTTCTCCAGTCCATTCTATTTTGCTTTCTTTATTTGGTGTAACATTTTTCTCTTGTCACAAAGTTATCAGTTTATGTATTTACTGTCTTGTTATTATGTGGTTGTACCAGGTTTTGTCTTCAGTTAGTGCTACAGTATAACAAAATGCTTCTGCAAAAGCCATAGCTCTATTCAGTTCGTTATTGAAGGTGTGTAATCGGGTTCAACTTTAAGTATAATGATTCCTTCAGCTTCAGTTTGTAATACAAAGATAGGGTGCAAGTATATTCTGTGGCTCAAAGTGAGCATGCATAAACATGAATCTTTTCACTACTGCAGCTTCTAAAATGTTTTGACTGAAACAATTGTTCAGTGCATGGTTTATGGAATGGAGCTCTATCCTCAGACTACTGTTTTATTGTTATTTAGCTATTATCGTCTAAGAACATAGACTTTTGTCTTGTCATTTCAAATTATTTTTCAGTATCAGTGAGTAGCACATGGAATATATAAAATGAACTGCGAAAATATTTTATTTCCATTCTTCTTTACTGACTCCATGCGATGGCGATATCTGATTTACCCTGACTTCAGTGGTCAAAATATAATTTTAAAATATTGTTTGCAATGCAGCATTTGAACAGCATGTGACGCTGTTGTTTAGGATGCTCCCGTTCTATTAGCATTTTTCCAATAGCACCTCCCCAATAAATTCGATGTATAAGAGAACGAGCGAGAGAGGGAACACTGAGGCGATAGAGCTTTGTTTATGGAGGAGCGTTTGGAGAGGAATCGAATTTCTTCTGTTACACAAAACTCGGCTTCCTTTATTCATCTGTAATTTGGAATTACGAGCACTTTTTATAACTGTTAAATGTTCGTATTCGGGCAATATTTCGTTAATGCTGTGGCGACAATACCTGCTACGTCAATGACACGGCAAGTAGCATGGTTTACCTTTATGCTTTTTCTTAATTCAGTATATAGCCAAGTTAGTTACTCCATCCCGGAGGAAATGGCTAAAGGGTCATTCGTCGGTAATGTAGCACAAGATCTCAGCTTAAGTTTAAAAAGACTTAATTCTGGTAACGCCCGTATATATACCTCAGGCAGCGTAGAATACATTGAATTGAACAGAGAAAAGGGGGTTCTCCTTATTAAAGAAAGAATAGATCGCGAATCTCTGTGTGGTAAAACATCCCCCTGCGCTTTATATTTTCAGGTAGTTCTAGATAATCCGATGGAATTCTATCAGGTCACAATAGAGATAATAGACATAAACGATAATGCACCTAATTTTATAAAAACTGAAATGACGTTTGAAATAAGCGAGTCAGCTCATACTGCAGCTAGATTCTTGCTGGAAAAGGCAGTCGATCCCGATATTGGCATTAATGGTCTGCAAAGCTATAAGCTTGAACCAACCGATAATTTTCTTCTAAAACTACACAGTCAGATAGACGGAAGTAAGAATGTAGAAATGGTTTTACAAAAACCGTTGGACAGGGAAACACAGAATAAACTGACGCTTCTTTTAACAGCGATGGATGGTGGCGACCCGCCGATGTCTGGCACTGTACAGATATATATTACAGTACTTGATGTTAATGACAACGCTCCTGTTTTTACGCAGCCCATCTACAAGGCAGCGGTAACAGAGAATGTTTCTAGAGGTACTGTATTAACCAAGGTCAGCGCGTCTGACTTAGACGAAGGTTCTAATGGTGAAATCAAATATTCTATTTCCAGAAGCATGGATATGATGTCTAATTTGTTTGAGATAGAGGAAAGCAGTGGCGAAGTAAGACTAGTCGGTGAAATGGACTTTGAAAAAGCTAAACATTATCAGATTGATATTAAAGCAAAAGATCACGGTGGACTGTCTGATTCATGTAAGGTAATAATCGATGTTATAGATGTAAATGATAACAGTCCTATAATTAATCTGATGTCGAAATCAAAGTCAGTACCTGAGGACTCTGGCCAGAACACAGTGGTAGCAATAATGACAGTGCAGGACCCTGATTCTGAGAATAATGGAAAGGTTCATTGTCTTATCGATGAAAACATTCCATTTAGCATCAGATCAACATCAAATGATTTTTACAGTCTGGTTACTCGATCGTCTTTGGATCGAGAAACACAGTCTGAATATAACATTAGCGTAATCTGCGCCGATGAGGGAATCCCGTCCCTTTCCAGCAGCGTCATTTTAAACTTACAGATATCAGACGTGAACGATAATGCGCCTGTCTTTGAACAAAGTTCATATGTCACCTATATAACTGAGAACAACACACCAGGACTCTCCATATTTTCAGTGAAAGCCAGGGATTCAGACTGGAACCAAAACTCACGTATTTCCTATATACTGGAAGATTCGTCTGTAAATGGAGTGCCTGTCTCATCTTATGTGTCCGTCAGCTCCGATAGCGGCGTGATTCACGCTGTGCGCTCTATGGATTACGAGCAGATAAAAGATTTCCAGTTTCGCGTAAAAGCGCAAGATGGTGGATCACCTCCGCTGAGCAATAACGTGACGGTAAAAGTTTTAATCCTGGACCAGAATGACAACTCACCGCAAATTCTCTATCCACTACACACCAGTAACACTCTGGTGACTGAATTGGTTTCCCATTCAGCAGACGTCGGCTATCTTGTTACTAAAGTTGTGGCTGTTGATGTGGATTCTGGACAGAATGCCTGGCTCTCATATAAACTGCTGAAACAAGCTGACAAACCACTGTTCGAAGTGGGCTTACAGAATGGAGAAATCAGAACTATCCGCCCGATCAGTGATAAAGATGCTGTGAAACAAAGACTTACTGTTGTAGTGGAGGACAATGGACAGCCGCCTCGCTCAGCATCAGTCATCGTTAACGTGGCAGTGGCGGACAGCTTCCCGGAAATGCTCTCTGAATTCACTGATTTTACCTATGACAAAAAATACAATGACAACCTGACTTTTTATTTACTTTTGGCTTTGGCTGTAGTTTCCTTCCTTTTCATTGTCTCCATCGTCACCATAATATCAGCAAAATGCTACAGGTGGCGGCGTGAACGGATGTTTTATAAATCCGGGGGGAATCTGCCTGTTATCCCGTACTACCCACCGCTTTACGCAGACATTGGAGGTACAGGGACTCTGCAGCACACGTATAATTACGATACGTGCAGATCGACTGACTCCAGAATGAGTGACGTGAAATATGCCAGGCCTTGTAGTCAGAACGTGCTACATGTTGACCTAAACGGAAAGGAGACAGTAACAAGGGAAAAGAAAGATGACCCAAATATTTTTGAAGAGGTGAGCCCCTCTGCCTCAGTTGTTTCATTTTACACATATAAATGTAAATATTTCTTCCATTGCTTGTGGGTATAATTTTAAGTTTGATTCCTTTCAAATTACGGTAACACTTTACTTGAGGGGGCACAAATAATATGGTAGTACAATCTTACCTAATGTATTAATTAACCATAAACTAAATGTTAGTTACGCACTGATCCCATTTTCGTTCATGAGTCAGTCATGACTGCATTCTGTGCAGGTGCAATATTTGTTCAGGATTTATACTTTAGTAGTAACTGACTTACTAAGTTGCTTGTGCCCCCTCAAGTAAAGTGTCACCCAAATTACTGTTAAAGTGCAAATGGTAGCCTATTGAATGTTTATTATTGTTGTAATAAAGATTAATTAAAGCTTACTAGAATCGCCCCAGTTGTTCCACACAGACTTGTCATTTAGCTTTCAAAGAGTGTGTAATTCTGCATTTGGTCCCTGAGTGTCGCTTTCTCTCAAGAAGGCTAAGCTTGGATGTGATGCAGAGACCTCGCCTACTTGCTCACTGGGTCACAATTCATAAGAAATATTGCGTGAATTACGGAACGTGAGCTGGCGCCTGCTGTTTCAAGTTTATTTATCGATATTGTCTTGCTAATACCATATTATAAGCCGTCTTATTTTTGCATATTTTATTCCTGTGATCTGAATTTCTGTCCGAGTGAGTTGAAGTATTTCTTTTCGACGTGAAATCACTATGAGCGCAAACGAACGGATTCTGGAATGGCCTTTGTGTATTTTGCTTGTTTTTGTGTTTTCGCTTCATTCAGCAGCTGGGAATGTTAGATACTCAGTTCCTGAAGAAATGGCCGTTGGATCATTTGTGGGAAATATTGGCAAAGACCTGGGCTTGCAGCCTGAGAGGTTGGTTACCGGGCGAGCTCGGCTCTTTTCTCCGGGAGGCGGCGAATACGTAGCGCTAGACAGGGAGGAAGGACAACTGGTCGTACGGGAGCGAATAGACAGGGAACAGTTATGTGGGGAGGCGCCTGTATGCAGCTTCACTTTCGAAATTATTCTGGAAAATCCGATTGAGCTTTATCGTGTCACGGTAGAAATATTAGATGTCAACGATAATAGTCCAGTATTTCCAAGGACTGAATTAAAAATGGAAATAAGCGAATTAGCGGTACCGGGAGCGCGCTTTTCTCTTGAAAGTGCCCGCGACCTAGACGTTGGAATAAACAGCCTTCAGGGCTATTCTCTCCATCCGACTGACCATTTTGCTCTAAAGGTGCACAGTAGACCGGGTGGCAGCAAAAGCGTAGAGATGATTCTCCAAACACCGTTAGATCGAGAGAAACAAGAGCAGCTTAATTTAATATTAACTGCTGTCGATGGGGGGAATCCTAAGCGAACAGGAACTGTTAAGATAAACGTTGTGGTTCTGGATGCAAACGACAATGCTCCGGTGTTTAAACAATCCGTTTATAGGGCATCGGTTCCAGAGAATGCCGTTAAAGGCGCATTAGTAATCACGGTGAGTGCAACGGATGCGGATAACGAATCTAATGGGCATATACAGTACTACTTTGAACATGCTACACTGAACATTAACGAACTCTTCACTATAAATCCCTCAACCGGCGATATAAGCATAACTGGAGAGCTAGATTTCGAAAAATCTAAGTTACACGAGATTAAGGTGCAGGCTAAAGATCAAGGCGGGTTGACGGATTCTACCGATGTCCTAATTGAAGTGCTTGATGTGAATGACAACGCTCCAAAAATGACAGTGATGTCGTTTTCGAGTACATTGCCAGAAGATTCAGTGCCAGGTACCGTTATAGCTATGATTAATGTGCAAGATTTTGATTCTGGAGACAACGGAAGAGTGAAATGTTCAATTGATACAGCTCTTCCATTTAGAATTGAAGCATCTTTAACTAACTATTACAGTGTACTGACGGATTCGGTCTTAGACAGAGAGCAGACGTCCGAATATAACATCACGGTCAGTGCTGTTGACGGAGGAAGCCCTTCTCTCTCGAGTAAACAAACACTGCATTTAAAGATTTCAGATGTGAACGATCATGCACCGCAATTTGAGCAAGAAACATATAATGCTTACCTAGTGGAAAATAATTCTCCGTCGTTTTCTATTTTTTCCGTAAAAGCAAACGACGCAGACTGGGGTGCTAACGCTCGGGTATCGTATTACATAGAAGAGAGCAATCTGAATGGGTTACCTTTGAGTTCCTATATATCAATAAATGCGGACAGCGGGGTTATTTACGCTGTAATGCCATTCGATTATGAGCAAATAAAACTAATTAAACTACCCGTTAAAGCGCAAGATGCCGGTAGCCCACCTCTGAGCAGTAATACGACTGTAAACATAATTATTCAAGACCAGAACGACAACGCACCTCAGGTTCTCTACCCAGTACAGACTACAGGATCTTTCGTGGCTGAATTGGTGCCTCGTTCTGCAGATGTCGGCTACCTTGTTACTAAAGTGGTTGCTGTTGATGTGGACTCCGGACAGAATGCCTGGCTCTCATATAAACTGCTAAAGTCGTCAGACAGGGCGTTGTTCGAAGTGAGCTTACAGAATGGAGAAATCAGAACTATACGCCAGGTCACTGATAAAGATACTATTAAACAAAAGCTAACTATTATAGTGGAGGACAATGGAGAGCCGCCTCGCTCAGCATCAGTCATCGTTAACGTGGCGGTGGCGGACAGCTTCCCGGAAGTGCTCTCGGAATTTACGGATTTTGCACGTAACAAGGATTATAATGATGATCTGACTTTTTATTTAATCTTAGCTTTGGCTGTAGTTTCCTTCCTTTTTATTGTCGCCATCATAACTATATTATCAGTAAAGTGCTACAGATGGAGACATGAGCGGATGTTTTATAAATCCGGGGGGAATCTGCCTGTTATCCCGTACTACCCACCGCTTTACGCAGACGTCGGAGGTACAGGGACTCTTCAGCATGTGTACAATTACGACGTCTGCGGGACAACTGACTCCAGGAGGAGCGATCTGAAATACGGCAGGCCTTGTAGTCAGAGTACACTGAATGTTGACTTGAGTGGCATGGGGACAGTCCCAAGAAAAGTGGATGCAGATGTTTGTGTTGAGGTGAGACTTTTGTATTTTATGACTTTCAGTGCTTTTTGATTAAAATAAGGGGTTTGATTGTGCTGAGATGCAAACAAATTTGCCAGTTGGACAGGGCCGGTTCTAGGCAGGGGCACGAGGGGGCAATGCCCGACCAAATACCCCACCAAATGCTCCGCATGGCCTATTCAAGCCAAAGATGCATCCCACCAACATCTCTTATTTCCCCTCCCCCACCCCCATTTGATACAGTCTAGAACCGGGCCTGCAGTTGGATCTGATGTGCTAATTTGTCATGATTTGTAAATTCTTCAGATTATTTACATTCTTTCCTCTATCCATTTTATCACCTACCCAGTTAAGGGCAGTGGTACTGGGCAAAGAGGATTGAGGGAGGCGTGTGCCTCAATGAGTTAGGAAGCTGTGCCTGTGATTGGAAGCTCGCTTCACTTCCCAGGGTCGACAGAGTGATTTCACTATTAGGCTCCTGGTCTCCAGGGGCTGTGTGGCCCTGCTTTCTCAATTGTATATTGCTTTGAATGCAAACATCTGTTAAATCAATATAAATTTAGTGGTGAGCTTGAGGGTTCAGTGTTCAGCATTGGTACCCTTTTAGGACTGGGGTTCTGCTTCTGTCCTGCCTTATGAGTATGTGATGTTTTCCTCCTGTTCACTTGGTTTTCCACAAATACTCTGGCTTCTTCCTGCAGTCCAAAAATTTGGAGGTCTGGTGAACTGATGTGACTACATTGCCCATTGTGTGTGTGTGTGTGTGTGTGTGTGTGTATGTGTCTGGGTGTACACCTTTGATGGACTGGCATTCTGTCCAGTGTGTCCTTTACCTCATAGTTTGTGACTCCTGGCATAGGCTCCAGGTAACCACAAAGTAAACTAAAATTCAAAGGAATGTTTGGCTTAATTTTTTATTATTTTTTTCCTTTCAAAATGTTTTAGTAACGGGGGCGGCACGGTGGTGCAGTGGTTAGCACTGTTGCCTCACACCTCTGGGATCAGGGTTCATGTCTCTGCCTGGGTTCCATGTGTGTGGAGTTTGCATGTTCTCCCCGTATCGTCGTGGGGTTTCCTCCGGGTATTCCGGTTTCCCCCCACAGTCCAAAACCATGCCGAGGCTGATTGGAGTTGCCAAATTACCCATAGATGTGAATGGTGTGTGAGTGTGCCCAGCGATAGGTTGGCGCCCCATCCTGGGTTGCTCCCTGCCTTGCGCCCGCAGCCTCTGGGATAGGCTCCGGACCACCCGCGACCTATATGAAATAAGCGGTTATAGAAAATGGATGGATGGATGGATGGATGGATGTTTTAGTGACGGAGTATTAACCTCTATGGGTAATGTTCTTTAGAGAGAGAGTTAAGGTTAATCAGAATTTTTATGGGTGGATTATGAAGAATTATGTTCATTTGGGGCCAATAAACAGAACAAACAGATTTATACACCTCTCAGGGGTGAGGGACAAGTGGAAGTAACCAGCCCACCAAACACTGGTTACTTGACTGTCCCTGGTGTGACTAGTATTCCCTACCCCTCCCACAAAGTATGTACAGATATATGTCACACAACTGTGCTGGCACACTGTTACCAGGGGTGTTGAACAAAGCAAATTTGTGGGTCGGCACTATTTGAAAATCATACACAAGATAATAAAGACACACATACACAAATATTAATGTTATTGGAACTTTATGTAACTATTATACATTCAAACATTCAAACAGAAAATGACAACAACTATTTAAGTCCTGTCAGCTAAGGCCCAAAAAGCATCTCTAGCACTTTCGATACCTAAGCAGAGATTAACATAAGATCATACCTCAGCTCCACAGTATGTCTGTGCTTGCACATGGATTACATGGCTACCCAAGCAGACGTGTGTGGTATGTTTTGACAGTTTTAGGCTAATTCAGCAAATGTCTGGGGGATGACAACACAGAATCAATTCAACTGCCTTCTTATTCTTGCAGTAGCACATTTACTTGGCTGGCAATTGTAAATGTTTAATGATGGCTAACCTTGTTTACTGCAGCTGAGATGTGAGTCGTGAATGTCAAGTTAACAACTCATTGTTGAAAAGTAGAGTCATCGGTAGAAGACGGGAATGATGAGGGATGGGGGAGGGGATTAAGACGTGATCTGATGGAGGATGTTCGCTCATCGGCCAGATTACCCAGGGAATGATGAGGGATGGGGGGGGGGGGGGTTAAGAGATGTGATCTCACCGAGGAAGCTCCCTCATTGACCAGATTATCCTAACTGCAAGTTTACCGCAAGATTGACAGTAGTGAATAACATGTCGTAAACACGTTATTTGTTGAATGAATAGTTAATTTATATATTACATTTTTCCAAATGTAAATAATGGGTAAGCATGTGCCTACCTAAATTGATTTGCACAATGCCACTGACCCTTATCAGTCCTTTTCCTTTGAATTCATCATAGAGACTCTGGTTAACACACTGTACAGTATCCAGCACTCAGCAGCTATCATCTGTTTGCTGTGGTATTTTAACAGCAAGTTCTTTCTCATGGCTGTCATAGTATGGGAGCGGCACTGTCACCTTATACCTCCAGGACTGGGGGTGCAGCCTTTCTCTTCTGCCTGGGTTGTGCAACCACCCCCACCCTCCAGTACTTCAGTTTCCTCCCACAGTCCAAAAGGATGCCAGTAAGCAAATTCCATCCATCTCCCAGCCGCTGAACCAGTACACAATCACAGATCGGTTAGGCAACTTGACGTGTCTTAATTGCACAAACTGTGTGTTTCTGTGTGTTTGTATGTGTGTGTGGTCCATATATACCTTATATTGAGGGTACTACATGTCCCCTAATGTGATTAAAAACCTGTTATTTTGACGTTGTCAAAATTCAATTTTATAGAAATCTCTGACTGCAATCAAAAATGCCAAAAGACTTGAATTTTGTTTGGTTACTTATGGTTGAGGGTAGGGCTGGGTAATTAATAATAATAATAATTTTAGTTAGTTATTTTGTTGATCCCCTTGTGGAAATTCTCTTTACGCCTCCCCCAACATGCTCTCTGTAGTTAAGAGTAGTGTAGAGTAAGCTGGCCACAAAGGGCAGCCACCCATAGCAGCATCCAGAGAGCTGGGGGTTAAGGGCCTTGCTGAAAGACCTGCAGATGCACCAAGGCTGGGCTCAAACCAGCAACTTTCCGATCACAGACACAGAAGTTTAGCCCACTGAGCCACATGCTATCCCCAAAGGGTGGCTGCTGTGAGGAACCCACTTTCTTCTAGTCCACTGTGCAAGGGCTTATCGGGGATTTGAACCTAAGATCTCTCACACCGAGAGCGAGAATCATACCCCTAGGGTAGGGGTTAAGGTTGTCATTGGTGGGATTAGGGTTATACCCATAGATGAATGGATGGTCCCCGCAAAGATAGGAGTACAGGTCTGTGTGTATTTGTGTGTGTGTGTGTGTGTATTTCTGTAGTTGTTTGTGTGTGGTTGTTTGTGTGTTTTCCCTGCAATGTAGTAGCCTGTCACCCAGCCTGTACCCCAGCCTTGTGCCCAGTGCTTCCTGGCATCGGCTGCAGGCCCCTGTGACTCAGTCCCTAAGAAGTGTCTGTAAGATGAGCAGATGTATGTTACAGCAGACCTCCCTGACTTCTTTGAAAGCCATTGCTTCCCCCAGGTGAAATTCTGACCTGTCTTTCTCATCAAAAGTAAGTTTTCTCAGAATGTACTACCATCACAATAATATTCATATAACATAAAAAAAATCTGCTTTATTATTATGTAATCTGAATGTGTTTTCACTGGAAACACACAGTTTCAGTGAGTTGGGCTTTTGCTTGATGGTTAGCACTGTTGCCTCACACCTCTGAGACCAGGGTTTGAGTTCTTGCCATGGCTCCGTGTGTGTGGAGTTTTCCTGTTCTCCCTGTGTCGTTGTGGGGTTTCCTCCTGGTACTCTGGTTTTCCCCAAGAGTCTGAAAATATACTGTGGTGGATTAGCGTTACCAAATTACCCATAGTTGTGAATTGTGTGTGACTGTGCCCTGTGATGGGTTGGCACCCCATCTTGGGTTGTTCCCTGCTTTGTGCCCATACCCTCCATGATAGACCCTGGACCCCTTGTGAGCCTGAGAAGGAAAATTGGTTACAGAAAATGGAAGGACTGTTGCTTACTTACAAATTAGGGGGTTAAAATCCACCTCTGTGCATGAGGAGTTATATACTCCCCCCCTGCTATGGCTGTGTCTTCCAGCAGCACAGAAGCATGGCCCTGTATGTGTGTGTGTGTGTGTGTGCCCTGCAGCTGGTTTCCTTTCCCTCTTCCTCCATTAACTTGTACTCGCTGCCACTGTGTCATGGATGGATGGATGGATGAAATACACATCAGTATCATTATGTAAGCTTCCTAGGAAAACAATCTTAAAAACAAATTTAATAGTAAAGCAATATCTTATGGTCTGCTCTTTTGAATTAGTTAACATAATTCCTTATAATTCTTCCCTTGGGGAATATAATACTGGCAGTACAGTTTGGCTTAGGTTTCAATTAAAATATACCTCAAATCTCAGTCCAAGCAGTACGACGAACTGGTTCATAGCCTGGTCTTTCTTTGCTGTTTTCTAATTCTGTCCACTTATATTGGGATGGTGGTTTGAATAACTACCAAACGAACATATGCCATAAGTTTTTGAGGCTGAGTTGCATGGCCTGTGCTGACTGGCCCAAAATGCACACATCATTTGCGGATGATAAAGCTCAACTGTTTCTGTAAAGCATGTGTCTGAGTGTGTGTTTGTGTATAATGGCATCCCTCTGTGTCTGAAAGTGTACGGTAAACTCTAAGCATGTTTGTTTTGTAGTTTGTTAGATTTATATTTAATTTCAGTTTGTTCTAAAGGTCTATGTAGGAGCTATTCAGCTATTTAAAGAAATAGCGCACGCAAACGTTGATGTATTTATTAATTTGTGTTTTGTTAAAATGTGATTTGGACGACATGTCCCTTCCTGCTCTGGGTGCCATTTACTGTGTATATCTGAAGCCCTATAAAACAGAAAGTGAGCGAAAGGGGGAGCTGGCTGTAGTGAGTGAGGAGAGAGTCTATTGACCTGCTCTTTCAAAGTACAATGCACCATCTAAAAGCCTGTAGCTGCAATCCAAGTAGTTATAATTAAGTACTCAGTCCACCTTAACAATTCTTCGAGTGCCATCAATTACTCATTCCCACGCCAGGAGATAGTTAGCCCAATGCAGAACCATGACAGCATATTTCCATTCATCTATACCATGTCTTAAAAGAAGGGAGACTGATTATAATAGCTTTATTATAATAGTCATTAATTAACAGCTTTGTTTTTGCAAGTTTATTCATACTCACATACCAGTGTCCATAAAACAGTTACTTCATCCAAATAGAGGGAGTGATACCTCTGTATATGTCACTGTTGTAATTGCAGCATTGTAACAACAAAACATAATTTGAGTGATGGGTATTTAACATTGTATCGTAAAATATTAATTTAATTTGTTGGACTTAGTGTTTTTGTTAAAATTAGATCAAAGTATTTTTTATATGAAAAAATGTTGTCCTGTGTTTGTTTTCCTATCTGATTATTTTGGTGCTGGTTGGTTCTGGGGCTGCCCTTCCTCATAGCTGGTGCTCTCTGATTTCTGAACACTGTGCCTAAGCAGCTACAAAGACACAGCCAGAGTCAATAATTTGTAAGGAAACTTCACAAGTACAGCCTGCTTGTTTTCTTTCTCTGTGTGGATTTTGCAATATTATTTTTGTAAATATTTATTTTTAAATTTCTATGTTATGGCAGCATTATAAATACCTTTATATTTTCATAAGAAAGAAAAAACAGTAAATAGTTTCACTCAGGATGTAAATGAGCTGTCTGGTCTCTTGCTGATCACTTATCTTTAACTCACTGTGCCATCTATGACATACCATGTATAACTGTATTTCCAAGTCACTACAAATGCTGCAATCTCAGTGTTTTTCCAGTATGTATTACATTCATATTTTTCTCATTTTGCAGTGTAGGCCCTGTGATTGGCTGTTCCTTTGAACGTTTAATGAACATATAGCACAGTTGTTGCCTCATGTGTGTGAACAAGAGGGTCCCGTCCCATCCCCGCGACAGTCACTTGGAAGAGCCTTACCTTTTTATCCAACATCTGTTGTTTTTACTACAGCAAAATGCAATTAAAACACACAGACTGCTGAGAATTTCAACTGTAGCTAAATGTAATGTATGTACTTGAAGCTGTCTTGCAATGGCTATGTTGTTGCTTTTTTGACCATTGCTGGGGTGAATTTATTTGTACATAACCTATTATGGATCAGACACACTGACCTGTAAGTTTTTTCTCATAGATCTCTATCTGTATGTAGCCGCTCACTGTTGGTATGAAGGTGAGAGCTGACAAAAAAATGTGTTGTGGATTGGGTCCTCCTCTCTGCTGTAACTGAATTCAGTTTAACTTATTCACTGATTCTTCTGTGCTATTTGCTTGTCTTTTAGATAGTGTTAGGCTGCAGTTGTGACCATAATGTTAGGTTGACCTGGACTTCTAACACTGTAGCATTTTCCTTTTTTTACTCAATCAGCACTGAGCTTAAATAAAGCATCAGTCATCGTCGTGTTCTACCAGATCTGCAGTAAACTGCACTGTAACATTGTCTGAAGAAACATTCTGTTTCTGCTGCACCTGCTGAGATCTGTAGTGGTGGGCATTCCTTCTGCACAAATACCTTGCAGAGCAGAGCAGTGAGCTGAACCTCCACAGAAACTACCTGTATAAGGTCTTCTAAAGTGAGGCATGTCTGGGCCAGCTAGACAGTGGGTGTTTCTCAATATGCATACTTGACCATACTTGTGGTCTTGTGTCCCTGTTATACATCATCTTCTGTTGCCGATGACCGGTTAAAGCCCCGGATGTCGTTCTTGCCCTGCCCCAAATATCAAGGATTCTTTGGTTGCATCCTCTCCAAACGAGGCCAATGCCATGATTCACTGCACCCCAAGTTCGTTCTTGGGAGGCACATTAGCATGACCGGTCTTTCCAAGACCGCAAGTATGATCTTCGCATTCTTGGTATTGAGAAACACCCAGCGTCACAATAGCATTACAACTCTCCATGCTCTCCATGCTCTCCACACCTTAAGCATTCATCATTTACCACTAAAAGTGACAGCCATTGAATCACCTGGAGGGTGATCTTGGATTTTTCTTCATCAGTTAACTAATTAATCGGCCATGTTTGATTGATCATACAGGCTAGAAAAGCAGGATGTTTAAAAGTGTGTTACAAAGTGTGTTACAAAGTGTGTTTCTGTGTCTGTGTTAAAGAGAACGTGAGAGAGCGCTCATCAGTGGTACAGTGAGTTTTTTTTTTTTACCTGCATTAGCAAACCTTGAGTGTTTGTTTAAGAAATAATGAAACAATGAAACAACTAGTATTAGGATTGATCACCAAAGCTTTGGAACAGATCAGTGGATGGCTATTGATATGTTTTTCATCATCAGGTTTTCGTGGACTTGGGATTACCAAAAGTTAAATCAGCTGGCACATGTTTTAGAAACTGAAGTGAGTGTTTAATGAGTTTTTACTGAGTTCTGAGGAAAATAGAACTTGTTTATGTAGTTTGGCTTTAATGGCTAAAGTTCCTGAAACTGGTTCATTTTGTAAGTGATGGGCACAAGGACTTGCAGAACATGGGAATGATAAATGAATTACACGTCATCTTTGGTGTGATGGAAGTGTGGACACCCTCTGTGTGTGTGTGTATGTGTGTGTGGATGAGTGAGCATAAATGATGGATTGCTTGAATTTTTGGATGTGCCTGAGTAAATAACTGAACCCTCCATGTAATTGTGAGGGAATAATTGACTCCTTATTCTATTTGCATACATGTAACGCTGCCCTTACATGTGTCCAGGCTGCTAATATGTCATTCCTGCAGTTTTCAAAGCAGTAGCTTATAGATGGAAATGATAGTATTTGTATAAAGGGCCAAGGAAATTTTTCCACTCTTTTTCTCATGCGCATACAAAATTACACAAGGGAAATGCTTGGCCCTTACAGCTTATCTTAGGGTGTGGCTGTCCACAGCATCACAGTGCTTTTACCTCCTGGGTGAATATACATGCACCAATACTGCTTAATTTTCTATCCCTGAGTCATGGTCTGAGTTTATGGTGTTTCCTGTATTTTCCTGTTTCTGCTCCCTACCTCCTGTATCTTTCCTGCCTGTATAAAGCCTCTCTCTTCCCTTTTCCCAGCCTCAGGCCTGGCCTATTTTCTCGCCCTTTCCCTTCTATGATCTCTCTCTCTCCTCCTTCCCTAGCCGTGCCGTGCCTCTGAAGAAGATTATTGGATTGCATCCTGTATTAGTCCCTGGACTATCTCCTTCCACCGGTTTCTAATGCTTGTTTTTTTTTTTTCTTTGTCAGGCAGCTTGTCTTTTTTTCTCGTTAGCTCATAGGACAGAAGGTGGGATGTGTTACCGTGGAAACTGTCTGACTCACTCTAGAGGCAGTACCATTTTTAGAACAACGGGGGGAGGTACAAGTAGTGGCTGAATGAAGTGCTGCATATATCTGTGAGGAATATGAAATAAAGGAATGGAAAGGCAGAAAGCAACCCCTGTTGGATGCTGATGGATTTGACCATAGCCTGCAGCTGTCTGTACATTTGGTGGGGGGAGGGGTAGAGCACTTCTGCAGAGTATGTCAGAGTATGTGTGTCTTATATTTATAATATAAGGCTGGGAATCAGGTTGTGTATGTGTTTGTTTATGTCATGGTCTGTGAGCCTGTTTATCTGCCTTAAATGCTTGCATCTTTTGTACACGATTATGGTTATGCATAACGACCTACATCAGTATTATAGCAAAAAGAATAGCATTGTTATTAATTTATTGCATCATATGATTTATTTTATGAAATTACACTATTTTAACAGTTATAATCCTAAATTGAAGTATTCTACCTAAATAAAAATCCTACTTGGACATTGACTGCAGCAAATTCTGCTGTGCTTAGGGCTCACTGCCACTGCAGTGCTTTTGGGCCGAATATCCACACACTGCGGGACGGAGGAACGAATCACAATCCCCATTACTGCTGTTACCATGATACTCCCCTCGGAATGTTCCAGCAGCAAATGTTTGTGGTCATGTGCAATAATTTATAATACTGTTCTTATATTATTATATTTCTCTACCTCCTGCCCCCATTTTTCTCCTTTTTATTGCAATACATGCATTGTATACAAAAGAATGTTTACATTATCAAACAGTTGCCACATGCCTTTTTTTCTGTGTGTTTATTCCCTCTGGAAATTCAGACTGCAATCAAAATGCACTGCGGATTTTCCTTTTAAGACTGCTATATAATCAGATTTAATTGACTGAGTATTTAGATATTTAGATTAATATTATTGTGGTCATAATACTAAAGAGGTAAAGAGTTCTGGCCAGTAAAGTAGCTATGGTCCCCCAAAAAGCAAAAATAATGTTATGGAAATTATTTCTTGGACTGTGAAGTTGTCCAAGTAGGCCCTTGCATATCATGAAAAAAACAGGTGAGCTCTTTCATCTCACCTCCTACCAGACTCTTCCTTTTCTCCTGCAGCTCCATAAACTTTCTATCAGGAATGTAGTTGCTGCATGGAATATATTCTTAATGCTCCAGTACAGTGACATTGACACATTTCAGTGTTATTGCACAGTGAAGGCACAGAATGATCCTCCAGAAATAGAGCGCCTGAATATTTCAGTAAACTCTTATACATAATGTGTGGGAGCAGACCCACAGAAGTGTACACATTCACAAAGCAGGTACACAGCACCAATGTGAAGCAGTGACACATACACTGGCCACTGTAAGTGGCTCCTCTGCCCTACCATGTCTGGAAGGTTGTTCAGAATCAGAACATGTTAATCACCCTGTATTTCTTGTTTGAATATTTAGTATTTAAGTATCTGTGAAAGTGTACTACATGCTGAGTTTGTTAAATCTAAATTCTCCTTCCCTCCCTTCCCTTCCTCTTAAGAAAAATAAATTATACCATCCTGTCTGAGTCACTATGTTTTTAAATTTATACTAATATCTATCATTAAACTCCTCTTTGTTGTCATTGATGACTGTGTGTGTTGATTATTTTCCCCACAGCTGCCATCGTTCCAGAATAAAGTGAACTTTTCTTTTTGGCCAGCATTTCCCAGAATCTTCCTCATCACTTGTTAGCTAATACACTCTTTAGCTTCTTGCTATCTAGCTTTTTTATCTAGCGTTCAGGGTGATGTATTGTATGGCAGTACCACACGTCCTTGTTTTCTTCCTGCTCCTGCCGGCCCAGTGTCTGTGTCAGCTTGTGGTCCTGGCACAGCCCTTCCCTGCAATCCTGCTGCTTCATACCTTCCAGCACCTGTCAAACCAAAACCGTTTCTATCTTTATTCAAAGATTGCATGCTGGCCAGTTCTTTCCTCTGCCCACACTATCAATCCCTTTCCCCAGAATCACTATCCCTTTGATCCGGCCTCCCTTCAGCCTCCCTTTTCCAAAGAATATCTGTTTCTTTGCGTGAACATACCTTTGCTTTTCTCCAGGCTAAATGCTCCTTTGCTTGAATTAACATCTCCTCTTTTTTGCAAACTAACTGGCACGTTTACTTGAATGGCACGTTCCCTTTTTTCCAGTCTGACCACCTTTTTATGGGAATTTTCTCCCACATTTTCTCATTATCTGCCCCTAACGCTGAGGCTAGCTGCTCCTCTTCTCAGAACACCTGTGTCTCAGTAAACTCATGACTGGCCCTCTTGCTGGGGCTACATCCAGCAGAGCTAAGTGATTCTTAGCTACACATGATTGTGTGACAACCCTCAACAGTCATTGCTGATGGTTCTTTTCCAGCCCAGCATCTATTATTAATGTAACTTCATTTTCTTTATCATTACAGTTTTACAGAACCTGAGGTGACATGTATTTTGCAGTTCCAGATGGTATTCAAGTACTGACAGTTTTTTAGTCCTATATTGTGCAAATCTAGATATTTAATGGTACTTTTCTGTCTTCCTTTTTCATGGTGTTCCTGCTGTCCCTTGATGTGCCTCCCATAAAGGTAAGAACATTTTTTTATTTACTACCTACACAATATTTGAACAAGTCATGACAAAAGAGTCAAACCTAATGCAAGAATTTAAACAAGGCTTTCTAATAATTGATGCAGGCTAGGATAACAGATATAGAGTTATTAATATAGACATATACAATACCAGTCATAGCCGATGTGGTGCCCTAGGCGAGCATCACCAGCAGCGCCCTCTGTCTGAAGCAAAGTGAAACTGGCTGGCAAGTCGACACCCTCTAAAAAGTTGGCGCCCTACGCGACCGCCTATGTCGCATATAGGATGGACCAGCCCTGGACGTATACGAGGTTAAATCAAGTACAAAATGATAGGTCAGATGTCAGATCAAAGGACAAACTTTCAAGCACGTTTTTTTCTAATTTATCTAATTTATAGATAAGACAATGGTACAAGTACAAAATGCTTGTTTATAGACCTATTTATCCATCCACCCATTATCCTGTTACTTGCCTAATATAGATTCAGTAGATGATTAGGTATGTCAATTAATACATTTAAATAAGGTGTGACAATAGCCTGCAACCCTAACCAGGATAAGTAGTTGGAAAATTGATGGATGGTAGGACAATATTACTTCAGAAGGTGCTTTACTCTACGGGTATCAACAATCCTTCTACATACATGTTAAACCTATACATTTAAAGGATAATTGTTTTACAGTGCACAGTTCTCATTTCTTCTGGCTTCTGCATTGCTGCAGATGTTTCACCTAGTGGCAGTTTTCCAGCACCGAAAGATTTGCTGACTTTGTAATTATTCCGTTTTGCTCAGTGCTTCTTGGAAAAGATGCACTTTGGGTTTGTCTTTCAAGGCATCCAGAGAGGTGTGCAAAGTATACAAACCAAAAAGTATACATATGAAGGGGAGGAGAGGAAGATAGTAAACAGCAGAACAAGCTAAATATCTTCATTATCACAGTTACCAAAAAAACTGACATTTATCCTAATTATAAATCTAAAAATATGTCTATATGTCTGAATAACTCATGGATTTTCACAAATATCAGTATGTCTTTCCATTAAGTGACCATCTGTTCTCTGCTAAATGCTAATGTTCCACTGGGCTCATCCTCCTCTCCTGCCCTAATAAGTGGTGCCTTCTCTAGCATGCATGGGGAAATTACTGACTAGATGTCAAATTATGAATATGTGTATAAGGCAAAACCACATTCTGAGTGAGATGAAGACCAGGACATCTTATCTACTTACTCTTCACATCATCCAATGCTTTTGGAGAAAAGCATCAGGTAAATTAATAAATGTAATCAAAATTGGTGCATGGGTACCTCAACAGTGGCAGCACCCTCAGCTGCACTGGCAAACATCTAAGGATTTGCTTTATATTGTTTTTCCATTATAGAATGACAGGCTGCACTAACGGGCAGCATCTCACCTATAACAGTTTTTATTTTTTATTGAAGTTCTAACCAGTTTATAAAGTGCTTCTTATCACACTGTGTTCAAGACCTCAAGGTATTGTATACATTTTGCCATATAGACACAGTTTTCAGATCTTGTGTATGTATCTCTTTGTTAGTTTATGTGTTTGAAAAAACCATACTGGAGTCAGATTTCGTTCTGTTGTTAAAATATTTAAAAATACTAGTAAGAATAGGTTTTATTTATAATAACAACCCTTAATTCTCATCGTCTTGCTAAAGGATATATAACCAATGAATACCATAGTAAATATTTGCATAATATTTATTTAAAATTATGTCAGTGACAAAAAAAGTAAACATTTTTGTTTATACACGATACCCGAGACTCGAAGAATATCCTTTATATTCTGGTTTCCAACTGGCAGGCCAGATTCCCGTGTATTTAGTCTGCGTAAAATTTGGCAATGATTAAATGTCGCACATGGCTGCCCCATTCGCAGCGGTGCAGGTCATGTGATTCCCTGGGCGGAGGCCTGTGTTGTATGTTTATTTATAACGGCGCCTGAGGAATCTGGCACGTGGCCACGCAAGCTTCCTCTTGCAGCAGCGTTGCGAGCCGCCTGTGTGGCGCTGTTCACCGCCGTGGTGCTGAAACCCTCTAAAAGCAGGATGTGCCGATTGCATTCACTCGGTCGGATTATGTCCGCACATAGGCATAGCATGTATGATTTTTAAAATATATAATACTACTTATATTGAATCCGTGTTTAATCCTGCTGCTGCGACATTGGTTACTCTGTTGCTAGGTAGACGGAATGGTATTCATTGATTTGATTGGCTGTTAGACTGGCAAGTGCCTAATAATATACAGAATGCGAGTTTCATCTGTTCTCGATCTAATATTTCTTCAAACCCTATAATATTCATTATTGTTGTATGTACTATTGTAATGTTTAAAAACATTAATTAGATTATTAAGTTGACAAAGTAGCGTCTGTGTGTATGTGCCTCTGTGCTTGCCTTTTCCCTACCACTTCGTATTAAGGGCTCAGCGGTCTAATAGAGAAAATGATGCTGCGCACTATGAGAGCGCTCATGGACTGCGCTTCCCTCATCCTGCCACATGACGGCAGAACAACATCTAAGTGTACAGTTAGACAAAAAAGGATACTATTGCATATTAGCAGACAATATTTTAGAATGCATATTAACAATATGAAATTGGCCATAATTAATCATCCAAATAGCCCTTTCAGTACTATTGTCACACGGATATAATAATAATAATAATAGTAATAATAATAATAATAATACATATCGGCTATTATTAGTGTTATTATTAGTAGTAGTATAATTCGTATTTACATAATTAATAATTATATTATTATGTAATGTCAATCATATATTAATAACATAATTTATATTTATTAGCATATTATTATGAAGATTATTATTATCATTGTTATGTTATTAGTATGTATTATTGACATTACATAATATAATTCTTAATTATTTAAATAGGATTTATACTACTAATAATAACAATAGTAATAATAGTCTATATGTATTATTATTAGTACTGTTGTTATTATTATTATTATTATTATTATTATTATTATTATTATTATACGTAATATATATCGAAAATACAGAATAATAGTTATTATTGTTATTTTTATATATGCTGTACATGTTTAATGAAAGAAGACGGACGTTTTGACCTATCCTGAACTATATTCTGACATGTAGTACAGTTTTTGTACATACAAAAACATAGCGTCAGACATACTAAGATTTTTTTGTAAATTACCGCAGAATTGTGATTGGCTAAGTCTGCTAGTAGCTGTGCACCAATAACAAACGCGGCTGTGGTAGGAGATCGACTCCCCCCACACACACACATATGCGTACACACACCGAAGACAGAGAACGGTAATTCTAAGATGTGTAGACCAGAAGGTCGGAAACAAAGCTGTAATATGTGCCGGGACTATAACATTGCCCGATTACATGGTAGCTTGGAATACTACATTTTTTTGGAGGAAAAATGTGCGTGAAAATTGTCATCTTTATGGATCAAGGAACAATGAGGAATCCAGTGTACCAACGTCAGTGGCTCTGGTGGTTGCTTTTTTTCCCCTTGTGGAGTACAACAGTCGGGCAGATTCGTTATACCATTCCGGAGGAGCTCAAAGTGGGTTCAGTCGTTGGGAATTTAGCTAAGGATCTGGGTTTGGAAGTTCGGGAGATGTATGACCGCAAGCTGCGGATCGCCTCAGAAGCTGGTAAGCTGTATTTCAACGTAGATTTAGGAAAAGGTGAGCTAGCGGTAAAAGACAGAATCGACAGGGAGATTTTGTGCGAACAAAGCGTACCTTGCCTTTTACCATTTGAAGTCGTAATTGAAAACCCCTTGCAGCTTTTCCCTGTTGAAATTGAAATACAAGATATCAACGATAATGTTCCTAGCTTTTCAGCCGCTGAACGAGTTTTGAAAATTAGTGAATTAGTTGCTCCGGGAGCAAAATTTATTTTGGAACATGCGCGAGATGCTGATGTAGGTACAAACTCGTTGCGATCCTATAGCATTAGTAAAAATGAACATTTTAAATTGAATGTTAAAACCCATAAAGATGGAACAAAAATTCCTGAACTCGTTCTTGAAAAATCTCTTGACCGAGAGGATGAACCTGTTCACAAGCTTGTTCTGACAGCTTTTGACGGAGGAAATCCGGCGCAATCCGGAACCGCGCAAATTACAGTTACTGTTGTTGATATTAATGACAATGCGCCGCATTTTGAAAAGACTTCCTACGAAGCGGTGCTGAATGAAAATACAACGCCAGGTAGAAAGGTTCTGCAAGTGCATGCGACGGATGTAGACGACGGTCTTAACGGTGAGGTGGAGTATTTATTCGGTGATCAAACGCCCCATGACGTGACTTCATTACTTGAGATTAACTCGCAGACCGGTGAGATCACCGTAAAAGGGCAGATTGACTACGAGCAAATAAATCTTCTTAAATTCGACGTTCTCGCGAAAGATAAAGGAAATCCAGAAATGGAAGGACACTGCAGTGTTCAGGTGGAGATTTTGGATCTTAACGACAATATCCCCGAGATAACCGTGACCTCACTGACTAGTCCAGTACCCGAGGACTCTGCTGTTGGAACGGTAATCGCACTGATTAGTGCGAAAGACTCGGATTCCGGGGAAAATGGGAAAGTAAAGCTAAGCGTGACACCAAACTCTCTGTTTCAGTTAAGTCCCTCTGTTTCAAATCATTACGCATTAATAACCAATGCTCCTTTAGATCGGGAATCTTACGCTGAATATAGTATAGACATAGCTGCAAGTGATTCGGGCCCATTACCCTTGTCTAGTATAAAAACTGTGACAGTAGTTATTTCAGATGTCAATGACAACCCACCCGTTTTTTCTCAACCGTCATACACAGTCTATATAAAAGAAAACGGGCCTCCAGGGGTGATCGTATGCTCCGTATCTTCTTCTGATTTAGACATGGGTGACAATGCCAAAATTTCATACTCTATCCTGGATTCAAAAGTGCAAGATTTATCTGTTTCCTCGCATGTTTATATTAATGCGGATAACGGCAGCATTTACAGCATGCAGTCATTTGATTATGAGAAAATTAAGGTATTTCAGATCCTAGTCCAGGCGAAAGACCAAGGCTCCCCATCTATGAGCAGCAACGTTACAGTTCATGTTTTTATCTTGGATGAGAACGACAATGTCCCCACGGTAATTTTCCCCTATTCCCTCATGGGGTCTACCTCCCATCAAAAGTTGCCCAGATCAGCTAAAGCGGGACACCTGGTTACCAAGGTAACAGCAGTGGACGCTGATTCGGGCCACAACGCCTGGATTTCTTATAAGCT
>JAAGVU020000002.1:3163742-3202254 GCA_011763525.2 Mormyrus iriodes
CGCCCCATCCTGGGTTGTTCCCTGCCTTGCGCCCGCAGTTTCCGGGATAGGCTCCGGACCCCCCGCGACCCATATGGGATAGGTGGTTGTAGAAAATGGATGGATGGATGGAATTTCTCCTGCACTGTCTCACCAGGTCAAATTCCCGTGTATTCTGTGCATTTGGCGAATAATCTGATTCTGATTCTGAACACATTACACCAGTTGTGCCCTTTTGGTTTCAGAGCACACATGGCCACGATGTAGGTAGGAACATACTCAAGCGATTACATTTATTTTTACCTCACAATTAAGATAGTAAGTGTGGCATAGCACCTCAGATGGCAGCACTGTAGCCTCGCACCCCTGGGGCCTCGGGCCTCATTCCCGTTTTTGGCCGTGTGTGGCGTTCCACAATCTCCCTGTAGTCATGTGATTTTCTCCAGGTACTTTGGTTTCCTTCCGTAGTTTTAAACTGAGCAGTTGGATGAATTACTGTCTCTAAATTGCCCATAACACGTTAGGGTTCGTGCCCTGTGATGGACAGGCACCCCATCTGGGCTCTTCCTTTTATTCTGCTTTCTCAGATAGACTCCAGGTTTATCACAATCCTTGGCTAAGTAAGCAGATATGTGAAGTAAATGGGTGAAATTCTAACTTTACAGAATTCTTTTACATCGTGAATTAATTCTGGCGCATATTTAGACTGCAAATGTGTCTACATATATTGTTTGTTACTGTATTTGCCTGAAGTTACTTTTCTTAAACAAGGGATGGAACATATTAAGCAAAAGGTTCTACATGTTATTTACAACGTAGCACTGCAAAGAATTTTACATTCCTGTAGACTGTTATATTAAAAAGAAAACTGTTAACATGTATGGTCAATAGGGTGATTTTTAACATCTATTTCATGACCATGATAGTATGTTAAATACTGGATACAATGCCAGTGTCAGAGGCAACATTATTCTCCATATTTCATTCCAATGTATAGGGGGAGGGTAACTGTAACATTATAGCATGTACAGCTTTAACTGTAAGGAGCTGCAGGTATTTCACATTCAGGTACAGTTGAAGGACAAAGACTCTGCCGCAGTACAGCAGTACCACGATTTGTGTTTTTTATTCTAGATCACAATGGCAATGTGCCTACTAGTATTTAACTCTCTGCTGTTAAGTGATCAGTCTCACATCAGAAGAAGTCTTGGTTCATTAGAGTATTTTATTGGAAAGGTAATGGCAGTAAGAGCTGGCATAGGTCACAGTGCCTGAATATCCTTTAAATTGATAGGGACAACAGGCATCTCTCTTTTCAATGTACAATCCGGGGGAACTGCAAACTAAACTTGCAGTGTCACTGTAGAATGATTCCAAAATGACAGTTGGCATGTCATTAGAGAATGGGTTCCTCTACCTAATCTTGGATTTCGCCCAGAAAGCGCAACAATGCCACCAAGAAAAGCAACAAAAAACACCTCTTTTTTTGATATCACTTATGTCAATATCTGATACGCATATACAGACATTTATGTAATATTCAAAGATATAGTTAAGTAAAGAAAACTGTTTTTTTTATAAATGACTTTAAAGCTCGATGGTTTAAGACCCAACAAATGCCACGACCCTGTCCATTTTTAAAAATATGATATATGTATGAATGTACAATTGTTTGTATTTCATTGACATTATTTCATACTAGAGAATTAAAGTATCATTTTTAAATGCAGGCAAACACATATACAGCTCACATTCATTTCCGTGTATTTCCCCACCAATCAACAACTAAGATATGTCAATAAAAGTAACAATAAAATAATAATCAGAATAATAATCATTCAGAGTTTAAACCACGCCCCCTGGTGGTAATTTTCATACAATAATGGTTGGCAGCATTCCGTTATTTTACTAGACTGAAGGTAGCCAGAATTCGATGTTGTTCCTACTATCAATCCAAATTGAAATTTTAAAGTAAAAAATAACGCGCATTTGATTTTGTGCTCTCTACCTGTAAATTCTGTAAATATTGGAAATTACTAAAGTTTATGCACTTCTAGTAAACGAGCGTTATTTTTGCGTGTTTGACACATCTCTGGCGAATAACATAGTGTTCCGGCTCTTAGAAGGTAGTCCGTGTGTATAATGTACATCCTCGTCAATCAGCTTCTACTTCTTACTTCTTTTTCCCGTTCCGATTCAGGAAAGAATAATTTTCTCCGCCAATAGAAGGTTGGCTTGTGTGAGGGATCCGCTCCCCCGCCCCTCGTGGGCCACCGCAGTTCTTCCAACATTGCGGGCTCTGGGAGGATGGCGTCTTGTTTGTACTTTTTTCTTTTCCGAAAAAATTAGGACATCATGAACTGCCTTTTTGTTTTCACGCCACGTTCGGAATATCTATTGGACACAATGTAGCGTAAAGGAATAATGGATTGATCGCGTCGTTTGCAGTTATTTCGGTAGACTTTTCATAATGGAATGTAGAAAAAGGAAACGGGCCGTGCGATGGTTCGCCGTGTGCCTGTTTTGCAACTTTACAGACCTGTTTGTTGCGTCCTATGAACTTAGTTATTCCGTATCGGAAGAATTACAACCCGGAGCGTTTGTTGGAAATATTGTTAAAGATTTGGGACTGGATGTTCGGAGTATTTCCAAGAGGAATCTACGAGTCGTTTCGGATTCTAACGCCCAGTACTTTGATGTGAACTCCGCGACCGGAGCGCTGGTAATTAAGAAGACTATCGACAGGGAACGCACGTGTGAATTAAGTTCAACTTGTTCTCTGCACTTTCAAATTGTACTAGAAAATCCTTTAGAAGTAAACCGAGTCGTGGTGGAGATTACGGACGTAAATGACAACGCTCCGCAATTCCCCAGCAACAACATCTCACTGGAGATGTCCGAGGCGGCCGCTCCGGGGACCACGTTTCGGCTGCAAAGCGCACAGGATCTAGATGTGGGTCTCAACTCACTACGTACTTACTCTTTAAGTCCAAACGATTGTTTTATTCTAAAGGTCGAAGCCAAGAGTGACGGCAGTAAATTTCCAGAGCTGGTATTGGAAAAGGCTTTGGACAGAGAAAAGCAAGGCGAATTTCGCCTCTTGCTCACAGCTGTGGACGGGGGAAAACCAGAAAAATCAGGTACTACTACGGTCATTATTAAAATCCTGGACGTAAATGACAATGCGCCAGTGTTCGATGAGCTTTTGAAAAGAGTAAGTCTTTTAGAAAACTCTCCTCCAGGTACTTTAGTCACTAAGCTTAATGCTACTGATGCAGATTCCGGTTTGAACGGGGAGATTTCCTTTTTGTTTAGTAAGTACACGCCAGAACGAGTGCTCAAATTGTTTAGTGTGGATGCTAAAACCGGGGAAGTGCGAGTGACCGGCGAGGTGGATTACGAGAAAGCGGATGTGTATGACATCACTGTACAGGCTCGCGACAGGGGCAGCCCGGCTATGGAGGGCTCCTGCACCATTAAAGTTGAAATCACGGACGTGAACGACAACACGCCCGAGGTGACGATAACTTCTCTAAATAGTCCCGTCAAGGAGGATTCAGAACTGGGCACTGTCATCGCACTACTTAACGTTAAAGACCAAGACTCTGGAAAAAATGGTGAAGTGACATTGAGGATTCCTGCTGGGTTGCCGTTTAAGTTAAACTCGCCCTTTCAGGGACACTATACCGTAGTAACGGCTGAAGTGCTGGACAGGGAGACAGTGGCCGAATACACTGTTGTAGTGACAGCTACAGATTCTGGGTCCCCGCCACTTTCCTCACAGTCAACTTTTGTGGTACGTCTGTTGGATGTAAATGACAATGCCCCCACCTTCTCTCAGTCATCCTACACGGTAGATGTGACCGAGAATAATGCGCCGGGTGCACTACTCCTCGCCTTGTCCGCGTCCGACCCGGACGTGGGTGAGAACGCTCGTCTCTCCTTCTCCATCCTGGACAGCATGGTGGATGGCTCGCCCGTGTCCTCGTACGTCTACGTCGACACAGAAAGCGGGCGTCTCCAAGCCATGCGCTCGCTGGACCACGAGCAGCTGAAAGCCTTCAGGGTCAACGTACAGGTGCGGGACAGTGGCCTGCCTTCCCAGAGCTCCAACGTGACTGTGCACGTGTTCGTCACCGACCAGAACGACAACTCGCCCGTCGTCCTGTACCCACCGTTCCCCAGGGATGGGAACATGCAGCTGCGGGTGCCGCGGTCTGCTGGGGCCGGCTACCTCGTGGGCAAGATCGTGGGTGTGGACCCGGACAGTGGCCACAATGCCTGGCTCCTCTATAGCATCGCGCCTGGGCCACACGCTAACCACTTCCGCATCGGCCCACACACGGGAGAACTGACGACAGCCCGGAGGCTGAAAGAGGAAGAGGAAGAGGAAGGCTTCATGTACAATTTCGTGGTAGTGGTGCAGGACAATGGGAAACCGTCTCTCTCCACCAGCGTGTCCGTCAGCGTGACCGTGGAGGAGAAGAGTTCTCAGACCGCTCCTGACACGAGGAGGACAGCCGGTGGAGGGGGCGTGGCCGACGTCACCCTCTACCTGATCATTTCCCTGGCTTGCGTGTCGGCCGTGTGCTTTGTGACGGTGGTGGTGCTGGCGGTGCGCTGCCTGCGCCGGGGCACCAATTCTGGCTGTGGCGCCTCCTGCGAAGACTCTTGCTGCTACAGCCGCCGCAGCCTGCGCTCCCGGCATGCCCAACAGCGCTCCCACAAGAACCTCCATCTGCAGCTCAACACCGACGGGCCCATCAAGTATGTGGAGGTGGTTGGGGGGCCCCCGGACGGCAACACTCACACCTACAGGCCCTGTTACTCCACCCTGTCGAGCCGCAGTGACTTTGTGTTTGTCAAGACGCCCATGCTGAGTCACAACAACACACTGAGCATGACGCTCTCCAGAAAACAATTAATTGCTGCGCATGAGGTGAGGGGCCCTGCCGATTAATGCAGCCTATGTGAATTCACTTTGGTCGGTACGATATCAGTGGCAGGTTTAGATTGATAGTTTCCTGGTGGGATGCTGTCAGAAGCAGGGGTTCAGTGGATACTCTGTCGGATTCAGGTGCCCCAGCACTTTACCGAGGCCCTTAAATTTGTAAAATTGTATCATTGGGTGGAACCCAAGGTGACATTTTGCCAAGTGCCCCAAATTTCTAGCTACACCCCTGGACAAGGACGGGGCTCTTCTGGTGTTCACCGAGCATTAGCTCTGAAATGCCTCTTTCCATTTCCGTTTTAGTAATGATGGGAATAATTTACCATGATTAATTGCAGTTGCATTTGGGAAGCCCTGTGTGTTTGTGATGCACAACAGAATCCGGAAAGTGGTGAATGAAATATTCGTGGCGTATTTGACTGGAGGCAGGTGAATGTGTTTTCCTTGTTCAATTTCCTGTAGTAGTATAGAGACAACAGTGTTCCTAGGTCACAGGAAAGCCCCCAGAGGAAGAAGGGAAAAGGGGGGGAGGGGATGGGGCCTAAATAACAGGATTCTCTGGGTCACTGGCTGGCCTTTGACTTCCTGCTATCCTGTGAAGCTGACTGCAAGTCACATGATGTTGCCATATGTGCTGACCGGCATCCTGTGGAAAAGGGACATGCCCAGGCCTGTTTTCTCTGGGCCTTTTTTATTCATAACACGAGTAATTGTGTGTCGTTCTGGTCATCCAGGCTGGAGCCAGGTGGGGTGGGGACGTGTTCTTGCGTATTCTGAATCCTCTTCTTTGGGGGGAGGGCACCATCTGTCCGTGCGACACGTGCAGGCTGAGGCGTGGCACCCTTCTGTAGGCATCCTCCCCGTTGTTCTGCAGCAGAGAATAGGATTAGACAGGGCCAGCATGGTCCCACTTCACACCCAGGGAGCCAGCATTGTGTCCTCTATTGTCCAATTTAGAATACCCAGCAGGCGCCTCTGTGTCTCTGCGTAGTCATTAAGTTTATTTGTGTTTTTGGTCATGCGAATGAAACAGTTTTATTATGACACAAAAAAGTGTACAAAGATTAATCGTACTGAAGCGGCTTCTTGAGGTGTTTGAGGTCTGTCTCCCTGTGGTCTGTGAGGATACTTTTGCCTGTGTGTGTGTGTGTGTGTGTGTGTGTGTGTGTATATGTATATATGTGTATGTATGTATGTGTGTGTGTGTGTGTGTGTATAATTTTATTTATTTTTTGCTCAGATATGTATTTTCCTAGCATCCTGTGCTTTGCAAAGTCTGGTCTGTAAGTCGTGTGTATCCCAACCAAGCTCTGATGTTGGTTCTGTTCCTAGCACGTGCGTACAAATGCTCCAAAAGTGAAGTGTTCCACTTGTTGTGCTCATGATGCACTTTGTGGGCCTGTGGCCTCAAAGATGAAGGGTATGGGATCCAGATGTGGTTTCTCAGCAATTAGTGCCTCCTTAAAGTGTGCTGGTCGGAATGGCTGGAGCACGGTGGCAGTTATTGTGTAGAGTGCCTCAAGACAGTGTTCAGGCTGAAATTTGGCCAACTGTGACTGCTCCTGTATAAGGATATTGTTTTAACAACAGCCATTTCCATCAGAGTGTTTTGAAGCATAACAGCTTATATGATATGGAATATTCCTTATTTCTTTAATTAAATTCTTTCTTAGTATCCTCTCAAATGTCATTTAAAGCGCTTTGAGGCGACACTTGCGAAAGGCGCTATATAAAGATGAATTGAATTGAATATAATATGTTAGTTTTTTTCCATTGGTGAAGTAAATGACCTTAAATTCCTAAAATGGTTTGTCCAAAACATATCGATGAGTTATAGTGCATTTAGGTCCATCTTTGAAGTCATCAAGCTAATCACTGTCACAGTGTATCACGTCCCCCTCAGGCTGTCAGGGCCAGCTGTACTTGTCTAAGGTTTGCTGTCATGACTTGTGTCTAATGGTTTTTACAGACAATTTCTGTGTAACTAAACATGTACCAAGAGAACGCTGATATTCACACGCAGCTATGAGCTCCCTCTGACCACCTAGTGCACAGTCAAGGCTCGCTTTTTTGTCTAGGAAACCGACACATTTCTGAACACCCACTCACAGATAATCGCTTTGTGATTTGGTCATTCTCCCTCTTTTCATTGTCCCCAAAGTCTTTCTGTGTTTGTGAAATCGAATGAGCTGATTGGGTTTTTTGGTGGTTCTGTGGCTTTTTTTTGTGCCAGTGTGGCTGTTTTGCAGTGCGGTGAGATCAGCCCTGACAGGCCTGCAGAGCCGTCCTGGCTGTGTGTTCATGGTTAGCAGTTACTCCTGTGTCCGCGTGTGTCTCATACACAGAGGCTGGAGGACCACTGGATTGGGCCAGTTCCAGCCACAAAAATGTCTCTGCACTGGGTTTCAGTAGCTCCTCACACTCGGAGGAGAGCTATTCAAAACCCCACCTGTAACAGTGAAAATCCCATTATGAGTTTTTCCTTTTGTTACACCATTAAAAGGGTCTTTCATTTATTTTTGCAGCAAAAGCCCCCCAACACCGACTGGAGGTTCTCCCAGAACCAGCGACCTGGACCTAGTGGGTGAGTGACTTAGAAATAACATGTTTGTTTTATTAACTTCTGTTCAGCCATCTGAGGCAGCTTTGCTGTTTTTTCCTTTACATTCTCCTGAAATTAAGTCCTTAAAATGTGGATGTCACAGAAGAGCTTTTCATACCCCTAAATAAGCTTGGGTGGTGTTCAGGTAATTCAGTATACCATGGTATATTGGGTATACCGTGGTAGATTGGATATACCGCCATATTTTGAAATCTTGCTGGAGGGAGGTTGGTCTCCCACTATACAATTTGGAGCTCAGGGAAATTTTATTGCCAAGAATTCAAAATATCAAAATAATGTTGCTTTTGAAAATACTGTCAAAATACATTATACCGTGGTATAATGTTCTGATGGTACGGTATAAAAATTAGATACCACCCAAGCCTACTGCTAAACCTTCTGCAAAGTGAGGTATCACCCCCTAAAATTGGTTATGCTGTGTGAAAGTGTTATCATCAGTAAGCTGCTTGGAAGCTGCTACAGACATAGGAGACTCCGTGCAAGCCAGCATCTCTATGCTGGTCAGAGACCAGTTTTCAGAGCTTTGTGTTAATTCCCATCATTCCAATGGAAATTCAAAGGAGTATCTTTGGCAGTGTAAACAGATTCCAGGGAGTTCTGCAATATGTCATGTTGAGGGAATGTGCCCTAAGGATTGTAAGTGAAGGACCAAAACTGATGTCCGCTGGCGTTATTTAGAGTCCCACCATTCTCCTGCTGCTGTAGAGTTCATGATATGAAGCTAACTTCAGTGAAGATCATTGTTTGATCACTTTGGTGCATGACTCTAACTGAAGACCACCGGATGCCCATTTTTCAGTTGTTCCAAACTAGAATCCACAGAGCTGAGATGGACATCAAATAAGAGAACCAGGTACAGATGTGTTTGGTAGTTCCCTTCATGAAGCGCTGTGTGGGCAGAGCGATGTGCAGCTGTGCTTGTTCTCCTTGGATCTATGTAGCCCGCTGTCAGTAAATCTGCGCTGTGCCTTTGTGTTCAGTGGCCGGTGTTAGGGTAGACGCTCATCGCTGTTATTGTTAAATGTGATACTCATAATTAATGAGTTTGCTTTCTTTATATGAATGTGCTGCCATTCTGTCTGTCACATGATGGTTTTGCTTACCAGGTAAAATGCTTTATGTTAAAACACTGAAATTCTGGGTAAGGGTATTCCATCACAGATATTTATGAGATAAACCTTATTGATCCCAGGGGGGGAATTATTGTGCATACAGCAGCGAGGTATGTAAAGTGCAAAGATGTGAATACATTGTGCAAATCCAAGTCAAAGTGCAAAATTAAGTACACAGCATGCAAGCAGAGTAATAAAGGATACTGTATGTTCAATTTAAAGGTACGTTTTCGTTACGTGTTACGGCATGGGGTGGGGGCACATTGGGAAGAGAAGTTTTTCATTTTATTCTATTTATTAGATGCACTCAGGTTTCACAATTTTGAGAAATTAAAACATTTCTGTAAATGCTTAAAATGACTGGCGAGCAACTTTTATGAGCGATGGCCTATTTAACAAAAGTAATTATAGCTGTTCACAAACAGCTATAATTTTCACAAACAAGCTATATTTGTGAGATCACTCTGTGTGATTAGACGGGAGGATTTTTCAGGATTTCAGCCACGGGAAAGGTCTCATAGCTGGTAGGCGTTGTGATTTCCCATAAAAATGATGCTGAGTTTTTTTATTTTTTTTAAAGCTAAAAATGTAATTTTTCCTGTTCAGACACTGGGCATGTGGGAGGGAGTGGGTTCTGCTGCCACTGTTAGCATAAGCCATACAGCAGTCTGTGCGGTGGTTTGCTGATACACAGTCCAGTAAGGTGCAGATATCACCAGAAGCCATTGTACCTCAGCCCATTCATGATTCTTCACTACATTCACTCCTACGTTGAGAATGGCTGCCAGACTTATGGAGTTTGTCAAGGTTCCTATGTGTCGATGTAGTTTTGAAACCTGTGTTTATTCGGCAGACAAAAAGATTTGGAGCCCTGCTCTAGCTGAACTTTCCAGACACTCTGCTGGGGGGCTATAGCAGGACCTGGGGCTTACAAAGGAAGGAAACCACATTACAACAACGAGGGAGCGCGGATCTTTCTCTCCGTGTGTGTAGGAAGGATGCGGGGCTGGGGGGACGGTTGTGAGACAGACATATTGATACTGCTCGTTCACAAAGGATGAGAACATAATGTAGCCTCTTCGCCGTTGTGTACTGATCCTATTGGGAGATGTGTGTGTAAGCGGCACACAGGAAGAACCCATTCAGATGTGGGCCATTTTGTTATCCTTGTCATATGTTTCCAGTGAGACATTCCCAGCTCATATGGGCTCATATTATTTAATTGCTGTAGACGAAGGTGGGGCTGCAGCCCATAACCGCAGTAACACAAAGGCCATGTGCACGCCATGACTGGCAAGCTGTTTTATCTGCAGCTGCTGTGGCTGGTGTCGGGTTGCTCTGATTTAATGCCCGGCCATCCTGCACTGTGCTGGGAGGGGCTGCTGCCCAAACCATCATGGGACTGAGGGGCGGCGCCATGATTACTATTACCCTTGGCCATGCCGGTTGTGCAGAACACACCTGTGCCGTCCACAGCTGCCACGGCTGAAGGAAAAGATGTGTGTGTTTCCCATCATCCTGCTGTCGCCCTGCTGCTCTGCTCCTAGACCTTGTTTCCTGTCCCCCCCCCCCCCCGCCTTGCACGGCCGAAACAAAATGGCTGCCGCTTCACAGCAAATGGGAGCCCCGCTTGGTCTCCTGACGGCTCGGTGACGTCTTCGCGCTCGTGTTTCCACAGAGCTGGCGTTCCACCCGAGGGGGCCGTGGGAACCGGACCCTGGCCCAACCCGCCCACCGAGGCCGAGCAACTCCAGGCCCTGATGGCTGCTGCCAACGGTACGAGTCCAAGTCCATTTCTCTGCGTGTCTCTGTATCTCCACGTTTCTGTCCAGACGAGTTTCTGAGACGATATTCAGAGCCTTAGACCTGCTGCCACTTTCCTTAGGAGGACCAAAAGATTCCTATGTAACTGGACATTGTTGGATCTAAAGTGTCCTCATTAGGAAGTATATCTTAATTTTGACATGGTGCTAGAATGTCCCCTACTCTCTCATTCAAACATCTGCCAGAACCTATGCTAGCTCGTCTTGTAAGTTGAAAGGGGGACATTATCAGGGTCACCATGGCAGTCTGACCCCCACCATAGAAGAGGTCTTTGCCATCACACTCCAAGCAAAAATCTTTTGTTTTCCAAAAAAAAAATTCTAATTGCCACTGTTCCAGACGCACTGTGTGCAAATGGCTTTGCCAAAAAAGTGGATTGTTTTCCACTGTTAATGTGGTGGGAGTGCAGCACAGACTAAGAGTGAGCGAGTGAGTGAAAGCGGCTCGGAGCCTCATTGCTGTGGACGGAGCCTGCTAATGAAGCGCTTTAGAAGCACAGGGGACTCTTTGTTCTGGGTTCACACAGCCACGGCTCATTGATAAAAGCACGCCGTCCCACTGCTGCTGCAGTGGCTTCTGAGTGAGGTGCTCGGGGAAAGCGGCCCCACCGTGCTCCGGTTGGACTCCCACCGTGTAGCATCACGGGACAAAGGGGCCCCCTCCATTGAATGCTTCCTCTTATAAGTGCGTCACAGCCTGGGTCATGGTTATAAGAGCAAAGAAAAAGAGGTTTTCCACACATGCCCCAGGATACTGGAATATACTTTTAGCTGACAAGGGAAATCTTGCAGTGAATGAGTAAAATTTTAATAGTTATTTCACTGCTTGGCTTCCCCCCCCACCCCCCATAACTTCCGCTTGTTTAGCTGTGTATTTTAAGCTTAGGAGCTAACTCAAGAGCAAGCTTCTGGTCCAGCAGTTGTCAAACTACTAACACTGCCTGTGCTCGCCCCAGCTACAGGCAAGACAGCTGCTCAGTGGAATTACCCTCATAGTAAAACCTGATTAAAACATGGTGTGTCTCATGGATGTGGCTTGTTGAGGGGCCTTAGAGTGAGAGTAGGACAGCGCTGGAACAGTGTGTAATCACGGGGCGGTGTGTGGCTCTGCGGGTTAGAACTCTGTGCCAGTCATCGGAAGGTCACGGGTTCAAGTCCCACGTCTGGCAGAGTGATTTCCCCATTTGGCCCTTGAGCAAGGCCCTTAACTCCAATTTTGCTTCAGGGGCCCTGTCTGATCCTGCTTTCTGTGTGCCACTTTGAACAAGAGTGTCTGATAAATAAATAAATGTAAAGGCATGTAATGAGCAGCACAGACACACTGTGAATTCCCAGCAATTGATCCCAGCACAGTGCAGCAAGAGTATGTCTCAGAAATATGCACTCATGCACACATTCTCAAATTCCACTGGTCGCTGCCAAAGGGAGCACGCTCACTGTTTCCACAGTTTTTCTCTTTTTTTTTTTTGTCCCCTTTTTCTTCTCTTGAAACTTCCTCCATTTTGGCCCCAGCTGATGGAACAAATCTTACCCTCTGTTGTGACACGCAGGCCCATCAGCAAGGACTGTGGGGAGCAGCTTGGCACACATTATTATGAATGTGGTTATTACACATTTAATTTATTAAGCAGACATGTTTATTTCAATGCGATGTACATTTTTGAGAAAACAGGTTGTCAGTCCCTGCAACAATTGGTGGCCCACTTGCTTAAGGGCCCAATGGTGAAATCTCTTTGCTGACCGTGGGATTTGAACCAGCGCCCTTGCGATCACAGGCAAAGGGTCCTAGCCCGCCGAGTCACAAAACATAGCCACATGCAACAAGGCACTGATAATGTATTTCCCACCCTTTCTAGAGGTGAGTGAGGCGACTGCCACTCTGGGACCAGGGACCATGGGCCTGAGCACCCGCTACAGCCCCCAGTTCACCCTGCAGCACGTGCCCGACTACCGTCAGAACGTCTACATCCCGGGAAGCACCGCGACCCTGACGGCTAACCCACAGCAGCAGGCCCTGCCTCCGCCCCAAGCCCAGGCTCCGGCCCCAACCCAGGCTGAGGCCCCCAAGGCTGCCCAGACACCTGCCAGCAAGAAGAAGTCTGCCAAGAAGGAAAAGAAGTGAGCACGGCAGAGATGAGCTGCAAGCGAGGAGTGGATGTCCCTGTGTGAGGGCACCCAATTTTTTCTTTCTTAGTTTTTTTTTTGGCTGGTTTTTATTCGTTGTTAGGTCTGTGTTGCAGAGTGATGTAGTGAGCTTTCACATTTCTGGACCCATTTCTGCTTCTTTTTTTTTTTTAAACTCACGAGTTAACCTGTAACATGCATATATCCTACTATATGAATATAACACGATTTTCTTTTAATGCTGGTGTTTAAAATGGGAAGGGGGCGGGGCAATGAAGGCGGATCCTTTCGCGACATTAAATCCAGAGGGATCTTTATGAGGTTAAGTTCAAATGATAGTTGAACAGGGATGTGAGGGCTTTGCCCTGTAACTCAGTATTAACAATGAAAGTTTTTTTTGTTGTTTTTTACTTGCTGAGAGTGACGCTGACTTTTCCATTGTTTTCACGAGGTGCATGGTAGATGCTTTTCGTGGTGGAAAGAGCGACGTTTCACCTTAGATGACTCTTGGAATAGGCAGACATGATGGTGTCTATCTGCAAACCACAGAAGCTAAACTATGCATTGCAGATGGGGAAAATGGATTTAATTTGGGCGGAGATTCTCGTCAGCAATCAAAAAAAAAAAATTAGCATTAATACATAGCAAAAAAATTAAGAAAAAAATGCATATGTCTTGTTAACTTGGAGAAAGCTTATGGCTTTAAAAAATTTTTTATGTCCTATTGCATAAAGAGGAACATGGAGCAGTCTCAGTGCCGGTGGGTCTTCCTGCTGCTCTGCGTGAGGGGTGTGTGGGTGGGGTCTCCACCGCTCATTCCTCTGAACGTGTTAGCCGCTTCGCATCACGGTCTGCTGCATGCTCCCCGATCTGACCGCACGCATCCCCAACATGAGCCCGAGCTGCTCCAGTGCAGCGCGCTAAACGCATGTAGCCGAGCACCCGGCGACGGGAACACACATCGCACGGACCAGGGTCACTCTGGGCAGCACTAGTGTAGCAGAGAGCTGGCCTGCTGTAGATTAAGTATAGCATAGCGCTAGCTAGCACAGAGCTAGGAACACTGGACCTAGCATAATTATAGAACTCTACAATGTTTAAATAGGACTCAGGAAGAGTTCTGGCGCCAAGGCTGTTGGGAATGTCCACATGGAACCACCAGCCCACACCTAAGCAGATGCTGGGCCTCGTCTTGGCCCAGAAACCCTGCACTGGGTCAGAAGGCCCTGTCGCCTCCGTCCACCTGATCAAAGACAGCACTGAGGCCACTCCTCCACACCATTCCCAGTTTGTAACTGTCCCCCCCCCCCCATTCTACCATAGTGCCCCCACCATTGTAAATATTACCATTTCTCTCCAGAGCCAGATGTCTGTATGAATCACATTTAATAATTCGATGTTTAAAAATGAGCCCTTTTCAGTGTGGCTTACTACTGGAATGTTACGTTTTTAATTTAGAAAACGGGAAAAAAAAAATGAGATGTTCTTCAAACTAAGTGTAGTCATGTAGTAACTAAGCACCCAGAGGACTGATTAACCCCCCACTGTAAATAAGAAAAATATAGAGTAGAAACCTGTGACCTGTGTTTTTCTCAATTTTAACTAAGACTTAAAAAAAACTACAAAAAAAGCATTTGTATCCATAAGAAACTTCTCTCTGTATTTGTGGTTTCCTCTTTTTGTGTTCGTCCTTCTGGAATGCCTCTATCATAGACATAAATATATAGATGTGCGTGTGCTGATAAGCTTGTCCATAATCTACAGGAATATCTTTCTATAAAATGCTTAGATCAGCGCTCATGTGTTACATTTATTTTATATGCTAATATTTATGTTGCCATTATACTTTTTCTTGAACACTGACATTTCAAATAAAAGGTTCCTCTGAAATGTTCCTCCTCGTTGGTGTGTTTCATTAACCTCTGAGTTGTGACTTTTGTTGTTTGCAGATAACTAGCTAGCTGGCTTATGCTGCGTCTCTCTCTTGGTGACTTAAGAGAATCATGAAATGCCAGTCGTCTTCACCGATGGCCAACTGTAAATAAAGTCTACTTAATGAAAAAATGCAAAAAAAATTCTGGTTAAAATTACTGACATTGGAAGTATTTGATCATTAGGATTACAATGACAAACAGGGATTTATTTGCGCCAAGATGATCTGCTGCTGTGTCCTACGATTTATAAAGGAACACAACAGACCTTTGTTAGTCATCAATGCCGTCTGCAAAAGGGTTTTCCTGCCAGACGTCAGCAAAGGAGCAACTATGCACACACAATGACAAGACAGCTGGCTGGTCTGTGTGCGTGTGTATAAGAAACAGAGCACAAAAAGAGGACATTTAAAGGGAACCAGGGCAAATGGTGTCCCTCAGTCCTCACACATTTACTGGCTCCTGATTTCTGGCCCACATCACACTTTACCACAGATACCAAAAGCATGTATTTGGAAACAAGAAAAGCTTCTGAACAAGGAAACGCTAAGCATGCTGACAGAAGAGTGAGCATACAAAGCCTGCTAGGAATCCAGACGAATGCTCGGGGGGCTGAAGGTTTCTCTTAATCTGAGCAGATAGTAAAATTTCACAAACACAGCAGTTACAGTACATTGGGTGTTTGAATGCTAATTTTGTAGCAAAATACCTTTTACACATTGTAATTCTCTATTGAGGCACACTTGGTAGACCCTTGCCTACATTTTGTCAAAAGGGGGAGAGGCACAACTTTTCTAAAATATGGGTGAAAGTCACCGCAAAGCTGCAGTTATGCCAAGGGCTAAGATGAGACGGCTGACTTGAAGGTCACACTTGCTCACGTCTGGTTCAATCAGTGCTACCATCTGCTTTCGGCTCGCAAATCCGCTCTGCCTCAAAAGCGGAGGTGACGTGCTCTGTAGCTAATGCTAAAGTTCAAGACGACAGCGAACACTAATTAGCAAGACATTAATTAGCAAGTACAATTTGGAAGGTCAAAAGCATTATGGACATCAGGAACAGAAACAGTGTTCGTTCATTATGGGATGTAGTCCCTCCTGAGGGCACTCCGCTTCTTGTTCAAGGTGGCCTATTTTCTACATGGTTCAACATTTCTCTGACAGAAAAGAGAAATGGGGCAGCAGATTCCTGTGGCGCAGAGCCAGGACTGACAGGAATCAGGTCACAAAGCCCTGTTCTGAAAAATGCTGAGTTTAGCCCAGAAAAGCACTGAGGATCTGGCTAACGCAGATGAACTACAAGCCACAGTTAGTTAAAATACAGGACTCCACTGATGATTAGAGTAAGCCTTCAAAGGTATCAGTATTGTCCTGGTTTCCATGGCTTTTATCACTTCCTGTAGGGAAACATAAGCTGCAGAGGGTTTAAATATGGCCTGTCAGATCATAGGCACCTGGAGGCTCGGATTAGTCAAGCAGGAGGGGTTCTGGCTATATGACAATGCCTTTCACACCTGAGCTTGCAAGTGCATGACAGCAGCATTCCACCAAAAGCCTCAATTTTTCGTTCCAGCTTATACTAGTAAATGTCTGCTAGATTGCGATAAGGGTTCTGCACTGATCTTTGAAAAGTTGTTCTCTTGCAAAAGTGAAATATTTGCATATAAAGGTGTCAATCATGTCAGGGTTCTGTCGTTTGACATGCTAGAACAGTGCACATATGCAATATTTTTGCATCACAGTTTTGGCTGATAGTGTCATATTTCCACTTTCCATTTCCTTATAAACAGATTCATATACAACAAGGCTATTTTTCTTCCAGGGCTCGGAAAAGGCAGTATTAGGTAAACTCCTCTCAAAATACCCTTTTTTTCATTTAATGTTCCAGGTGGATTTCTTACACTGGGTTAGAGAGGAATTCAAGAGAGTCATAGAGTCATTGTTGGCAGTGTAAACAAACTTCCTGAAGCACTATATTGCAGGCCATTACTGTCCAGTCATGTCAGAAGAAGACTGAAGAAGGCTATCCAGCGAGCAAATTGAATTCAAACAACAGCTCTATAACAGAAACATTGCTTGGCTCAAGATAAAATTTCTGTAGTTAATGGAAATGAATTGGTTTTATTTATTATCATGTTATGAATTTGCCAAGGAGTTACATAAATGGATACTCCCCTATACAAGAACGTTCTTTAAGCCTGTTAGCTACTGTGTGAAAATACATCACAGTCCAAACATTTCAACAAACAGCTGCATCCCGGAGACCCAACAACGGGGTCAAGGCAGCTGTTACCATAACACTGTCCTCGCATCTCACAGAGACTGCGAAGCTGCCTGCCGCCGCCCCTCAACGTGGCCCCCTCTTTATGTATTGCACATCCCAGTTCATTCTGGCTGCTCCCAACCCCCCTACTTGATGATTCGGGCCTCCCTGTATGTAGCCATGATGGTGGTGAACCACACCAGTGTATTTCAAAGAGAAAGGCAGAAGCAGTGAGGCCAGGGGTCCTGTGGCTTTGGAGAGCAGGCATCTGTCCCAGTAGCAGAACCCCAATCAGTGGTACCTTCAGCAAAACCACACTAGGGGATACGAGTTTGTTAGAACTTTTATTGGAAGAAGGGCATCAAGAGCCATATATGTGTGTGTGTGTGTGTGTGTGTGTGTATATATATATATATATATATATATGTATATATATATATATATAGAGAGAGAGAGAGAGAGAGAGAGAGAGAGACAGAGAGTGAGAGATAGAGAGCGCACATGGTCACAGCGAGCATCTTACATCTATTAGCTAAAGCGAGCATTTGCAGTTACCTTAGTGGCAGACACTGTCTTCTCACACCCTTCTCACCCCAGCTCTTCTATGTGGAGCCTGCATATTCCCCCTGTTTTGGGTGGGTTTCCTCTGACTGCTCGAGGTTCCTCCAGCAGTCTTAAGATATACTGTTAAGTGAATTGGTGCCTCCATATTGCCTGTAGGGCAGGGGTAGGCAATCCTGATCTTGGAGTGGATCCAGCGGGTTTTCTATCCTACCTGGTCTCTGGTGAACCACACCTGATCCCTACCTACTGTAGGGTATCAGTGCGATGGCATTCCATCCTGGCTGTCACCTGTCTTGTGCCCTTACCTGGCACCCTGGACTGGATATTGGGTTGGAATATGAATCAATAGATTGAAATACAACATCTACTCCTTTAAATTAGAATCCAAACAGTGTATTTTAAATTTACTGCATGTGACTACATCCCTGTGACTTTGGCTGTAATAAAATCATGACGAGGGTTTCATTACATTATGGAAAGAATGAGTTTTATTACATTAAGGGAGGGAGGAAATCCAGTAAAACTTGGACATGGATGAGTCTGATTCTGTAAGAAAAAGCTTTTGTCAGATAGTTCCCCTATGAAGTTCCCCTATGAAGTTCCCCTAAAAGTATTTTTGTGTTTCAAAGAATGTGTTTTGTTTTTTGTTGTTTTCATTTTTAAAGAATGAATCACCTCTTAAATTGGTTGTTTGTGCAGCCTGAGGTAATCAAACGATTTTCAGGTGCTTTAGACTTAGATGTTTTGCTTTTGCAATAAACAACACGATTGTGAAATACAGAGCAAGTGTGAGTATCCCTGAATAAACCTAAGCTGGAGAGTAACTTATACGTAATAAGGAGGAAATCACTGGCATGCTGTCTAAATAACTAAAACAATATTTTATTTTACTGTCATTCCAGATAATCTAGTATTAAAGGCTCCATTTCCAGCATCAGTGAAACTATGCTTTGTGCTGCTGACACAAAATGGCTGCCACCTCGCTTTGCAGAAGGTGCCGGAGCAGAAGTGGTTTCCATGGAAACACGGGTCTCACAAGCAGTGATGGACTGATGAAATTCCACAATCAAGTACAACGACGCATCCGTTTTATTTTTTCTTCCTAGCTGAAGACAGAAAAAATATAGAGTCCACTGTATATTTCTGGAATTTATTTGCCTAGTTTAACATAAAATAATTTGACACTTTGCCAAACAGCTGATTAATTTTACAAAAGCTGCTCAGTGTATGTTCCTTCAATAGCGTGGGTCCTTCTCAGTGCAGAACAGCTTAGATTTGACAGTTCATTCACCCACTGGGCAAACACACAACCTAAAAGCAGCCTTTGCTATTCTCAGTTGGCGGGCCAATAAATTCCTTAAGGCGCTGATTTCCTGATAACTGTAGAAACTGAACTTTAAAGGTACTGAATGAAATGCTACAGGGATACAGCGAGCCAGAAAGTATCCGGCGGAAGGTAGGGGACACCCTGGGCAGGATGAGGAAATTTACAGCTTGTATTGTTTATCATTGATACATATTTATAGATCTGATTATTCACAATGACCCTAGGCCTGTACTGGATAAGCAAGATGGAAGATGAATTGACTGATGATTATTTACAGTAGTTTAATTAAGTACGCAGACTATAAGACAGAAGAGCTTTTCCTATAGTGGTAACTATTGGTGACAGATAATGTCCTAAATCACAGCACCAGCCAATCACAGCATTTTGATCTCTGCTTAGTCCAGTCATTGCTCTCATTAAATCAAATGAAATGAAACTTTTTTTTCTAACTGAAGCTGATTGTTTGCCATCTGTACACAAGCTGCATTTTGCTCCTTACCCCACTCCTCCTTACTAAACCTAACATCTTATCACAAATTCACTGTAGAAATGTCTTCCCTGGAAGGCAGTATTTCTCAACCCAGTCCTTGGGGTCCCACAGACAGTCCATGTTTTTGCTCCCTACCAGCTACCTGCCAGACAGTCCTACCAGGAGCTGGGTGGGAGGAAAAATATGGACTGTCTCTGGGACCCCAAGGAATCACTCCTATAAGGACATTCTGTCTCTCAGGCCTCTGACGGATGTGACAAAAGACCACTGGGCAAGATAGCCCATAATGGATAGACTGTTCTTACCTCACAGACTTAATCTGGCTTCAGAGTTAATTCTATTAGTCCTAATTCATTTGGTCAGCCAATGCCAGGACACACACACACACACGCACACACACACAGGTTTCTGTTTACGCGTCTTGTGTATCTGAGACTTGATGACTATGCCAGGACTAATGAACCTGCCAGGAGATATCAAACATGCCAGGTGCAACAAAAAACAGCCACTCTGATGGTCTTTGAAGCCAGGAGAAGCCTTGTAAATTCATCTAAAAAACAGCCAGGGTGTTGATTAGATTCACATGTCGGCTATAAGAGTACAGCGGGCAGGCTGGAAGGGAACGCAGGGTGGGAGAGGAAATTAAAGGGAAAGATTTGTTATGATAACAACAGATGAACAAAGGGGGGATGAGTGAAGGATTATTCTGCAAAAAGAGAACAGAAAGAGCCAATCGATGGCTTTGATCACAGTCGCACAGTTTACAAAATGGAGAGGAAGTACCATGATGACTCTGTGAGATGAGGCATGTCGTCCTTTTGCTTCCTGCGCTAACCAGAGGGGCTTGGCTACCAAACGGGGGGTGACTTCCTGTTTACCGGATCTCAGGGACATCTGTCAAGGTCCAGCTGGCTGATGAGAAGCAGACCCACAGGTCCCATGTTGCATCACCAGCCGGCCCCTGGCTCGGCCTTCAACATGAACCATGGACCAGTGCTTACAGATCCACAGTGCTGACAAAGGCCACGCACAAAAAACAGAAACACATACACCTCTGCTCAGCTGCACTCTTGAAATGCTGCCAAGTGGTTTCAACAATGACCAGGCAGACAACCAGGAAGCAATGCAATAATTTAAAAGTGTTGAACAGGCTTATGTTGTTTTATCTGAACTGAATATCCCAAGGACAATAAGAGATCTCTGTCCCACCTCCAGGCATAAGCTGGCCAGCTATGCCAATGGGACGACTGTTATCGCAGGCTGACTGAGAGGGCATTTAGTCAAAAGTACTCCTAGAAAATACATTATTGACACAATAAATGAGCATGTACCTTTAGTCTCCCATTCAGAGTGTTAGTAAAGAAAGGAACAGAATGGAAATTTAGCTATTTAACTAACAAATTAGCTTGTGAACGAAAAAAATAAAGATAATCAAAGAAGCAATTATGAGATTTATGCATCAACGCACAACTCATTTCCAGAAAAGCAATATGCACGGCAGGAAGTCCTAAGTTCTTTAATGCCCCCTGCATAACAGGAGAAACAAGCAACGCTCCTATCGTCATGGCAGCATGCTGATGGACTTTCTTAGATCTTCTCTTCCCCATGGACCAATGCTTTTGCATTCAGCGTCTGGTGATAGAAAATTGTCCTGAATTCTCAGGACTTGGCAATAACATAAGCATTGACCTTAATGACAAACTTGGAAAGATAATATAGTCGTACAGGAAATCTATGCTTCATTACAGTGATTTTCAAACATTAATGAATCAGTATGTCCTTCATGGCGATGCAGCCACTTTATACAAGGCTAGCCATAACAGAGCCTAAAGGCATATGAAGATTTTGTGATCTACATTACTTACAAAACTGGCCCTGCTCCTACACAGCCGAAAAAACACATAATTGCACTGGCAACTGTAAAGATTTGGCTAAAAACACAACTCCAATTAATCTTGACAGAGACAGCTTATGCCTCAGCCAATGGGCTTTGGCAGTGTGAGCGGTTTGGCAGATTTATTCCCGAAGCGAAGAGGAGAATTGTGGCATCTGTTTCTTGTGTTGCTTTAATATTTTTACATTGTGTACATTTCATGGTGGGACAAATGGGCAAAAACACCCCCCACTCTCAACAAGGCTGCGTGACAGTATGTGAGAGGACGAATCTTTGTGTGTGGCCGGTATTCAGCAAACTAATGCATGTTGTATGTTAGCTTGTGAGAGTTTATGTTTGGATATCTGTGAGTGAGAACATAGATGGATCCTCCACATTGAACTAAAAGGTTCCTACCAATTTTTACAGGTCTGTAATGTCTAGCTGGCCACCTCCAAAAAGCCTTCTCCTTAGCCCTGGAAAGTAGCTTGCTCCCATTCACATCCAGCCAAGACTGTTCCTTCTTCGAGGCCAGCTCTCCCCAAACCCCAGGGATCCCTCTTTAAGTGTTTTTTTTTTCGTCTATTATTACTCCTTTATAACATACAGACACAGCAATTGACACATTATTCTTGCACACAAATTAATTTGCCTGGTATTTCGTCACAAACGTTAGCTTAATCTTTACAGTAAATGCCCCTAAAGAATTTAGGATAACCGAGTCACAAATTAGGTTACAAAAACAGAACAAGAGCCAGGAATTAATAAAATGGCTTAGATATTTATTTGGAAAGGCAACAATGTCTGAAACTCTGACTACGGTTACGCAAGATGTACAAATCTACGTGTCATGGGCAGCCTTCAGAGAGGGGCCACATCTGGTGAGCCCGTTTGTGCTCCTCCACAGTCCCCCAGCCCCCACGCTTGTGCTAAATACACGGTTCTCCCCCAGCCAAATCCATCTCCAGAGCAGCTGCAGTCGCCATGGAAACGCAGGGCGAGTAGCCAGGCTGCTCTCTCAGACAGAAAATAACAACAATAGGCTCAATCTTCCCTCTGAATTACTGATGCGAGCTCCATGCCCCACAAAGATGCGTCTCCAGCAGTGAGTAAATCCTTCCACGCTTAATAGAGCAGAGGAAATTATAAAGTCACGAGAGGCATTGCCTCACACAGCTCCATGCAAGGGGCACACAGTACTGCCAATAGCCAGACCCTGAGAGATGTTTGGCACCTAACCAGGTTATATAATAGGATGTAATATACCTTATAAAGCAAATTACTGATCACGTTATGAGACATCATGGTATTTAGACAATAATCAAGAATCAATAATAATGAACTGTACACAGCAGTATAGCATCTGACAGATACTGTACACCAGGGATGGGCTGGATTTACATTGGGTTAGCGGTCCCCATGATAACTGTACAACAATACGTTATTGCAACCATGGTAGGGGGTCCCCCACTATGTATTTTACTGACTGGCTCCCCCATTATAAATTTTGCCAGCCCACATAGCCATCAGCGTACCAGGAAACTGCCCGATATGCCAGATGGCCAGTCTAGCCCTGCGCTGTATGCTATACTGTATGTAATGTTGAGGTTTAGGTTATCAGATTTGCTGCCATCTGACTAACATGAATGGTGCACAAGCATCCAGGACTATCCAGAAGTAGTAGACCACATGATTATCCAGGCTAGAATAACATGCAGGTGCTGGACTAGACAGTTCATTACTCCTTGGGTCAAGACAGTGCAGGAAGGACAGGACAGGGGTCTGATCTGGACTGTGAGCATATCCACGCTGCCCTCCTTGGTGACCTTGACTGTCTGGGCAAGCCCAAGCATCTGGCCTGTAAAAGGTTTGTCGTTACTCACATCTCTCCAGTTTGGGGCAAATCATGAATACGACTAAAGCAGTGTCTGCCTGCTAATCCATAAATTCCTTGGAAGATGTGCCGGTGGTAATAATCACACACATCTTGCCTGCTTCTGCCTTGCCTTCAATTGACCTGTTTTGCACTATTCACATGAAAGTACTCTGGGGATAATGTGTGTGATGCACATGCAAGAAGCACAAAAGGAGGAGGTCAGAAATGCTGAAAAAGGTGCAGAAGTGGACAAATTCAGAAGACCGCTCTGTGGGAGAAGAGGGGCGGGGGGGCTTTCTGCTGACGCCCAGAAACCAGAGAGCAGCTGCTGTGGCAACCATGAGAAACAAGGATAGCTATGCTGAAGTAGGTAATTGAGCCCCCTGGAAACATCTTACTTAGCACAGCATAACACAGCATGGCACAGCATAGCACAGCACAGCATGACACATCACAGCACGGCACAGCATAGCACAGAGTGGCACAGCACAGAGTGGCACAGCACAGCGTGGCACAGCACGGCATAGAGCATCATAGCACAGCACAGCATAGAATAGCATGGCACAGTACAGCATGGCACAGCACAGCACGGCACCTGCCCCTCAAGCTAATACAGCAGCTCTGGAATGTAATCACTGTCAAAGAAGCTATGGGATGCGATTTGATGGGGATAAAGGTCAAATCATCCTCACTGGCACCCTAGTAGGCAAATTGCCACTATACTCTTGGGACTTTATTTAGTCCAGCCTCATGACCATTGCACTGTTACCGATAGCATCACCAGCAGAAAGAAAGGATGCCAGAGGAAGAACGGCTCAGCCAATCACAGCCCACGGCCTACTTTACAGCTCCAGAAATACATTCCCCTGTTCCGCTACTCTAATCTCATGGGAATTCAATCACCAATGTGGAGCAGCTCTTCAGCCAACAATTCATCCTGATTGGAAACGGATGCTCCACAGCGCTTCTGTGGAGAAACAGCAGTATGTACATCACACCAGATTTTCCTGTCTTCCTGTTGCCATGGTAACCCCTTTCAACCTGCTTCAAGTCACGTCACTACCAATATTGCCTCAGATTGCTTTGTTCAGCATCAGTAGGAAGCGGCGGGGGGGGTCACAGATGGATTATGCAAAGAAAGTCTTGGCAATCATTTTCCATGAAGAATCACATATAGAATCCTCTACACCACTGAAAATCTTTGGTTAAAAACAAGGAGCATTACATGACTTAACATTACAGCTGCCATGCAGTCTACTCTCCTCAGTCTAAAAATATTTCACATATTGCCCTTTAGAAATTTCACACCTGCACGCCTGTGGGACATCGGACCATCAGCATAAAACGTTTCATCTTCACAGTCTATTCACATTAATATCTTATACCTGTATAGCCAGTCATAAAGGAGGTATTTAAAAGTATCCGCACTTATACAGAATAGTGTAAGTAGTACGAATAGTTTTCGAAACCTTTCCTTTCGTAATAAAAACCCTATGTTTTTGGTTTAGGCAAGTCCTGCTAATAAGCCATTATACTACATTTCATTGGCTATATCCTTTATATCCACCTGCATTTTCTACCATGGAGTACTTCAAGTATTGCAGAATTTATTTCTATTTTACCTGGCTGCGTCTTGATGCCACATTGTGAGATTATTTGACAAAACGGTGGCTAATTCATTTATCTAGGTTAGCCTGCTAACATCTTTGGTCAGTGATACGGTTCTAAACTGTAGCGGAAAAACAGATAGATTCAACTTGATTCAGCTATATTCAGGATCATGGAAAAACTGAATTTGCAAACCAACTTGTAAAGAATTGTTTTTTGCTATTTCATCACTTGTCACGCCTGGTTTGTCCTGCAATTTCTTCATGTTTGTGTCACTATTGTGAAATCCTGGCCCCTCACCTCAAGTGTAATGTTCCTGAATTGGCATGTCTGCTTTTCTTTTTACAAAAGTAGCTTTAGAAATTTATTTTTTGCTAGCAAAAAAGCAAATGCGTCCCTCCACTTCTCCAGTCGTGTTGTAGCCATAGGAACGCATGATGGCAGCCATACAGATCTAATATTAGAGTAAAAGTCCCCTAAGCTACACTAAGCTACACCCACAATATCCATGCAGTGTAAGGGACATTTATTTTGAAATTAAACAGTTTTTTTGAATGTTAATGGTTGTAAAATATGTCTGTTCTATCAATGGTGAGACAAAGGAAGCTCACTCATTTTGTCCAGATTTAATGTAAGAGAAGCCAGAAAACATTGATAAAATAACCAACATCCTCACAGAAAGGACAGGTCAAATTAAAAGGAAAAAACACCTACAAATACAGAGAAAGCTGCTGTTTGATGTGGACATGGCCTTCCATAACATTCCTTTCACCACTTCAATAATTGCTAAAATCAATGAATACACTGTAGGTATAAGATACAGAAATAATACTCATATAAAAATGAGACACAATTTCTTCTGTCATATGAGCCACCTGACCACCAATAAGTACTTGACCATTTAACCCCATAGCTCTCAAACAACCAAAACACCATGACAGTCATTTTTAGGATTTTCCTTTCTTATCATAACTCCATAGACAGAACTGGAAAAAGAGCCTATGAGACGGAGGCCTGGGTTTGCACGGCAACACTACGCACCAATACGATCGTGCGATAGCATGCTGGGCGGAGCCTTGTCCTCACCCTCCATGCCAGGTCAGCAATCTGGCTAGTCATTACTGTGTTAGGTGTGCTGGAAATCAGTGTATGGGGGGAGGGAACGCTGCCGCTCATCACAGCAGACGGAGGGTAACCATGGCAACAGACACAAAGTGGAGATGTCGTGCCTGTTAATGAATCGCGTGCAGGGTGGAGCAGCTTCTGGAGGAACCCTCTGCTGGAATCGCAGCACGGCCATATGTGCTCCCTTTGTAGGGTGATTCAAAGAAATGCAGACAAATAGGAACATCTCCCGTCTGCTCTTTCACCGATGAAGTAGCACCCTGTGACATAATCACACCCCCTGCCTCACAGGCATACACACGTGAGACATGTAACAGCCACAGACGGTGCAGGTTATGGGATGATCAAGCGGTTATGAACAGGTTTTGAAACAAGCGAGACTACTGAAAGCTGAAGCTGGCCATATGGACAATAGGTGTTGACAGAGTATAGAATAAGGTATACTCCGTGATGTTAAGCCTATAATTAAGAAAATATACAGACACCCTCCTAATGTGTTGTACTTCTGGTGGGCAGAGATAAGAGATCAAACCCAACCTCAGTGGGGTAGAAGCACAGCTGCCTGGTGCAGTATCCTCCTCCCACACCGAGCAGACAATAAGTCAAGGCAGGCAGGCCATAAATCAGGCCTTATGTGTGGCTGATTAACTCTGCCCCAGCCTCCAATCAGCAAAGGGTGCATTCCAGTGTCTCTCACTCTGCCCAGTAATGTGGGTCAGTGGACTTCTGCCCGGATCAATACAACACAGCAGGAGTAAAAGATGGCTTCAAGCCAGCTAGGCGAGGGCCAAGGCAAACCCCTACTGAGGCTCAAAAACTTATGACCTCCATTCTCTGTTCAGTGGTCCAAGGCCTAAAATATACACTTCTCATTACCATGGAGATGAAAGGATATTGAGTAAAAGAAATATGCAATGTATGTGATGAACATTCATCATAGATAAACATTTGTGTCCATTTCCCATTTTACCCTTCAAACACAAATGTTATCCTCTAAAACAACAAATGCAGAGACAAAATAAATACCGTGAACTTTTTAAACAACCATAATGGATAGTGGAGGAGGATATACCAGACGCCACAGTCAAGCAGGACAACATCTAAAACAACCCCAGTCCAGGTCCTAACAGCTGGGTGGGACACAGATACCCTACACCAGGTACCAATTTCGTGGAGCGTTGGCTCTATATTCATAAGGCAAGCGCTGTCTAGGTGAGTATAGAGGGCATTCAGCTAAAAAAAAATTATAATAATCAGTTCATTTGAAGTAGACCAAAAAAAGCTAAAATTATATGATATTGATTAAAACATGGCTTTACAATATAGTGATTTAGGAACGCTTAGAGCAATTAAACCCACTTTTATAAAGCTGTAAACATATTTAATGTCCTAAAAATGATTGACATACATTATTTTATCTTTAACAAACTTCGGAACACCTCAAAACCATTATCCTAGTAGATGTCGGATCATTGGTCCTATCTGTGTCACCGAAGACAGTGAACGGCCAAGTCTATTTAATTAAAATGGTTCAGAAGGTTACAGGCGTGTGCTTAAACAGAAGGTCGTGTGGATCGCATTGATATTCTGCACATGCAGTGCTTTGGCAACACATCTGGAGATTCACAGACGGCTCCACCTAGCATAACCCAAAAGGCGAGACGTCGCCTATCTCCTTGCGGCTGTTTTGGCCGATTTGGGGGAAAGTCCAATTGCCCTGATAGGGTCAGTGAACAGCCAGCTATCTCTAACCACATTTAATTAGTCTTCGTTTTATTTATATTGTGGGTTTTTTCTTTCTGGAAAAAAACTAAGAACCAGTGACATAAGTGGCGAGATAAATCGTTCGGTGTTTATAAAGTGACCATCCTACACAAAAAAATTGAGCAAGCCAGAACAAATCAATTTTTATATCGGAAATTTTTCATAGAAATGAAAATTACTCTCAAAATACTAAATATAAAATTAATAATTCCCATAGTAATAAGAAAGTTGATTATAATTCTGAAATTTGAACATGCTACACAGAAGAATGCAGTACTTTAGGAAGATACTATGGCTTTATTCTAATTACTTTTACACATAAGGCATTTAAATTAACAGTAATATAGTTTATTTTAACCTAGCCAATCTAACTAATTTGAAATGCAGAATCAACTGCAATCCCTTAACTGACTCTAGTGAACAGGAGATTGGATTTGTTTTATTAGCCTTACAGCCTAACAAAAGGAATTACAGGGATTAAAGCTCAGTTTCCTCAGAATTACTAAAACTGTTTGGATCTTAAACATTTCTCCAAACTGCGATGCTTACATAAGGGATAAATTTTGAGGGACAAGACGAGAATTGGGAAAAGTGTATGCATTTAAACATTCATTTAAATACTGCCCTGTGTGTTTAATTTAAATGTAGAATAAAAGAGTCCAGTGTTCACATTGCATTCTGTGTCATGAAGACTGGGTCTGAAATAAAAAAGTAACTGGAAGTAACACGAGGTCACAAAATACATCTAGGATGAAGTTTCCCTCTGGAGAAGTTATTGTTATAAAAAGAAAGATGTAGTATAACTAGTTTTGACATCCTAAAAGATGGTATATTCTGTATTTCTGCATTTGCCTGGTAAAGTGCATATGGGAAAATAAGACTTACTTCTTGTGTCCGTTGATAAAAAGCAGCCCAGGATATACAAAATCTTTGAACCACACATTATGTTGTATGATTTACAAAAATAGATTACATTTACCACTTAACCTATACTATTTCTTGGGTGTACACTGCACTGAGGAGTTCTCCTGGAACCAGCATGTATCCTCCCTGACCAAGAAGGCTGCAGAAGCTCTCTTCCTGCAGTGCTTGAAACAGGCCATTCAGACCTCAAATTTTGGATAGACAATGTAGAGGGGTACCTCGGTTCTTGGTGCTAGACTCAACTCCCCAACATAGTGAAGGTATCTGATAGATACCATAAATATCCAACAATCTACTGAGAGTAGAGATGAAGGTCCAGAAAGTAAAATGACCAAAACTTTGTTTCAACCAACCAGTCCATGTTTTAGAGGCACCATCGCAAGTGTCCTCACAAACTATATCATGGCCTGGTTCGAGTCCCACGATGCTTTGGAACTCAAATCCCTCTAACAGATCATTAAAACAGCAGAGAATATTGCCAGGACCATTCTGCCTTCTCTGCTGGACTCATACAAGTGGCAGCTGCATCTGGAGGGCCACTGCCATCATCAGGCACCCATCGCACCCCTCCCACAACCTCTGTGCTCCACTCCCGTCTGGTAGGAGGTTCTACATTAACGGTTTTTTCATCTGACCCCTCCCAGCCTGTGTCTGGGTTTGTTTAAAGGACTGATAGCTCTGGACTCACAGCTCTGAATGTAGATCTATTTATTGCATGGTCTACTTCACTGCCAATCTTCCGTACCAGTCTGCACAATTTTCCCCAACCAATCAGGTGGTTAACTCACTCTCTCTTTGCCCTAATGCCATATCATAAAATGTTACATCTATAAATTTCAACTCAGTGTAAGACTCTGTTCATCATATATCTGAAGCTGACGAAAGATATTTCACAGGGATTGTCAACCTGTCCATATATGGACAACTGTGTCCTCGGCAAAATGTTTTGATTGAGAAAAAGAATTTTTACTTTTTTAAATTACTATGTGTATGATATTAAAAAATGCATTTTGATCAAAAAATGGTCAGTCAGAATTTGCCATGGTATTGACCCTGTGTCCTGCCTTCGATGATCCCTATTTCTCATTTCGAATCTCTGTATGACTACATTACCTGTCCAGTAATGCTTCCTCGGGGAGGGTGAGGGCTTAGCAATCAGCACTCCCAGTAGTGATGGAGATGTCAGTTTGTCTCAAAGACAGTGTAACCAATCGGTTGCCTGGCCCTTGGTCTAGTATTAATTATGATATGGCTTGTTTTACAGGCCACTGTGTAATTCTGTTACAAGCCTAATGCATGAAGACGTACTGACTGGCTAACAGTGGCTGCAGTTTCAAGAAATGTACCATTGCAGATCAACATTATCAGGAATGCTGTGGACATTGTGTGTGGAAATCCATGTGAAATCCTTGTAGTAATACATCATTGATGCAGTTATGGGTTTAATCGTTTGTCCTCCCAAATTAAATATTATTTTAATGAATGAATTTTTTTCACTACACGGTTTTTGAACCTTTGTATTGGTAGGTCAAATACTTTGTAAATGGGCTTCCTTTCTTTTTTAGACCTTGACAACAGCCTTTAAGGAGAACACAGAGTAACACTAAAACTTTGACTAGATTGGAACATTCACAGTAGAGAGAACAAATAGGAGGTGGGGTGCATGCTGACCTATTTACTGACAGAAATCATTCAAGAATAAACCAGCCACCTAAAGCCAAAGGACCAAGCAGCTTTGTGAAAAAAATAGCTGTCATCATTGGTCCTCGCCCCTCCTGGTTCACTAAATTATTACAACCATAGCAACAGATCGGCTCCATTTAAGTCTTTGTATTTTGAAGGACATCATCCACTTAATTTCTGCTTAAACTGAAATGCAGGCTCACTTAGAGCTCAGAGAATCTAAAAGCAGCTCACTGCTTGATGAGCTTGCCTAAAGAATACAGGGGTACAGACATTCTTATCTTTAAATCTTATTTGTCATGTGTGCCAGAAGGCGTGTGTTTGTACTATGCTTCAATATGATTGGAGGGGGTGTAAGGGGGTGGCCTCAATCCAAACCTGTACTTTCTTTTATCTTTCACACCGCTTCCACACAAAGGGTTTAATTATGGCTCATAATAAACAGGAAAGAGCTCATCAGTGTGTCTGTTCCTGCTGCAACACTATGCAAAGTTATGAAGGCCTGGAAAGGTGGTGGTGACCAGAGAGAATGCTGGAATTGAAAGTCACACCAAAACCAGTCCTGTAAAAACATTACCCCAAACAAACGGAACCAATCATTTGCTCTGCATCACAGGTGGATAGTTTAGGTCCAGAAAGTTATTATCCAGACCAAGACTTTGTTTCAACCAACCAGTTGAGTATTAAGAGAGACAGTCATAGAGTACTCAACGGGTTGGTTGAAACAAAATTTGGGTCTTTTTACTTTCTGGAACTTCACCTTTACGCTCAGTAGATGTTGGATATTTACGGTATCTATCAGATACCTTCACTATGTTGAGGAGTTTAGTCTAGCACCAAGAACCAAGGTACCCCTCTACACTGTCTATCCAAAATTTGAGGTCTGATTGCTAGCTTTGCCTACCAACCATACTGTCAATCACAGTCACATTGTTTTATAGGTAACACCAGTTTACGGTCACAGTCTTTACATAAATTAGGGCTTTTAGTTACCCAGGGGTAATTCCAATATGCTCTAGCCCTCTGTAGAGGTGTGAGGCTACTGCTGTAACATAATCCCCTATATGGGTGTGGACCTGCAGTGGGGTTTTAAGAGCATAGCCTTCTTGGGTTCCCACACAGTAGGACTAGGCTGTGGGGCAAAACAAGAACGGAATAATTCCAGCAAAGGAAACAGGAAGATGGAATCTGTCTGCCAATTAATCGCTTCAGCATGGGCCTTCCTGTCGCTCGGATGGTGTAAAAGTGGCACGGGAAATGTGAAAGTTTGTTTTATGTAAACTTGCGTTCAATTAAGGAGATGAAAAGGGGGCAATCAGCCAGCTGCTAGGCACTGTCGAAGATGCCTGTGGTTTATGCGGTCTCTAAGACCATTATGAGCATGATGAAGATGAAAGAGCCCGATTGACTGTTGTCTGGTCTGTGCCATATTATCAACCCCAGTTCCCACAGGGTAATTGGGTACGTCTCTTTGCCCGTTGTTTGAAGAGAAACACTAAAAAAAAAAAGTGCTTTGGGTAATACAATGCATAAGTTTAAAAAAAAAAAAAGTTGTCATGATAACAAACCGGTCCAACTGCTTTCTAACTGTGCTTCCTACCAGATGTATTTTGGAGCTGTAATGGCTTCTTTGAACGCAAAGGGAGGGGGGGTCATACCAGCAGTTCATACTCCTGAGCAAATATTCTCATAGAAAGCCACATGCATGAATTCTGTACACTACTGTACAATAAGAGCGGCTATCCCTTTAGCTCCATTTAATGCAGGTGAGAGTGGTTATGGCACCATGTTCATTGTAACCAATGTTTCCGATAGGCCTCACTTTAGCACAGGGGTCCCACAAATTGACAGTTTAGCCTCTGGGGCATGAGGTCAGGTATGGGGTGGGGGTCAGCCTGCCTGTCTTCTGGCTACATCATGAGGCGGTGCCTGGTATCATGGACCAGATGCCAGCACAACGAAAACTTCTCTCACCCCATAAATCCCATAAGCTGGGGTCACTGTGCCAAGGCTGTACATGACCCCTCAAAGTTAATTTAAATGACACTCCCATGACTGGGATTACATATGCATATGTTAGTGGGCAAAACATGGACAGCTGGCGTTCCTTGGGGAAAAAACAACAAAAATAAAGGCTTTGGCATTGAGAGAGATAGGCTGTGCTTTTAAGCAAGTCTGCACATCTCAAGGTACTACCTGAAAATGCTGAAAAATACATCCAGAGAGGCTCGCATTCTCAGCCTCTCCCTTGGGTGGAGACGGAAACCTAAGGAAAAAAACACACCACATGCAAAACAGGTGTCTGTTTATATGCCACACACTTTCTTTTTTCAACCAAGGGTAGAAACCAAAATACCAAATTAGAGTAAAAACGTGGGCAGTCTCCACAGACTGAGGTATGTGGCATCACGCTGGGCCAGATTCTATTCCCCTAACAAACCACTGGGCCAACAGCAGGAGCCAGTGTGTGAACTATAATATGACAATGAAAGTGTAGCTTCCGCAAGCTCTAAGGCTGTTAGCGCAGCAGATTTAGCGCCTAATTATTAGCACCCCAGACCTGGACTTAGCAACTAAAACAAGCACAGCAATGGTCACCTGTACTTAGTATTTCAGCTCTGCATTTCACATTCACTGCTGTCGAAACGATGCTGCATGGCTGATGCACTTCTCTGCCAAGATTAGAAGGAAGCAGGGGAGAAAACTGAACACAATATTCAAGACACTTTATTGCATGGGATTGGAAAATATCAACTTAACAGAGCATCTAGGTACAGTAGATAGTTCAATATACAAAGAATACCACCGTGAACTGGAAAGTCCTGGTGAATCATAACTGGAATCTATTACTTATATTAAAATATTAAGCATAAAAATTGGTATAGAAAAGAAGGTTTATTTTAAAAGAAAAATTATCAAGCACTTTTGGCTACTGAAAATCAGCCAAATATTACAGTATTTCTTTAATTTCAACCTACTGGCGTCATGCAAACAATACTTAAATGATATTTCAACAAACATTCTCAACAAGGCACATCGCCAGTGCTGGGTATAGAGCACAACACCGATTTCAGGTTGTCCACGTATTGCTCTCTTTATAGACATACAGATTATGGATTTGACATTGGTCCCAGTTCTATGAGCCAACGCAGTCTTTATGGCTATCAGATCCCACAGTGACACAAAAAAAGGCAAAAATGTTAACAAGATATCAACCCTTCACCAGTGTAGTGAAGGCCCAGCCTTGCCATGGATCAGGGTCTCACGAGACTGCTTCAGCTACAGTTGCTGTGACTTTTCCCATTCTAAGTGCACTCCAGGGGGTTGAGCAAAGGGCAGTGAGGGGACACCCCAGTGCTAGGTCAGTAGTGACCACTTTTAATCCTCTGTAACTATACAAACACTTTTTTCCCAGTGACTACTACTCCTTCGGAAGTAACATCCAGGGTCACCACTCCTACAGCAGAAGCAGGTCACCAGAGATGACAGCAAAGTAACAGAACATCCAATGCCCTTGGGAGGGGCTCCGCCATCGCAGTGCCAGGGGAGCAGTGTTAAAGTGCACTACACTTTCCAAAAACAGGTTATGAAGGTACAACGAACATATGCAAGGAAAATATCCACATAGTGAAATATGATCATGGGGGGGGAAGTGTGGTGCTGATCCAGACCTTTATCATTGACAGCTACAAGATATGGTGAAGTTGTTATAGCGAACGGGGGAGTCACTGTCTCAGGGACACATTGCAGGTGATGGCTGTGGAATTGCGGCACTTGGCACTTGTACAATTGTACACAGATACAAGCGGGTGTAGCGGTATGATGCTAAAACTAACCAGACCAGAGGGTAACAATTCTCTGCTCTATGATCCAGTCCACTGAGCTCTCCCGAAGGGGAAGCATGTCACATGTGTCTGTCAGGCGTATTGGAAAAGGAGTAAAACAGACGACAGAGACAGAGGAAGAAAACAAAAAAGACCACTACAGCAGAATGAGAACAAAAGCGAGATCAATATGGTGCCTGCTCTTGTTATGGAGCAGGAGCTATGGAGAAAGCTACCCTATAATCAGGCTAAGGGGTAGTGGGGTAAACAGCATGTGCTGGGGTTAAAGGGAAGATAAAGAATGTAGGGATGTAGGAGTCAGCCAATTGAAATGACCAAAAGTATGTCTGTCTATCTATTGCCCCCCAGCTTTCTCAGACCAACAGCTGAAAGGTGCTTCTTTAACTGGCACGGGACGGGGCGTCCTCCAGCAGATCAAGCTCTAGATCTGCCTCTGTCAGGACCTCCACCTTGCTGTCCTCCTTCTTGCTCTTCTTGGAAATGCTTGGGGTGTCGTCCTGCAGCAGCTCTTTGGCCAGGATGGAAGTCACAGCATTGCCAGCTCTCCGGTTGGCTGGGGGCAGACACAGACAAATCACTCACTTAATGCTATTAGGAGGGCAGAACAGACTTAAATATCTAAGAGGTATTCGCTTCAATTTTGTTTAGATTGTATCATTTTTGAGTCAGGAAATTAATAATTGAGGCCTTGTGTACAGTGCAAGTGTACTTTCTCTCTTTAAAAGTCAAGAACACGCGGATTTAACAGGTAAACAAAGAAAAACACAGGCATGACCTGGCAGTTTAAACGTGTAATGTTTCACATCAGGTCAAAAATGCAAACCACAGGGAGGCCTCCCCACACAAAGATCATCAGGAAGGTTATGAAAAGGTTATGTGGGGAAAAAATACCACCAAATTCATTATGGAAATTTTATGGTGGACACAAGATGAAACTGTCCAAACGTAGCTTCCTTGACCACAGAAACCTTCCCAAGCCCAGCTGAACCACTGGACCCAGTGGAACAGCTAAGACGGCACATAAAACATGCACCTCTTCGCTCTGTAGTATAAACACGCGCAGCAAGGCATGCCTGGTACCAACCACACCTACAAACCCATGACCCCCCACCCCGTTAATATTAAATCATTTACAAACCCCTGAGACCTGGAGACCACCCTACAGTTTGAGGGAAATATTTATTCATTCCAAACATCATGAAAACACCTTGTATTTGGAAAACAATTTGGCAAGAGGAATAATGGTCAGTGCATGAGTGACTCAGTAGAGGGTCTCTCCTCCATCTGACTCTTCTCAGTCGTAGCCTAGAATGGATCATGCGATGCCATCGTCTTGGCTGACAGAGGGCTGTGCTATCCTAGGACCTGCACAATGCTGATCTGTATTTCAGGATGACCAGCTGCACATGACTGAGGCGACTTCATCAGAAATGAATGAGCTCTAAGAGAGCTTCCTGCCACAGCGCTTTTAAGTCCAGTATAATGTCCACGAAGAGTCCATCTTACACAGATGCACACAAAGCCTCTCTAACACACGCACAGAGCGGCCACATCGATGAGACAACAACTATAGTGTGTACAAACACTTATCAAACACGATTAGCTAAGAAACCGAGAACTACGTGAATAGCGAGAAGTGGAGAAAACTGACTGACACAAGGAGCCCTGGATTTAAACAGATTCCGCTTAATCCTTGGGGAGCCAGCTGCAGTATTCCAACAATGTCACAGAGCCTTGCAGTAATCGGATCCATTGTGGGCGCCTCAAACACATTCCCAGACCAAAGACAGGAAACTGAACTACAATACAGATACAGTCACACCACCAGACTATGGCAGGCACACACAAGAAAACTCACTGCAGATACACAGCATTCCCAGAGCTCAGAAAATGCAGGCACATTTCTGGCAAAATTTTAAACGCACCTTATAAAATCACAGGGACGTCAGAGTACACGATTTATTAATTATTTCACTGACCAAAAGAAACAAAATCCCTATCCAAGATTCAAAATTGATGCTAAGCAGTCATATCGCCTTGCCAGGTCCTAATAAAAGAAGCCTGAAGTTTGTCAACACTTACCAGCATGCTAACAGGTCCCTCTGATGGATTCATTATGCTTTATAAAATACCCACAGACTAAAATTCAAGGGTTTAAACCAGAGAAGGGCCTTGGGCCTGTACATCACCAAATGCCTGTAACAGTAAGCCATGTGCAGTATCTATGAGATCTAGTTTAGATTAGCACTATCCTTGGGATCGGAAATATTCTGCTTACCCCCTCAGCCTTCTGTACATTCACTAAGATTATTAGAGTAGACTTAATTTCATTTGTTGAAAGACCATTTAATGAATTGAAGTCACATTATTTTGTATGTGCACTCACTACAATTGTGACAGAAATTTCATGCCCCATGAGGACAGCCTACAGTATGCTTATAGCTCATCCAAACAGAAATACATCAGCTATATTTACTTATCCACATACTGAAGGATACGATTATATTCACTCCTCCAAACATACAAGTGCCGCTAAATTTAGAATGGAATGATTATATTTACTTATACAAACATGAAAGCATGGCATTTACTCATCCAAAATACATGCAGGCGTGTTACATGCTTAAAAAGGGAATGCAGTCATACTTATCCATTAAAAAAAAATAGTGTGCGGTTGTATTGATATTTGAATGGTGCAGTTACCGAGCACATCATGAAAGATGCTGGTTCGTTACCCAGCATTCTTGTTGTGGAAAGGATGTGTTAGGGAGCGCTGAAGAGTGATCAGAACACTCCACTGCAATGCAGTGGCTTCTGGCACTGTGCTCGGGGGGTGACGTCATCACTAGGTACATGAGGCGTGACAAGCACACACACACACACGCACACACAGCCCTCGACGCTCTGCCAGCCTTGCCTCCAGAGCTGCCGGTGACAGTGTGTGTGGTTTTAAGACAGATTTACACCCAGCAGAAGCCAAATGGGGGCCCTGGGGCAATGCACAGTGACTGCCCCACCTCTCCTCTCTCCACAGTGCTCAGCCACACAAAATAATCAGTAGATGCTAGGGGCTTTGCTTGGAAAGGCTCGCTATAAGACCTCTGTATGGGCTGCAGATGACCGTTCTGTACTTGCTGGCCCAGCAGTGTGCTTCCTTGGGGATGGAGGTAGCGGCACCACTACCAGCTGGCGTGCGAGTGTGTGCGGAGCGGCCGGTGGTGTCGCGTTCGACCTCCTTATGCCAGCCTTCGGCTCCCTCCCCCCTCCTTCCACGCGTGGGAGGCTCCACTCAGTGCTCAGGCTGGATTATGTAGGTCAGTGGGAGACTGCATGGGCGCCACTGGCAGCTCTGACACCTTCCACACCGAGCTGCTGTAGATTGTGTGTGTGTATGCGCATGTGAGTGTGTGTTCATCTCAGAGGATATTCTCTGCACAGACATCACTGCACACATAGACACACACAGGCATTCACATAAAAAGAAAAACACACAGAGAGCTAGAAATCTACACACAATAAAAGCATATGCATGCACACGCACAGATGCAGGAAAAGCATGCGCGCACAGACACACAGATGCAGGGAAAGCATGCGCGCACAGACACACAGATGCAGGGAAAGCATGCGCGCACAGACACACAGATGCAGGGAAAGCATGCGCGCACAGACACACAGATGCAGGAAAGGAAGGCCCATTCAAGATGTTTGTAATTAATCTGGAGGCTAAACACATCCTGATTACAATAATGCATTTGTGGGAAGCATGTTTGTTCTCTGTTGCTCTGCCTGTATGGGTGGTAAGAGACGGGAGGGGTTGGAGGTAAGGGACTAAAGAAGAAAGACTGTGGCTGCAGGGAAGCTTACGTCTGCCCCCTGTGGCTGCAAAAGGAAGCATTCAGTTTACCCAACCCAGCAGAGCCTCTGCCTGGCAGGAAGGGGTTAAACTCCATAATCTCTTAGCGCAGTGGGAGAGAATTGCTGTCATGTGTGACGTGCTGGCAACCGACACGCTGAGTTTTTCAATTCACCATTTTCAGACTCCTTTTCAGGTAATTATGACACTGATAATGTAACATTGCGTTTTAAATATCAAACAAGCTCTAAATGTGAAAAACTAAGGACCCTTATCTGTGTGTTTAACTAGACAACAATGAGCACATTAAAATGTCAATCTGGATAAACAGCACAAAGAAAAAATATCACTTTTCAGAAAATAAATCAATAAACCTGCCAAGACTTGCTGTCACTTATGACGCCATTAAGGTGTCAATGCCAAGAACAGCGTGCGTCACGCTCTGATTACAGCTCCCATGCTTTCTCACAGGCAAGAAATTCACACTTATCTGCTTGATATGCTACATCCCACAATGAGCTAGCACCGCTTCCCAGCAATCATGTCCCTAATTATTATGCTACCTGATAATAGGCAATAAATGCCAAGAATGATGAGGACAGAAAAGACCTGAAAATGCAAACAACGTGTACGCAACCTAACAAGAGTGAGGGAACATGTTTCTGATGGAGTGTGTTCTTTAATGGCAGTATAGTGACAGCATCAAGTCAGTTAAACTTCTGGGATATTGATCTGGTCAGTTAAGTAGCAGAGGGGGTTGTTAATCAGTTTCAGT
>JAAGVU020000002.1:3202354-3231753 GCA_011763525.2 Mormyrus iriodes
TTCATTTCCATCAAACAATGTGGCATCCTTTCCTTCCTGACACATTACCCAGTCCATATCAGTACAGCTATCCAGCAGGATTTTTTTCCCCATTGAGATCTGATGTGTTTTTAAAGTGTTCCTTTAATTTTTTTGAGCAGTGTATATGCTACATGGAATGACATCTGTGGCAAAAACAGCCTGCCCCGGATGCAATCGGCAGGGGGTGACACTGGCTTAACTCTGCACATCAAGGGTTGAGCTGGTAGCATTGAGTAAGGTTGGGATGGGTAAACACTGAGACAGGACCGACAGAGCTGTACCTGTTCCCTGGATTTCACAGAAACAGACAGACCCGCCTATTAGTTTGTCTCTTCTTATGCTCCTTCTCCGTTCCACACTTACAAGATGGTCATTCTAATGAGACCCAAAGAACAGCTGCAGCAGGCATGCATAACATGCATGCAGATGGGGCATGTGCCTGCAGACATGTGCCCACTGCTTCTCTCAACATGTCATCCACAAGGCTGACCACAAGGATGGCCAGAATTCCCAACGGCACCTCACACAAACAACACACAAGCCACAAAGCCACGAGGAGGGGGAAACATGCGCTGGGAAGCGCGTGCACGGACATGAATGCACAGGAGGGTGTGTGTATGGGCAATGTATGTACTTTATCGCAGCTACTAGCTAATATCACACCGAGCTCACAGCAAAGCAGACACACACACTATTACCAGGTAGGTGTCCAAAATGAGGTCAGACAAAGATACCACAGAATCTAGGAAGCAAGGAGAACATGTGGTCAGAGCAGGTATACGCACCCATGTTTGCATGTACACGTGCAGACGTGCATATCTGCGAAGATGACAGTGTAACCATATTCCAATGTGTTTAAAAGTAGGCTTCCACCCCAGAGAGGTGCTGTCCCGATGACAGTGACCCTACAAGACCTGAGAGAGCAGCAGGGATAGGGAAGAGGGGAGGGGGAGAGACCAAAGACGGCAAGCAGCATGGGACACAAGGCACAGGCCTCACCCCTCCCAGAGAGATTACACTTTGAAAAACTTCTATTAATACTTGCTGGCAGCTACAGAATTAAATTAACACCTTCTTTGTGTTAGGAGATTCATAAAGTAGTAGTTTTAGCTGAAACTAATTAAGAATTATGTAAATGACCCTAAAAGAATCAGGGTCATTACAGATTTAAACTTTAAAGAACATTAAGAAAAGCTACTTCAGCCCCTCAGCAGAGAGTATTGGCACAGTTCCAACAGACTTACTACTAAACAACAGACTGAGAATTTAGTCCAAAAGGTAAACAAAAGAGACATGAAGAACAGGGAGAAACACACGAAGAGACACACAGAGCATCCATTCTCCATCCAGCCCGAATGAAACATAGGAGAGCAGCAGGAATATCTGCTAATTTTGGATGCTTTCAGGGGGACATGGCTTTCATCAGCAGCTGGAGGAAATGGGATCACCGGAATAAGTCCAAAGAAGAATGTGTGCACCCTTTCAATTGGGGGGAGGGGGGGGCAGGGGGCGGCAGTGTGACTAGACCAAGGCCGGAACAAAGCAGAGCCATCATACAGACAGCCACTGCGACAAAACCAGACAAACAGACAGAGAGCCCAGGAAACCTGCTGTCTAGATCCAGGGACTGATTTGTGGAGGAACAGTGAATCTCCACGCTTGCAGGCAGAGACGGAGCAGAACACGGGCCTGCGGTGGCCGTGAAGGGGGCTCATCTGCTAGTGATTAGGAGCTGAAGCCCAGCCCACTTGGGGCAAAAACAACCTCCCGCTGAAATGAACTCGGCTGGCTGCTGATGAGCTGTGGAAAGTGTGTGTGCGCGCAGTGTGACGCGCTGAAATACTCTGGATGGCCTCCATATCAAATAACCACACAGTGTGTGTGTGTATCTGCCGTAAGATTTGCTGAAGACAAGCTGAAGAATTAAGGGAAAACTGAGGGGAAAAATACTGCAGTGTGTGTGTTTATGAGGAGCATTTCCTCAAGCAGTTACGGCCACCTTCCTGCCTCTCTCCCCCAAGAATCAGGAATGAAAGGTCTGACAACACTTCCGAATCCGATGAGTCAGACATCGTATATATGATCCACAAAAGGGAGTGGGAGTTCGGTGCCGGGGGGGGGCTGGAGAAAAATGAAAGAGAAAGAGCGCAAGAGTGAAGGCTTTACTAATCATTTACCCAATTATACAGGTAGGCAGTGTTACTCACCAGATTACGTATTCATACTCCTAAAAATAATCCTAAATCTATTTATTCATTTTTGGAAGATTCTTTCCCTCACAAGTGGGAAAAAAAACTTGCTTAGTCTGCTTAGCCAGTCTCTCCATCCAGTGCAATTTTGTCCACCTATACCGTGAGATTTTTCACTTCAGCTGTTCTACTTAAGTATCTTAGTGATACAAAAGCAGATATGTGAACAGTGTGAACAGTGTGAACACAATGGGGATTGGAATCAGCCACCTTCCGGCAAGACACTGTCTTCATCAAACCAGGCTAATTTCTCCAGTGCAGATGTGCTAACAATTCACAATTTCCTGTTGAGATGACATAACTAAACAATAAAATGCCAATGGGAAGCTGGACAAGGGTCAGGCCCACAGCAAGTGACTTGCACTGTGTTAAGCCGAGCAGAGTCACAGATCACGATTTAAGCTTTTACTCCAAAACCAACCACCACTGAAAGCTAAGCCTGGAAATACCACCACAGAACTTATCAGAAGGAGCAGACTACACTCTCCCTGTAATGCGTCCTAATGACCAGAGTGCCGAAAAGGAAATAAAAAACAGCTTTAAAGCGACCAAAACTCAACTGAATTAACCATCGACCCCATAAAGGGCTGGGTGTGAAGATTACCATAAAATGCATGAGCTTAGCACACAGTGTATGGCCAAGTCTGGTATAAGCAGCAAAGCTACACAAGAGAATGTTTATTTCAGAGGCATTAAAGCTCCCCTTAATTTCCTGAAGGCAGTTTGTATGTGCTGATAGACCTAACAACACGTAAGCATTGACATGTGAAGGCCTATATAGATATGCAAGGCTTTCGTACCAGAGCACCCCCCCCCACACACACACACACACACACACACACACACACATCAGAGAATGAGAACATGATCAGTTTGTAATGCTGACAAGGGCTGGGACACCCATGGCAAGCCGATTTGGGATAGCAAGCCTCGAAAGGCAGATGAAGGCTGGGGGCATAAACAGATCTGTCCCTGATTTGCAGCTATGAGCTGGGACTGCTGTCACCCATTTACGGTGCTGAGTATTGGCACCAGAGCCATCCAAGCAGAGTCCAGCCCCCTCTATACAGTATTCAGTTTCAGCCCAACCTTGGCTGAACGCTCCTCATCTCAAAAAGTAGGTCTTCTCGACGCCAGTATCTGGAAATCAGGAGGTGCCTGGACAGAGGAGAGAGGAAATTCATATCCAGCTGGCTAGCACTTGAACCACCACAGTGCCCATGGGGACATGGGTTTGGACAGGAGCACTCCTAGGCTGACCTCACTGCCTCCCACACTCCACTTAAAAGAGAAGAACACCCCAAGACACAGATGAACATCCGTGAACTCTACAGCCACTCAGATCTAATCCTACAGCCCTCTTGTGATCTACTTCCAGTTACTCACCCTTTAACCATGCATGCAAACACTAGTGCCTTTGTTTCAGCCCTCAGCCCCACCCTACATGTCCAGGCCGGCCACAACCGCTGGTACGACCACTGGCCATTGAGTCACGTCTTATACGCATGTGAAAACTGCAGTGAAAAATGGTCTCATTGGTATCAGATCGACGAATCAGTTTGGTTATAGCTGCCTGGTGGTGCCGCCTCTCGTGATACAGGCTCAGAGCAGGCGAGCAGAGCTATTTCAGCAAAAACTCAGAATACAATGGCGGGAAGGATTCAGACACACAAAGAAACTGAACAAATAAACAGGCTGTTAGACATGGGGGTTTTTGCGTGAAGTAAAACAGCATGTGGCAGTTCTGTCGTGTCTGGGGGCAGGGGGGGGGGGATTTTCCAAGCAAGGTTTTACACAAAGTCATCTTTTAAAAATAATCTTCTTAGAGGAAAGATGATGGCTCTCCTACAAAAGCTGGAACTGCAAGACGTGGATGAAACACAGAAGTCATCTTCCCAAAAAAGAGAGGTGCACATGTATGCCATTTGTCAATGGCAGCTAAAAGTTGGAATAAAACTGTTTTGAAGATGTAACTATTGATATGTCAACAGAGTAGTAGAAATTGGCTCGAGACAAATCCCACAAAAGACAGAGAGACACCAGCTTACTGCTTAGATTTTTTCATATACCTCATGCATGTTGAAGAACATCTATTAAGTTCACAAAATGTGTGAGTGTGTGTGGGCATGTGCTCTGCAATGGACAGGCATTTCATCCATGGTGTGCCTGTTTTGTGCTCTGTGCAGCCAGGAATAGGCTCCAGGCCCCCCTACAACCTGCCCAGGTTAAAAATATAGAAAATGTTGAAGTTAAAGCTTACAGGTCATTGTCAGCTAATCTCCAGAGAGATATGGGCTCACAGGGCGATAGCCAGAAGGTCGCACAGGTGCAAGTTCATTTAGCGTAAACACGGCTTTTACTGAGGTGACATTGTCAGAAACATGCCTAATGAACCATCTGTTCCCCAAACTATTCATTTAAATTTTCAAAAATCTGCAAAAGCAATGTTACAATCATTTGGCTAAAACAAAGGCTTCTATTAGGATTATATATGGTGGACTCTGACATTACAAACGACCTTTGTAATTAGGGGGTTTAATGTCGAAGCACTGCAGTGATGCAGTCAAGGTGCCATGATACATTTGGGATCGGGACTGGGATTGCAAAGTCCCAGGATAGTGCTGAGGCTACACAGTTCACTGCTAACGCATGCTTTGGGTAGGCGCCCTTCAAAAACGCAGCTGTATAGAGTGAGTTCGGCCAAAGGCTGCCATACAAGGACAGGTTAAACGTCATAAATCTCTTTAGTTTCCAGCCAGTGGCAAGGAGGGCAAGATCTGAATATACACAGACAATTAGGGAGACATACGCAGAGATGTCCACAAACGGAATTTAGCAAGAGCCAGTTTAAGGATTTCTTTTAAACTCATAGGGTGGTGTGGGTTTGGAATAAACTTCACATGTGTGTAGATGAGGCACAACCCATAAATTTAAGATCTGAGGGAAATTTCTTTGACACTGATTCAAGCCTAACTGTCATACTGGTTGTAGTTTGGTCCCCAATTAATAGAAAAGAGCTGTCGTTTCTCTATCAGAGTAGCAAAGAACTTTAAAGCAGCCTCCTATAGTACCCGGTCACCTCATAAAAAAAACAACAGTCTAATTATTCTGATGATATAGAGAGTGCATTTGTTTCAGTGAGCAGGTAGCACACACTCCCGCGTCATGACCCTGCAGCTACCTCCGGTCTGATTCAGAGGCGCAGGGGAGCCAGGGCTGCGGCTGCTATTTTCAGAGGCTTCCAGCAGCTGGAGGAAACTGAACCACTGGAGTGAAGCCAAAGAAAAGCGCGGGCTGTCTCATACACCCACCCACCCACCCGGAGAGTTACATATATAACAAAGACAGAAAGAGAGGGAAAGAGGCCTCTTTCATGCTGTTGAGCAGCTGAGGCCAGAGGCAGACCGATGAATCCTTGCTGGTGTCAGTGTATGAGCACCCAGACAGACACACACACACACACACTTCAAAAAAAGGCAGCGAAAGACACAGCTTTAAAACCTGAGGTGTGTACAGTGTAAAGGCCTGTTGCGGTGTTAATTAGCGTCTGCCCCGGGGTGGTGTGTAAACGGCGGGCTCGTCGATAGCCTCTGATCTACAGTGTTGCAGCCTGGAGCTCCTCCTTTGCTCGTCTGTTGTGGGGGAAGGCAGAAAAGTCGTGACTGGACCCCCCCCCAGGGGAATCTGTCAGCAGGAATGTTCTAAACTGATTGCAGTGTCCCTATAATCTTATGCACCCAATCTGAGACTGTGTGCATTTATCAGCTCGCTAGGAACAGGATGCCCCCTACTGGTCACCCAGTTTCTGAAAAAGAATTCAAGCAAATGTGAGCATGTGGCATGAATGAAGGCAGAAGAATCTACATTAGAAACCTTCCTGTACTTATTAGCTAAACACAGAAAAGTGAGTCGTACTGTGGGCCTGTTGCTCCAGTCTTTAGGACTCAAATGCAAAACCACGCATGTGAATCCCATAATATATGGAGATCACATGCCATTTCCTCTGGGTTTTCCTGTGGGCCATTTTTCTCCCAGGCTTTAAAAAACAAAAAACCTTTTCTCATGAATTGGATTACTGGTACACTCAACTTTGTGATTAATGGATGTGCCATGTGTGCAAGCGAGAGCCTCAGACGTAAAAGAGACCACAGAGGTGTGTGAGCTGTGTGACCCAATAAACCAACAGGCTAACGCTATGGCTAAAGGCACACAAACTGCTTTTAAGTTGGAGACCGGAGGCTTCCCAGCAGGGTGAGGCTCTACCTGGGTTCCCTGACTGAATTAGAGCCTTTTCAGGAGAATGTGAACAGGAGCAGAGAGGCGTGACGTGCCTCCGGCCACTGAGCGCCCCCGATGTGGGGTGCCGGACTCACCAGCTTGCCGGGGACCCCTCTTTCTCCTGAAGGCCGCTCCCGACTGCAGCGCCTCCAGCAGGCCATCCATGATGCCCGTCTCATCACCATCTGGAAGGAGCAAACACATGCACAAGTATTTAGTCACGGTCAGGGAAAGACACCACACGCCAGAACACAAAAAAAACAGGTGTGCGCACATGCACACATACACACTGATAATGAGGAAAACATGTGTATAGATGAAGATGGGGGAAGTTCCATCATCATCTCAGTTCAACAAACAGAGAAGCTGGTTGTAACTGTTCTGCAGAACACCATTGAATAAACAAATAGCTGTTCAACACCCATGGGCAGCTGAATCCTGTGGGAAAAATAGCTTATTGTGGGCAAGGCGTGAATCAAGACAGCTCCCCCATCACAAGAAACAGTGCAAACTATTGTATTTCCTGCAAGAAAGCAGCACACACCCTGTATGGAGGATGAGAACAGTGCTTGTACAATTAACTATGCCATACACTGAATAAGCTCTATACTGACTACATTTAATTGTCCTTTTTCTTTCTGCAGTAGGGTGGAGTGGTGACCGATGTTAATCAGCACTAGTGCCAGCAGTTTATGTGATAAAACTATAAGAGTATGTAGGTGAAATAGCACACCGCATAATGGTCCAGCAGCCATAAACGGGAGTGCGTATTTTTTATAGGCAAATGTGGTGGGACGGGGTCCACGTTAACCCAGATGTACAATTTCCCACTTCTGCCACCAGGAAATCCAAGAGCTAAATGTTGATACGCAGCCCCACACTGTTATGCCACATAGGATCCAGCGAAGGACAGGCAGGATGTGCTTCAGGGTAACCCCGAAAACCGACAGATGGCTCGCAGCGTCGCCACTCTCATGGCGGGGTTAAAGGAGTTAAATCCTCAGAGTCTCTCAGGGGATTCTGCAAGCACGCATGCTCAGTACACGCAACCCCTCACGGACAAAACATGTACAGATGGGACACAGAGACTACCAGCATAAGCCAGGAACTTCCCATGTGGTCTACGTATACCACCTAGTGGTCAAGGTGGGCAACTGTATGCATTAAATTTTAAAAACATTACTGGTAACCCAGCATACATGGTTCCTTACTTGGGCCAAGTTTTGACCCACTTCCATAACAATCAAGTAAAACTAACCTTCAGGAAACAGAATTAAGAGGAAAGGCTGTGCTTACTTTGCAGTTCACATATGAATGCAAGATTTTTTTCTGACACTAGGAAAAAAAAAAATTGCGACTTGTTTCAGCCAGGCTTACCAAATGATCCAGTTAAGCAACACTTAAAAATATACTACTCAGAATCAGAAAATAGTGCTTGGAGGAGGCAAATGGGTCAGCTTCATGCTCAACCAGTTCATATATACATTATACAAATATCAACATCTGCTGCAATACACATGGGTTATCTTCCTGCTTCTGGCACAAATTGCTCTTAAAGGGTAAATAATATGCACCATGTAACCAAATACAATGAATGACCTGGTTAACTACTATGAAAACTACCTGGTATTCTAGCCTGGAATATGGCTTAGCCATCTTCTAGTTATTCTAAAAAGCAAGGAAAACAATGTTATTTTAAACTGGTTAAAACCAGTTTTTACAGTAAAATCGATGAAAAACCAAATTGTCATTATACCGTTACGATCAGCTAATAAATTCTGCCTGTTTTAATAACAGTACGGAGCAAGAATTGGAGATTAATGTCTTAAAAGCTGTAATGAGTTATATTACATAAAGTTAACTGCAGCAACGAGTGAGGAGAACTACACCTTTTCTGACTAGTGACCAGGCCTTCTTGGAGTACAGGTACTCGCATGTGTTCATGTTCAACACACCACAGGTATAAACTGCAGCCATAACACTATCATTCATGAGAAAACAAAGGCAAAAGTTGGGGTAGGCTAAAGCTAAAGGATCCTGCAGTGCCCTTTAGCTGTAACATTCAGCCTCTTGTTTGAACAACACTGACAACTAGTGGTGGGGATTAGGAAGTGCATGACACCAGCATGCACTATGTAGCAGGAGCAGGTGTGCATGCCAACATACTCACTGAATAAACTGATAATGCGACAACATTTCCTCCTGTTATATCTGATGCACTCTTGATTTACTGGTGAGCCACTCTCATTACTGTACTTGTTAAGGCTTCTGTATGAGACTACAAGAGGCATATCTGATCTAATCCATGTTTACAGAGCTGCTAATTGGGCAGACGGTGCTTGGAACAGCAGACGAGTGGCTACTTCCTTTAGTGCCAAGGGACCTTCCTGCAAAGTCACAAAGCAAAAGAGGAAGCTTATGCACACTTCCTGTGTGATCCACAACATTCCAGGCTCTCACGGCCTATTTGAGCCCAGTAAAGTCTGTAATTAGTGTGTGAGGCCTTGTAGGCCAAAGTAAACACGGTAGCAGTTTTGTCCAGGACCTCAGCTATAAGACTCAGTACAAGTGATTTTTTTTTCCCTTGCCAATCAAAACGAATCCCAGGGCCCCTGTGTCCTTTGACCCCAGATTCAGATAGCAGAGGTTGTAACTCCTGGGAAGCAGGAGGTCTCCTCTACATCAGAAGTAGGGATGAGTCATACAGTAAAATATTTTATTATGAGAATTTGTTTGATATCAGTTAATATCGATAGTTATCACAAAGTAATTCTAGTTATAATTTCTTTACTTGAAGATACATATTTAGTTTTTATGTGTTTTAGTTTCAGTTTACGTTTTAGTAAATTTAATTTTTAGGGACTGGAAGTTCTATTTAGTTGTATTCTATTTTAGGTCTGATTTTTAGAAAATTCAGCATGAATACACAGTGCACACTGTGTACTCTAAATGGGTAAAACATGTTCTAGGTCTTAATAATGGTCATGTAAAAGTACTGTTTACAATTCCTTTAATGGATTTCCATCTAGGAAGAAAAATGAACAAATCATTACTTTAGCTAAATATTTAAAAACTGTAATGAAAAGTATTTCACATTTGGTTTTATTTCAAAGCAGCTTTAAAAACAATTTAAAAATCATATTTTTAATTGTAGATTTTTGCTTTAGTTTCACGTTTTTTCAGTTTAAAAAGTTTTAGTTAACAATAGTAATCCTGGTAGGGCGTGACACCAGAAAACGCAGACAGTACAGTTTGATGTTGGGTGCTTCCTCTGACTGCCTCGTTGCTCAGTCCAGGGAACGGATTTGACAAGGTAAAGTTAGCACCTGTCCTGCATTTTACGGTGATTGTCCCAAATTGAAAAATAAGATGCTGTGCTTCATTTTCAACCAATACAGGACATGTATTTGTTCAAAATGCAAAATGTATCCTGTATGTCTTTTTAGTTTGGTTACTTGTGTAAAAGGCTTGGTGTCAGTATTGGCCAAAGCAGTGAGGACTGTGCTGGAAATGTGTTGCTGATTGTGCTATGGCATGACTGAGTGCTGCCAGAAGAGAGTGGGCAGTCAGTGCAGTGACCTTGAAGGTAAAGGTTTTACGGTTACTGCCTAGCAGAGGTGTACATTTCAGGTTTGTTTCAACCGACCAGTTGAGTATAAAGAGTCACAGTGTGTTCAACTACTGCAGTTGGTTGAAACAAAATCTTGGTCTGGATATTTACTTTCTGGACCTGATATTTACAGCTCTGCTGCCTAGCTTATGTTTAAGATGAAAATAATGCGTGACATGAAGCAGACTGAGAATGCTCTAAGTTCAGGCAGTCCCCAGGCTAACATCGACTTAGGGACCACTCGTACTTACAAACGAACCACCATAAGGCCTATCATATAAAAAATTTGGATTATCTAAAATGGTTAGTAATAACGAGTGCACGTGATACTTTATGACGTTCGTGAAAACACTGTGGGGCTTCAGCGGTTCGTCGGCTTGAGATGCCGTACTCTTATTATTATTGTATAATTATGTACTGTATTATTTTTCCGACTAACCTACAAATTCATCTTAAAGACAGACGCAGCGAACAGAACTCATTCATAACCTGGGGACTGGCTGTATAACAGGAGGCACACAGCTCACTGTATATAGTGTTGCTTAAGCTAACCAAAGGAGCTGTGCTCACTGACTACATAGTACAGAATGACAGTGACATATTGCTAATTGTAGCCCTACATTGTACTGAATGACCAAACCATGATAACTGTACTGAGTACAGCACAGAACAACTAAAGTTGACTGGAGATGATACATGTATAGTAATAAAGAAGCACTAAGGATTATATGTGGTATAGTGAAACCTTGACATAATACTGAGGATAACCTGAACATGTCTATTTAACAGCAGACTGCAAAATGGACTAAGAATTGTACAAATCAGGTAATGACTATGGAGCACACAGTACAGAGGGTAGGCACTGTGAATGAGCATGGTGCCCTGATGAATGAGGGGATAAGATAATGTGCAGAGAAACAGGCAGCAGTGCAGGCCAAACAGCCCATGCCACAGGGATCTGTGCTGTTTCAGATGGATGGAAAGAATGCCTGAAAGTAGGTCAGGAATGAGGGAGGTAGGATTTGTGGGTCTGGGGGGTGTGACACGTGGTTGTAAGTATAATATACTCGCAGCACCCGGCGCAGGTTACACGCTTGAGACAGCTTACATGTCTGCATAACTGTGTGGCCTTTAAATCAATTCCAGGGTGACCTATGTCATTCGTTCTGTCTCTGAACATAGTACTGAAGAAGATTAAGTGTAGATACATGAAAAAATGACTGAGCAGTTAGCAGAGACTGAGATAAGGTCAGATTAGCTCAGAGCTACAGGAAGAGAAAAGCTACATCAAGGTGGAATAAAATAAGGCTGTAACAGATCAAAATGAGCCCCAGCAGTAACATATCACTCCAATATAAGGTCATTCTTTTCCTTGAGGACCCTATTGTGATATAAATATGCCAGCAGCATACATGCATTGAGTAATGTGTTCTCTAGTGAGTAGTTAAGATGAAGATTCATCTGAGCAGCTGGTCTGTTTCTAATATTCTAGAAAGTTTTGGCAGGGTAAATGGAGAAATTCTTTAAACATGGGACAAATGATTTCTGCCTACAAAACGGCTTCTTCGTTCCAGGGTAGTGATACTGTCTTTGTCCCACCAACATACAGCTTCAGCTGGGTGTTTAAATGAACTTAGAGCACCCTCCACTGGTTCAACATGGATATGTGTGCATGGGGGAAGCTGGGGGACAGAAATCCTGACACTGTTTACAGGTCACAATGAAGTCATGTAATATAGGAGAATGCAGAGTAAGGACATGTTGAATGAAATCCATGAAAGCTGCATACACGTGGAGATAAACAGCTTTCACATGTAGAATGGATTCATGATTGTGTCTCTAGAAAAGGCCCTCTGGTAATGGTGCACTGATGTGGAAATTTTGGCGGATAACCAATACATTACTGTCAAATATTACAGATGCCAATAAACCATACCAATTACCAGCAAACCTGAGCTCCACAAATGTGCAGTGAAAGTGATGTCGGTGACATTACTGCTCACTAATGTGAATAGCACATTATAGCCACATTATATAATGCGGGTGATGAGAGCAGCGGCCCACTTCAGTTTTTTTTTTTTTTTTTTTTTTTAAACTGAAAGAGAAACGATTTAACACCCAAAATTCACTAATCTGGGCACTACAGCTGGACAGTGACGTTTAGCAGAGGGGTATAGTTTGGATCCAGGAAGTAAAAATCCAGACCAAGATTTTGTTTCAACCAACCAGTTGAGCACTCAGTGACTGTGACTCGTTATACCCAACTGGTTGGCTGAAACAAAATCTTGGCCTGGATTTTTATTTTCGGGACCTGAAGTATCCACCTCTAAAGTTTACTGAGAGACGGGTAGGGTGGTGGGGTACCAGCGATGAAGCCTGCCAAACAAGCCGTATAAAACCACCACACGGGCTGGTAGTTTGAGACCTCTGTTGTACATGATGAATGAGCAGATGAAATCCCTCCTCATCCTCCACTATAGAACCATGTCCAGTAGTCATCTCCATCATTTTAGCAGTTAAGCCCTGAACTCTGGTACTGCTAACTTTGTATATTGACTAGTCTAAATATTGGCCGGCAATACCGGCCAAGGTTGAAACATTGGAAGGACGCCGAAATCTTGATTTTTACTGAACATGGGCTGATACTGAGCATCTTCACCTGTGATATGGGAGGGGAATATGTATGCCTGTATATATTATGCTGAAGCCTTGCGGTGTCATACATCTGAGGTATCCCTGATCCTGACTGAACATTTGAATTATGTGAATTTTATGGGAACACTTTCTTGCTCAAATTGGGGGGTTATGCATGCATGTGTGTGCAGATTTGCAGGGAATTGTAAAGAATCCAGAACTTACTACCAATTATAAATGTGAACTCCCCACACTTATTGTGTTTCAGTGGTTTATGGCAATGGATCCTAGCCACCAAGTTAAGGCATTCTGCATGGCAGGATAGATCCATGACCCTCACTCACCTGCATTAATGTCCAGGAGCTGACTCTTCTTCTGCTTCTCCTCCTTCTCCTTCTCAGCCTTCTCCTTTGCCAGCTTAGCTCTCCGCATCTTCTCCTCAGCCTCCTTCCTCTTTTGGTTCTCCTTGACTGCTTGCTGGGGGGGTGAAAGGGAGACAGGCCATGAGACCGAGAGACCTGTTTACTCCACACCCACCCACATCCAGGCGGTACTTGTGAATTAACAGCAAGATGGCTGGCTTTCTGAATCGCTCTCTGAATTCTCCTTTGCGTCAACTGCATGGTAAAAAGAGCTCTGCTACATGTTCAGGAAATACAAGCTGCTCCTCAATAGTGGAAAGTGTGAGATGTGGCTAAAAGCTGCTCAGAGTTTGATGGTAAGCAAAACCACTAATGGCTTCTGAGTGCCATATAGGTAGGGGTGGACTAACTTTTCTGGGGGCCCAATAATGACATGAGTGTGGGAGGGGGGGGCATTTCAGTTATTTGTTGGTGTTGGTGAATTAAAAATGATGGAACATCAATAATATGCAAAAGGTGTGGCTGCCAGCAGTAAAACTTACCAGTGTGGGGGTGGGAGTGCTTTTGGTAAAATTCACTGAGCAAGGGGAGAGGGGTATCACACTGCTGGATCGGTTGACCAAATTTAAGAAGTTTAACCGTTCCCCCTTTTGCTGTGGCCCTGGGCTGTAGCCTAGGATAGCCCATACCTTACTCTGCCCCCTGAAGCTAAGGTTTTTCTTGAATTTTGCATTTGTTTAATTGTGTTCTCTTCACGCATGTTGTCTACCACTCTAGCTGGATAGTATCAAAGACACAGAAGATGTAATGTTTGTCTTGTATTTTTGTGCAATTTTCTTCTCCTGTTAGGCTGCTTTGTGCTAGACTACAGTGTGAAAAGAAAGTTGGGCAGTGTGAAGTCTCACAGTAGGAATAGTCCATTACAGCCGAGACGGGGGCAACTTTGTCTATCCTGAAAACTGTCGCTAAAAATGCAAAATAACAAACATGTTGCCAAATTTAAATGATCATCTATCATGTATCCATTAATGTAACTTTCGGAAATTCTGTCGTCACGGTCATCCTAGTTTTCTGGGGCCCCAGGCAAGTGCTAACCCTTACATGAACCCTTACAGGTACGTCCACCCCTGCACAGAAGGCAAAGCCCCACATAACTCCTGAATAGATTTCCAATACTACACAGGAGAAAACAGCTGGCTCACCTGGAACATGTTACAGAAGTTGTTGAGGTCGCCGAAGAACTCCTCAATTGATATCTTCTTGGGGTCAAAAACGAAGTACTTGCCCAGGTCCTCATACTGTTTGATCATGTTTTGATTCATGAGATCAAGCTTTTCGTATTGCTCCCGCGCATTGGCAACAAAGCTGTGCTGAAAGGGTTAAGGAGTCTGAAACTGGGAAAAATGCTGAAGTAGTTCATCCTCACTTCAGTGGCATAATGATGAACAGACCTATAAACACCAATAGGGAACTGCTCAAACTGCCCTGCAGCCTATGACCCATGACCCTCCCACCCACATCAAACACAACAGCACTGTCCTGTGGGAGCAGAGTAGGTGTGCGGTATTTCAACTCTGCAGTCTGCTGGACTGTGGTCATTCTGTGCAAAACAGTGGGACTTTGTGCACGAGGTCAACAGTGACTGCAAGATGGGCCTGTTATAAATACCGCTTTTTGCCTCCCTACTGGAAAAGTCGATGGAAAAACAGGACTGCAATTACAAAAATAAGCCTCCTCAATAAGGTGAGAGACAGAAAGTGCTGCTCAGTGCCACCAGGTCACACTGAGGCCCCTTCATCATTGACAAGGCACGTTCCTCCTCTGGTCCAGAGAGATGCACTGAGCGTAGTACAGGGTTCCGGCTAAGAAAGGATATGGTCATCTTCTCCACAAATAGATCCTTGTCACACTGAGAGGGTGGGAAGGTCTCAATGTCCTTCTCCAGGTCCTTGATCTGCTTGCCCATCTGGTCGATGTTCTTCTGCAATGTCTCTGCCGACACTGGGGCAAGACGTGACACAGTCATGGCACGGCATGGTGAAGTGACCATGTGAGACGGCAGGAACACGAGGAGAGGACAGTGAGCACTGGGTGTGGGTATGGAGATGGGGGTGAGGTTGGCATGTAAGGAGACATGGACATTAATACTGAATACCGAGAGGAGAGGGATCAGTGGGAATGTGGCAGGGGCGAGTTCACCTTTGCTGGCCTTCTCTACGTGAATGAGCTCCTCCGTGAAGTGCATGATTTCGGTGTACTGCTCCTGACACATTTCGGCTATGAAGTGCAGCAGTGTCATCTTCTGATCCGCAGTTTTGGTGTCTCGCAACTGTACACATGGGACAGACATCCCGGTTCGACGAGGAAAGGAGAACACGTTAATCTACTAATTCAGCAGCACAGCGCCAGCGAGAGGTCTTGAGCTGGGACACACCTTGCAGAGGTAGTTGATGCTGAAGCCAAAGGCCCCAGCATTGCGTGAGCCGGCGTTCATGTAATTTCCCACCAGCAGGATGATCTGCAGCAGCTGGGAGAAGTTGTTGCTCTTCCTTAGCTCCTCGCACGCCGCCGTAACTGAGACCACGTCGGGCTTGATGTTATTCATCTGCTCCTCAAACTGAAGCTTGAACAGGATGGCGGTGAGTCGTGACTTCAGTCGCTTCACAGCACTCATCTGGAGGAGGCCAGGAATCAAGAGGTCAAGGTCACAGCTGAGCTGGACCGATCTGGTCAGCCATGCTGACTGCGTGATACGAATTCGGGGATAAAATCGCACATCATTTCCCATAGTATATGTGTATTGTGTTTGCAAAGCATTATGGTTCTGCAAGTGCGCATGAGAAACCATGCAGGCATGTGTCTTTTTGCATATTTGTGAACTCACCACAACTCCAAACTGCTCGGACTCTGCCAGGTCCTCATACTCGTCCTTCATCTCCGCCAGCACGTTCAGCTGCTCCTGCTCAGGAAGCTGCTTCAGCAGGTTCTAGAGCCCAGAGGTAGAGGACAAACACAATGTTAGCAGCAGGCTCAGCACAGTCTGACCCGATCTGTTCACCAAATGACAGGAGAGGAACTTTTTAGGTAATGATTCCCCATACAGAGATTTGTGCTTAATATGAAGAGACAGATCTCAGCATTTAGACATTTCAATAAGTGGCATTTTAGAACACATTTAATAAACCCAACAAAGAGGAGGGATTCACAGTGGACTACAGTACTTTCTGCTTAACCCCAAAAACTGATACAAAAGGCTGACCCTGTGCTCTGACCCTAAGCTTTGCTCTCTCACCAGTATGTGAGTGTGTGTCTCTCATAAGAAAGCAAGATAGGATATGCAAATACTAAAGAATTCCTATGTAGCTGTATTACTGCTTGTACAATAGCGAATAAAGTATCATCACTCATTATCAACTTCATTCACTCCTGGCATTCATTGAGGGGCAGGTCGGGATACTACAGTTCCCTAACCCTGCCTGAACATGATGCAGAGTTCAGAGCAACAGACGCCAGCGCAGAAACTGGCAGTGATGGTGATCTAAGGGGCTTATGGGTGGTTTTAGTCTGGTCATCTCCTTGATTACAGGCCGAGTCCATTCTGGAGAGGCTAAATGTTACTGCGGCAGACTGGAAAAACAGACACTGGACACTGAGTGATAGTAAAAAAGGCAGAGTGATAAGAACAAACAACTATGATGAATGGTGCACCAAGCCCTCACTGAATCCACATTGCTGAGCTTATAACATGATGCTGAAATCATTCCAGACGACACTAATCATGGACCCCATAATCTGAGTGAGGCTGGGACATAGGCTTATACGCTAAAGCTGCTTCCCTGGTGTTTAACGTAAACAAAGGCTGAAAGGCTGAAATAAGGAGGCCCCCTACCTGAACCATGGACTCCGTGAGCACCTTCTCATTCACTTCTAGGATGACATTCTTTATCTCCTCGTACGGCAGACGGAAAGAGCCCAAGAAGATGGCTGCAGAACACAGCACCACGGCTCTATCAGTCCAAGACAGCCAGACGAAGCACTCTGGGGTGGCACTGCAATGTTTCCTGCATGCACCCACACACTCACAGTTCCCCATTTTCTACCCATGTAGCGCTAAGATCTCAAAACCTGCTTCAGCAAAATTAAGGAAATGCTGAACATCCCCTGCCTGGATTATCAATATGCAGATCCACAGCTAATGGAATAATAAATTTTAGCTTGTAGAATACAATAAGAGACAGCAAGATGTAACTACAGGATTACACAAATACATAATTAGCAAGTTGCGGGGCGGTGTGAGGCTCTGTGGTATAGGATATTGTGTCTAGAATCAGAAGGTTGTCGGTTCAAATCCCATGGACAGCTAAGAGATAATTTCACTCTTGCGATCTTGAGCAAGGTCCAAATGCTGACCCTGCTCTGACCCCAAACTTCACTCTCACCCGTGTCAGAGAAAAGTAAAATGGCATATGTAAAAACTACAGAATTAATTTCCAGGTGCCATTACCCATACAATTTTTTCCAGTTAAACAAGTATTGTTAACAATCCATGTCCATGTGTAAGGTAATGCCTGTATTCATAAGTCCATTACATTTTACAAGACTGGAGAGTGTTACGCAATCGAAAAGGAGCAGTTATGTTGGATCTGCTTGTAAATTTGCTGGTGATAGCACTGCTGGCGTTTCAACAGGCCTGATATCCGAGACTCACAGAGGTTCTGGGATGCCTTGGTGTCGAGCACCTTGAGCTCTTTCACCTTCTTCTTCTGCCCTGCCTTCTTGTCGTCCGTCCCGTCTGCGTCTTTCTTGGCTGTAAAGAACCGGCAGATTAAACATGCAGAAGCTGTTCTCCGGTGTAGCTGTTCTCTATTCAAGTCATTTCTAGCCCAGAAACTGCATTAGAATGCGAAACACTTAGAAGGTACTTAAGCAACCGTCTGTGGTGCCAGAGCCATGATAGGCCAACTCTGACCGAGGGTTCAAACAAATATATACACACACAGCTTACAAATCTCTCTCACGGTGAAAATGCTACCAGTGAGACTCAAACAGCACCAGGGCAGGGAGTAAAATGAGACACATTCCAGTGGAAAGTATGGAGTGTTAAACAGAAGAAAGAAGCAAGGCACATAACATCTGCTGGGTGTCATGAAAGCTGATTCTGCAGCATTACCCCCGATGTTCCCTGAGCTATTTCCTGCCATTTGCTTAACAAATTCATCCCGCCAATCGTACCCCATCCCCCCATTGTGCCGGCACCCGCTGCCCCATTAACCCAGCATTCCTAATAAAATTACCCTGTGGAAACTGAGACCAACCGGCTAGCAGTGAGTAAATGTCACATGTTTGCTGTACGGCTGTGCCATGCCTCTGCTCTTACAGTCACCAAAAGAGTTTTGGTGAAAAATTTTCAGGGAGAATGATCTCCACAAGCAGACACATTGCACCCCCCCCCCCAACACAGAACACTGTAAACACTGCTCCCACATTCAGACTGGCACAATGCGCACAACACATATAACTAAACCTTGCTTAGGCCCATACACATCTCTCAGTGCATACACATCTGTCACAAACACTGTATTCAGAGGTCACCCCCCCCCACCCACCCCAAAGAGAGGGTCAGATTAGCAACTGGGGCTCCCCAGAAGTCTCACACCCCAAAACAGACACATCACACTACAGTATCCCAATTAACAGAATAAGCATGCTGTACACTTAGAGTCAATTTAAACAAACCCCAGCAAAAGAATATACAAAACTATACAACTGAGCAGCAGCCCAGTAAAGATTACCTGACACATAACCGGAAGGATGTCAGCTCAAATCCCAGAAGGGGATGCAGTATCCTTATAAGAAATCTAAACCACACCAGTAAAACAACTAGCAGGATAAATACATAAAACTAAACAGTTCTGGATAAGGCCCTTAGCTAAGAATCAAAACAAACACAATAACAGTACAGTAATAATGATTCTTGCAGTACCCTGTGTGACAGATTGCAATGTGCCACACAAAGCCGTGTGGGTCATGGGACGTACTGGAAGAGGGTGAGGCTCACAGCATGATGTGGCATGGGATTGCACCGGAGCGGGTTTGCGATCAGGTTACACACACGGTGGCTTTTATGAGCTATTCAATTCAAATAGAACGGATATTAATGACCTGGCACTAAAATGCCTGCTTTCCTGCCTATTGAACAAGTAATTGCTGTGGAGACAGAACAGCTCTGTTTCACATTCAGAAAGACACCATCCTTTTAGAATTGCACATAAACTCACACGGGACTAGCAGCCCTGTCCACTCAGAACACCGGCAGACTACACTGCAGTCTAACAGCCTGCCATCGCACAAGCCTGCCTAATAGATCTGGAGTATGAACATCATCTCTCAAGCTCATTCATAAAAACTCCACCAATAGGTCTGGCTATCTGTGCAGGCGTCAGAGCTCACTATGCTCCCAGTATGATGGACTCTGATTGGAGGGTCTGTAAGTGAATAAAGACGTAATCATATCATCCCTGCTTCATAAAATGGTCTACCAGGGAACACAAAATGGCTGCTGGCAGAGCACGAATCTCTCATTCACAGCGCAACGGCGCTCCCCTACTGACTCCTAGAGGGATAGCGGAATGTATATGTGTCTTTTTGAAATACATTAATATAATAGGCTCAGGGTGGGGGGATGGGGAAAAAGCAGTCACGCCATGTCCCAGCAAGTGGTTTAGGATTGCAGGCTAAGCCACAGCCTCCACCCACCAGGGTATTCCAGGCGTCTCAAGGCCACATTGTTGTGTCGACTGTGATTCCTGCCTAGAGCACCAGCTGCTCGCCACTCTGACCAGAGCAGGCAGTTAGCAACCCCCCCGCCCCCCCCCATCTTACACCCCCCTGCCTCCTGCCACAGCGTGCAGACTTAAGTCTAAGCGCACCACAGCCTGCTGAAGACAGTCCCCTGTGACAGGAGCTCTGCACCCCCGCAGACCACAAAACAGCCCCATATTTTCTGGTTTTCATTAGGATGGCTCATCGTGTGGGGGAGTGTTAGGACTATTTCTGTCATTTCAGTTTACACAGCACAGATTTTTTTGGCCATGAATAAGGCAAACATGAACCAAGAGTGCCCCCAAATGGCCACCTCTGAACTGCAGGCAAAATAAATTCCACTTACTAGAATTCACGAAAAAAAGAAAACACAAACATTTTGTTCCATATCATGCCAAACCTCAAATTCCAGCACATTTCTGCTATGAGCTATTTCAACATAAAGCGTACCCGTTTATGTAGTGTGAGACCAGGGCTTTAGTAACGACCTTCACACAGAAGACAGACACAGTAGCCTTCTTTTGTGACTTAGCTGGACCATTGGGAACTTTCTCAAAGTCAGATCTATTGTGCCATCTGGATCAGCTGGATTAATAAGTATCAGGGAAACATGACTCACTATTCAGACATGAAACAAAACATCAGGCACAGCTGTGGGCAAAAGCAAAGAACAGATGAAACAGCCCTTTAAACTTTAAATGTCCCATTATGGAAATGTATGCTATGTTCCTACGTGGGGGAGGGGAGTAGGGGCCAAGTGTTTGTCTTGGAGAGGAAGACAGCCAGCTGGCCAATGTGGAGCCGGTTGCTAAGAGCAACACTATAAAAGGGGGGTTGAATGGCTGAAAGGCCCCCTTTCATCCTGTTTGTCTGAAGAAAGCCAGGAAGAGCATGTGAGCCAGGACAATATGACGCAGCAGCAGATGGCTGGGTGTGGACGGAAAGGGGGGCATGAGGGAAGGAAATGGGAGGGCCAGACTGAAGGGGCGGACTCAGGGGTGGGGTTTCAGCCTTGCTCACTTGCGCACATCTGGTGTCCATTTGCCGCAACTGCAAGGTTGAATTTTATAAACCAGGAGAATCCATTTAAGACTAAAGATATAATGCAAATAATAACTATCAACCCATTCCCCACCACAAAAAAGGAAAAAAAAATACTACAACCAGTAACCTTTTATAACAGCATGAAATACTACAGGCTGAACATGTAAATGAAATCAAAGCGCTCCATCAAGCTCACAAGCAAAATTGCCTTCTCTTGCACCTCTCCTTTATCTTTTCCCCCGTTTTCCACACAACCTCTCAAAATTCTGAGGCCATGTGATGCAGTGCTTAGCAAAGCCTCCACCAGCACTTGCACAAAATCTGGTTTTAGTTATACCCTCCCTGCACTGGAGGGGCCCCTCACATTTGACATGTTTAACGTCTGTGGAATGCTGAGAAAAGCCCAGAACATTTACAGTGCTTCCTGCTGGGGAATTCAGGTTCAACACACTCAGCCAACAAGGAGTGCTTATTTAATCTTTTCCATCATTCTTGATATCCCTTACTTTCTGACTAGCTTTGTATTCCAACCACGCACACTAAAGTCCAGCTAAGGATCTATAGCAACCACATTTAAACTGTCCACGAACAGCAGACTTCACTTTAGCTGAGGAGTGGAAGCCTCTTGGCTTATTTATCCATTTAACACTAAGCATAGCTAAGGTCATCATATGGAAAAGTGATGGAGCAGACCATAATGACCAAAGAATGAGCACAGTGAATTTATAGGGAGCTGCAGCCATGACCAGGGAGAAAGACCAAATACAGCACAGAGAAATAGGAGGCAATAAGGGGACACCGGCTCTCTCAGAGAAAATAAAACGGCGACTATTGAGCCAGAGCTTAAAAGATACACGTGTAAACACTGCCATCTATTGGCAAAAACGAAAACTGCAGTTCTAATATTCCTTCTTTTTGATAATGAATTTTATTTACTAATGTATCGCATGTTACTATTTAGCTTAGCAACCTTTCCAGGTACATTGCAGACCCACAAAAATAATTCCACATACACAATTAAAAAACTACTCAAGCATAATGCGCGTAGATGGCGTGTGCATATTCTGCCATTTTACATGTCACGTTAAAGTGTTTGTCCTGCAACGAGAAGACTTTGATGAGTGTGTATTACAAATTACAGGGTCTTAAATTATTCTAAAGATGTAGTGTTTGTGTCTATTTCCAGATCACACACTACAAAAATGCTTAACAGTCACATTAACCCTTCCTTATGCACAAACCTCAAATCAAGCCATCTATAGCTAAATGAGCCAAAAAAGTATTACAGGTGTCTCACTATTTATATGAAAGAGATCTGGTTTCTATATTTAGGTGGTCTTTTGTTATTGATTTACACCAGCAATGACATCTCAATTATACCACCAAAAGAGAGATGGGGAAGTCAGAGCGAGAGAGAAAGAGCACAAGGGAGAAACACAGGCTACTGCAAACTCATATACACACCTTAACATTCCCTGTAACCCTTGAAAGAAACAGCTACTTGTGCTAAAGAGTTCATGTGTGCAGGCAGGATCAAGCCCACACCGGAGCACTATGCTGCACGTGTTCATGACAGTCAGGTCCAGGGCACCTTAAGAGGACTTTACGGTACACTCTGCCATAACAATCACAAGGCCCCACAAAACCGCAGCACATCACCGGACTGTAAACGCAGGCTTCGCTGCTCTGAAGTCTTCTCACAGCTGCCCTCAGCTTTAATTTGTGGAAGGAGCTTATCGGTGATCCGACTGGGGAGATGTCAAGTCTGACAGCACACGTGGCGTGTGGCCTGAGCGCCATGTTGTGCGTGCCTGCTGGTTAAAAATGGGACTTAATTTGTGCACGTGCACATAGACACACACACATGCTCTTGCTCAAGTGCTCCCTCCTGTGTGCCAAAAGGGCACTGACAGTCACGTGGCAAAAGTGTAGGACAGTGGTCGCCAAAGCAGTCGAGCGCAAAAGGCAGGTAAATCTTTCAGACATTGTTAGTCGATCACGACAACCAGACCGCCACTTTCACGCTGTCGCATCAATTATCATGCTTCTCTTTGCACCATCAGGTCACTAGCTACCTTTATTAGTAAACAGAAGTCGTATTAATACAGCAGTTACCAACGCGTCGACCACAAATTACTAACAGCCAACCACGAGCCAGGGAGTAGCCTGCATAACACTTACCAGAATTTTTTTTTTTAATATTTCACGTAAACATGTACACTACTGTTCAAAAGTTTGGGGTCACTTAGAAATCTCCCATGGAATAGCCTTCATTTCTCAGAACAACAATAGACTGATGAGTATCAGAAGAAAGTTCTTTATTTTTGGCCATTTTGAGTCTTCAATGGAACCCACAATCGCTGATGCTCCAGACACTCAAATAATCTAAAGAAGTTTTATTGCTTCTTTAATCAGTACACCAGTTTGCAGCTGTGCTAACAATTTCAAAAGGGATTTCTAATGATCAAATTTGCCTTAGAAAATGATAAACTTGGATTAGCAAACAACATGCCTTTGGAACACATGACTGATGGTTGCTGATAATGGGCCCCTGTATGCCAATGTAGATATTACATTAAAAACCAGCTGTTTCCAGCTACGATAGACCTTTACAACATTAACAATGTCTACACCATATTTTATTTTTTATTTTAAATTATCAAAAAAAATGCTTTTCTTTTGGAAACAAGGAAATTTCTAAGTGACCCCCAAACTTGAATGGTAGTGTATACATTTGATCTTGTCTCAGAGTGTTTCCCTGGCAAGCTCTGAAGGTGACCTGTGGATGGCCTCACTTTCGCTCCCTCACAGGCCTTGCACGTTCAGCTGCTTATTGGGGACACGTTGACCGGCAGACTGATGCTGTAATGCCAGCCAGCCGTAGCTACGGCACAAATATACCAATAGCACTTGGCGCTTGTGTGCTAGTGTGGTCAATCTACATCCCCCCAGAAGCCCTCAGGCCTTCCATTCCAGAAAAGGAGTGGGTTTTAGTGTCACTGGCCATTATATTTGTGGTAAAAGTTACCACCTCTGTCCTCTGGCAGGGCAGTGCCAGCTAACTAAACAAGCGGGAAAAGATGAGCTGGTCAGCAAACAGGCTGCTGGGTGTGAGCGAGGCGCGAGTGACAGGACAACGGCACTGTTGCTATAACACATTCCTAGTGCGCCCACTGAGTACCATTACCCAGCCTACCTTCAAGCTGTTACCGGCTAGTTATCATCACTCTCATCAGTGACCTCAGGCTAATTAGCAGTTAGTAGCCAAAGGACAGAGGCGCTGTGAGGTTTGATTGGCAAAGACAACTGCTGAACGAGAAAGAGGACGAGAAATAAAACCTGCTAGCACCTTGTTCTGGACCAGAATCTCCATTCGTACTGTACCAAACAGACCTTCGCACCGTGGCAAAAGCCAAATATCGCAATCGCTCACAGAGACACACAGCAACTCTAACACACAAATACAATGAGACAGACTGAAGCGTGCTCTCAGAGTCCGAGAGGAGCCGTCGGAAGGGAAGTCAAGGTCCTCAGAGACAGGTGAGCCTGCCGCTTCACGAGGCAGTCGAGGGGGCTGGTCTTGACTGCTGGGGGGGGCGGGGGGTGCGTGTGTGCATACAGATGCTGTCAGGAGCGTTCCAGTCTCACGTACAGCTGTCCTGACTGCCCTCTCCTGCCTCAATAATGACCGCAAAAGAACAAGAGAGTGAGTGTGTGTGTGTGTGTGTGATTGTGTGTGTGTGTGTGTGAGTGTGTGTGTGTGCGTGTGCACTCACTCACCAGAGGACACTGGATAGATATGGGTATTTCATCACTCAGCTGCATCCCTGGGCACCTTTAAACACATTCAGCTACTTCTGATGTCCATTTAGAAGGGGGAGGTAGGTTTTGACTTGGAACAATACAACAGCTATTATTTATGAAATTACTGATGGCATGAGCTGCATCCCGAATTCGACTGCAGCCTAAGCTTGGCGGGCCTCGTGCAGGCCAACGCAGATGGATGCTTGGGGGCACACGAAGCAGGTGTGGGCGAAGCAGGCATCCGATTAGCTGACGCGTGGCGGGCCTCGTGTAGGCCATGAAGACGGACGCGGCAAAGCAGCCGCCCGATTAGTGGGTGCATGGCGGGCTCTGTGCAGGCCATGCAGACGGATACGTGGGGGCGGACACGACATGCTGCCGAAGCGACCACCCGACTGGCAGGTGTTTGACAGCCAGGATGGTGGCCAAGGGAGCCCATCAATGCCTGAGGACAGACAAAGCGCGAAGACAAAGGACCGGTGACAGGCTGCTCCAAGATCCTGGCCAGAGTGCCTCGCGACAAACGGAGCCGCGCATCTCCACAGATTTGCAGGCTGCTAGGCGGAGCAGAAGCCAACACCGGACCGAGTCCAGCACGTCCAATCCACATGTCCCCGGTCCAAGCCAGCCAGCTGATGAAGAGTGGGGAGTGAAAACAGCCATCCCTCCCCACGGCTCCTGAGACACCAAAGATTGGTAAGACTCCAGGCTGCCATTAAGTGAGTGGTTCCCAAACTTTCCCTGCAGGGTCCCCCTTTTCTAGATAGGAACATTATTGAGCTCCCCCCCATTAAAACTACACAGGTTCAGATTCAAACATTATTTGAAATACAACTCCCTTTTCTAATTGAGCGAAACAAATGCAATTACAAATGGTGCAATTTCACCACTGTGGGAGAAATAAAGAGCATACTGAAGTTATACAGAAGAATAAACAACTGGCTATCCCATTGGTGTGCTCCCCCCTGCAATACCTCTGCACCCCCCAGTTTGGGAACCACTGCATTAAGCACAACTGCAGCCTTCTGACCTCTATCCTATTTGACATCACATGATCTCAGCGCTCCGCCCAGTTTGACAGGACTTTTGCATTGACCGTACCACTGTCTGTGAGCTAATCAAGCCTTCTCAACCCAATCTCCTTTCCTAGTGCATTGTGGGACAGCTGAGCCACGCCCCAAGGCTTGGCTGCTTTAATTAAAGATTGTATGCTAACAGGCTACCCTCTAATGAGGCAAAGTGTCACGGAAGCAGTAGGCCCCGCCCTCTCCACGGTCCGCCACAGCACGGGGGACTTTAAAACAGCACATTACTATTTCTAGCAGTCTCTTTCCAAATGCCATTGTCAGAACGGGTTTGTGAAGGTGACTTTGCGCCAGCCCAGGGAGAGAGCCTGGCGGTAATTGAGTGGATACACAAATGGGTTTCTCTCTCCTCACCCAATCTTTTTTTTTTTTTATCCCCTCAAGCATCACTCCAGCCATGATTACATTTCTGACACAGGCTGAGGATGATGGACCAGAAAACGGCAGGAAAAGGTGGGGAGTGCAGAAGAGGTAACACACACACACACACACACACACACACACACACACACACACACACAGATCAGTGCGTGTCATTTACTAAATCAGCGGAATGGAAGGGAGATGTATAATGTCAGTGTTTGTCACAGAGGCCTATACGAATTTCATTTCTGCGCACGAAGTGACATTTGCGCAGTGGCGGTGCACGGCGGCGGCACTAGGCTCCCTGCAGCCCTGCCTGATGAGCTGAGCAGAGGTGAGTGGAGGTGAGTGCTTCACAGACAGCCACACAACACCTGGCTGCGTGCAGAGCCTCTTCAAGAAGCCGTTTGCAGTCAGGGGAGACGTGACCTGCCTTCACAACAGGCCTACGGAGCCAAGCAGAATATGCTAAGCTACAAGGAGACAGAGGAATGTACAGAACCAGGCTGAATACCACCCGACCTCACACAGACCTCCGCGGGAACCTGCAGAGCCAAACAGAGTACCACCCGTCCTCACACGGACCTCAGCCGGAACCTGCAGAGCCAAACAGAGTACCATCCTACCTCACACAGACTTCAGAGTACAGATCCAAAGAGAGCATACTCTGCTTCACACAGACATGAGTCAAACTCATATATTTGTATTCTGAGAAAGAAACTAGCAAAACCTTACATTATAACTTTACACAGCTCCCCCTTGTGGTCAAACAGTAGAGACAACCGATGGGATTGCTGGAGGCCTGGTATCATTAATAAGCAGCTACCTCAACCCTGTGGGGATGGAGGGTGTAATGTGGGTGGAACGCGAGATAGATGAAGATCAGAATTAATTCCCCACTGTTCCCTGCTTTAATTACTCTGGATTTTTCAATCATTACGCACTTCGTTGAGCACTATAGCAACCGATGCGCTCTGTGGAGATGAGATGACAGCCCAGGTCGTTTCGCGGGAGTGCAGCGCGACCTTGAAGAGCACATTTCATGTCGCTGTTACCTTGGCTCGGTGTCATCTCACATCGGTACCTCCTCTCCTTTGTCAGGCTGAGGGCAGCCTCACTAACTGTGGCATCTTGGGTAGTCAGATTCAAAACCATAGCCTAACCACCTTTAAGTATACAGATGCGAAATGCTAGATGGGCTTTAGGGGGAACATACAGGGTAAGGATGTAAAAATCATTCACATTTTATTAATCTTCACCCTCAGATTTCAGCAGTGGTCCCTGTTGCACTTATGTAAGTCGCTCTGGCTAAGGGCGTCTGCCAAATGATGTAAATGTAAATGTAAATGTTGTCTTTGTGGCCCTCCAATGTCGAGAAACATGCATAAGGTATTTCATTCTGCAAATAAGCTGCAAACAAGAGCCAGAAGAATCTAGAACAATGGATTCCCTCATTGCACATCCTACAATAGATTAAACAAATTGCATTCATTTAGTCCACACTCAGCACTCTGAATGATAATTAAAGGAAATCTGTTTTCAACTCCAACATAATCAATGCTCAGCTGGCCTACTACCTTGCTAACACTTGCTAAAATTCAGCAATTCTAATGACAAATAATCTATTGATATACAGAGCTTGATTTATAAACTTAGCTACCGAATGCAGACAGAACCAGAAGCAGTGAAGCTCTGTATGTATTTCCTGAATCAGCATCTTGCGCACATCTGACATCTGTTCACCTGCTTAAATTTTCCTCACAAAGCAGCACCATTGTTCAGGACACAGAAAAACTCATTACTCAGCTGAAAATGGACACAAACGTTTCAAACCTTTTGTACCAGGAATACAACCTTCCAATGGTAATCTACACCAGTGTTTCCCAACCCAGTCCCTGTGGACTACCAGACAGTCCACATTTTTGCTCCCACTCAACTCCCAACAAACTTGAACCAGGTATTCGTTGCTCTTGATCGTTTGGGCCAGGTGTGCTGGGAGGGAGCAGAAACGTGGACTGTCTGGGAGTCCCCTAGGAATGGGTTAAAGTCTGATCTATACTAGTGCTCTCCCTCCGTTTTACTATGCTGATCACAGAGCTTTACATCCAATACTGTGTACTGGTCCCAGTTCTCCATCCCCAGCTCTCTGCACTGGTGTGAGGGTGAAGCCGTACAGAGGCCCCCAAGCTGTCATGGCAGAAGAAGCTTTGGAGACACACAACCAAGAACAAGGGAGTTAAATTGGGAGGAGTGGTGGCCAAGCATGCTTTTCACTGAGGGGTCACACCTCCGCGGGGAGCCCTCGCCCCCAGAATGTGTGTCAGTGCTGGGTTAATGTGGGCCGTAGCTAGCGGCTATCAGCAAGCGACGGCACCAGGGCCCACGGTGGATAATTAGGAGCAGAAAGCAGCCGGTGCTTGGGAACCAAATCCTGGCCCAAGTGCAAAGGAGAAACTGGGTCATTTCTTCCCTGTGACCTTTGGAGCTGTGACTCGGACTCTGCTCTCCTATTTGAGGAGGAGGAGGAGGAGGAGTTTGGGAAGGGGAAGGATGGATCTGGTGCTAATCAGCAGCCACAGGGACAGCGCAAGGAGAATAACCAACTGCAAATGTCAGCGGAACAGGGTGGGGGGGGGCACAAAACAGGCTGCAACATATCCATTTGGAAGGAAGATATTGTAAACAGAGACTGAAACGGATTTAAAAGGCAGAAGTGGCTGAGGTGGAGAGCCAGCAAATAGGCTGTACAAATACTGCAAACAGCTAAGCTGAAACAAAGCGGGGGAATACTGTACTGGCAATGTTGAACCTGGTCCTAGCTTGTGCCAGGGAGCTATAATAGACTAGACTTGACTCTAATGTGACAATTTGCTTGACTTTGCAGGAGAGTGAATTCAGTTCCCTGGCATTACAATCTGTTAACGTTCAAATGAGGCCCCGGGAGTCGGCATTAAGTTAACGGGCTGCATCTTCGGCTCCTGACTTTGTGAAAAGCATAATGGGCGGGGGGGGGGGGGGGGACACACTTTGGAGCCAGGCTAAAACGCCTTTCTCTACTAAAATCAGGAAGGAGTGTTTTACTGTGTTCGCCAAGCCCGTCCCGATACCCGCTCCCATTTTTCGATTT
>JAAGVU020000002.1:3231853-3243614 GCA_011763525.2 Mormyrus iriodes
AAGAGTCCATGGAGTATGGACACTACCTGCAGCAGATGGGGGCGGTCCAGGGTCCTCCTTAGAGCTTTCAGTAGAGGCCACTCCGAGAATAGCTCAGCCCAAATCTTCCAGATGGATCTGTTAGCAAATTAAAGCACAGTCTTTTTTTTTTTTTTTTTTTTTACACTTGTCCCACTAATTACTTTTTTTTTTGGCAGAAGGCAATTAGCTGCAACCAAACTGGGAACAACCACATGGTAATACACCCAGGTCATCCACGTGGATCTGTTTTGGGAGCCATTTTTTCCTAAGTGCCTAAATTCTCATTATTTAAAACTGCAGCCCTGACCGGTGGTCCAGTCCAGGTCGGTCCACCGTTACACGCTCCTGCATTTCCCCCACCAGCCCCCCATATCAAAGCTGGCTACTCTCACACTACATCGCCATACTAAGCCCTTGACCAACTCAGAAGTAGGAAGAGTCTTTAAGGACCAGATTGGAGCCAGCTGCATTTAAGACACCGTCAGGGGTTGCTCAAGGTTTCCACTCGGAAACAACGTGCTCCATGTTAGCTCGGTCTCGTGAGCATGAGTTCAGTTCTGTTGTATTTCATGTGTTCTGCAATATTAATGTCCATTAGCGCGTGACTGAGCAAATGGGTGAAACTGACTCGGCGACTAAACCTTGGGGTGAACGTGAAGTGAACGCCAGCGAGTTCAGGGAGGCCAGTGATAAAAAGCAACGAGACTGCAGGGAAAAACGTGATGTGCTTCTCTGATATTCCCCTAGCCTCATTTATAACACAGTCATGGTAATCAGTTCGGGGGGGACAAGAAAAAATTTTCTAAAAAAAAAAAAGAGGCAGGTGATTCAGTAGCTTTGGAGATTAGCCTACGGGCCAGATTAGCCTAGATTATCCCAGTGACTGAAAGGGAAAGCGGGAGATATTTCTATCACTGGAGACACTTCTGCTTAAAGTCTGCTCAGAGAAACAGCTAGGATAAAGAAAAGGAAGAAAAAGAGTGGTAAGGACACCACCCCCCAAAGCCTGTGAGGGTTTCAGCCATGGGGTAATATGGAGAGGCCCGGGGCAGATCCAGGCAGCACCTCCCACCATCCATGTGACAGACAATCTGTGGCAGAGTGCAGCCAAGCAGCACTAGGGTAACCTGCTGGATATGGACATGGGGGACAAGCGTGGGAGGGGGGACAACAATTGCCTGCAGCCAGATGAAGTGGCGGCTTCACTGAAGCCAAATGAGATGCGCACTCAGAGGCATGGCTGGTGGCATCTTCTGGCCTGCCAACAACCACAAGCAGGCCACAGAATGGCATCGCAATTAGAGCGAGAGGGGGCGCGAGAGCGAAACATGCACGCAGCACGTTTTACACCGATGACTTCATTTAAATAAACAGGATTGGCTCTCTTATGATGGGTCACTATTTAAAAAACACTGAGTGCACACAGCACCACAGAAAACCTTACACAAAAAGCCTTCAAAGCCTGGCTAGGTATTCTGTACTGCTAATCTCCCTTGTGGGAGCTGCTGGACCACAAGACACCAAACCTAATGGCTGTTCACATGAAGTTCTAAACTCTCAGCAAAAGGGCTGATACATATGAGCTACATAAACCATGTCTAGCAGACAAGTCAGGATTTTTGAAAAGACTATCCTTCTACATAATGAACCTTCACTCTGAGTGGCTGCAGATCCATAAAACCTTTTGTCCCTTTGCACTCCCTCCCTGGAAGAACACAAAACCTGAAATGGCCACCTATCACTGGTTCCAGTTAAGAAACGGGCACTGCCCGTTTCTCCCTATAGGCTATCCGAGCGACATCCAATCACAGCACACTGCAGTTCCAGTGCTGAGAAAGAGGGAGGGCTGGGTTAATGCGGACTGCTGGAACAATCCAACTGTCAGTCATATTTAGCACTGCAGCAGGCCTTGTGCAAAGACTTCTGCACCGTCAGTCAAACTGACAGGCCAACACACCTCCTCTTCTGGATACAAACTTATAGGGTAAAAATAACACACCAATAAGGCACAGACAGAGCATCAACAACACCCGAGGTCATTTTGGAGAGAGTTACAGGTGAGGCAACTGTATACTTCACTGTTCCTTCCTAAAGCCTGACTGAGATCACGTTGCATCACAGGGGAAATCAGGACCCTGCTATTGCGCTGCTTCTGCTGAAATCCAAGAGCGCGAGGGAAGCGAAGGCGAACGTGGCCACAACCATTCCTCTGGAAATTTCCACCCCTCGTTTTAGGATCATATATGATTTATGTGTGCAGAACTGATCAAATATATTGGACAGAAGCTGGGAGAAAGCGAGCGAGAGTGCGGGATCAAAGGGGAATATAAGAGTGGAGCGCGATCCCGACAGCACCACCGCCCCGGGGCTCGCACTAATGACAGAGCCTGCAGCCGGGGCACGCGAGCGCAGCAAAGTCCATTCCTGGCCTTAAAGGGATGCAAAACACAGATAAGGCAGAACCACAAGATCTCATGTCGAACAGGGTGGGGGCATGACTGAAGGGCATAAAAGTATTGACAGGCCACTCTGGGGGAGTGCAGAGTTTCCTCTCCACAAAAGGAGAGCGCGGGGGGAGGGGGTGGAAGATTTCAGATACATTCACAGCAGCACTTCATTAAACATTCACCTGGGCAAGATAAGTCTGACGGCCGTCTCGTTTGTAATGGCGCTAAAACTCTGACGAGCGGCATGGTACGGCAAACAGCAGCAGCTGCAGGGCAGGCTACAGAGGGAGACTGGGGAGTGGGTGGGGCGAGCTCAGAGGGCTCCCGAAACAGCGCCAAGCAGCACCGCTAGTTAGGCTTCTCGTTCCTGGCTAGTGCTCCTCCGCAGGACCTCCGCCTTCGTTAATGACCTCGACACGGGACCTCGCTCTGGTCGTTTACACCTGCCGCAAAGAGACGGAGGCACCTGTGCCCCACGTGCCGTGAACGCGATTAAGCGCCCGCGAGAGCTAATCGCTCTGCACGGCCCCCCTGTAGCTGGAGAGATGGGGGGAGGGGGGTTGTGAGGATGAGGAAGTGGGAAGAGAGTGAGCCACCTGCTTGGAATGGGATTTAATGTGCTCATGCGGAGGAGAATCAGAAGAGAGGTGGCAAAGCGTGTATCCTGGCAACAGGAGGCGCCGGTGAGGCAGGCGGCCTGACACAGGTGCTGCAGGTACTGTGATGTAGGGCCTGAGAAACGGATCCTAGACGACCAAGGGTTTGAAAGTCAGAGGACTACTGAGTTGTAGTAGAGGCTGCATGGAAATAATCTCCACATTGCACATCTGCATTTTATGCAGCTGAATGATTTATAACCCCCACCCAGTCCTCCTCCATCACAGGTGAAACATTTTTACAAAGCATCATCGCAGGTTTCAGGGTCCTTGGCCAGCAGAGGCTGAGGAAAGGCAGGGGCTGTTTCTGTGGCTTTCGATCACCGTCACCATCAATAAGGAGTGCGACGTGCAGAAGGTGTCATAAATCGAATGGCGGGCAGGCGGCCGGTGATGCGCGCACTTCCCACCCAGCCGTGAAACCCAGTAAGGATTTCAGAGGTTAGCGAAAGAGAATGGAAAAGCAGGAAGGGCGAGCGGAGGGCTTTCAGGCACATCTGAAGATGGGTGGAGAGGTAAGGCGGCCAGTCAAATGCAGGGGGGTATATGAGAAAGAGTAGCGAGGGAATTTGAGAGAGTTAATGAGAAGTGGAGCATATATGGGGGGTCAAGAAAAGATGAGAGGGGCTTTGCTAGTGGAGTGAAATCCACATCCCAAATTAGCTTTTAACGAGGAACACAGAAATTCTGAGCCGTGGCACCGGGGAAAACGCCTGCTGCAGGATTCCACTGATAAGATTAAAGTTTAAATTTCTAATTAATCCTGATAAAGGAGATTACAGTATAAAGCTCAGCTTGACAAGATAGTAATGCCGCCTTTGCCCAGGCAGCAAAGGGGGGGTGCGCATGAAACCCAGGCCACACGCCACACAGCAGGCTAATGAGGAGCCGCGGCTAGTGCAGATGCTGGGATGCGAAGCTGCTTCTCTCAGCTAAGAAGTGTGTCAAGGAAGAGCCGACAACCATGGTTAAAGGAGTAGGACTTCATAGGAATGTGGGCGGCAGGTCCATGGCCACAATGCGGGCAGACATCAGGCCCACAGGCCAACAAGCAGCTGCCCTCCCATCCCTCAGCCTCTGCAGGGCAACATGGCCGGACAGCACAGGCGTGTTAAAGCATCGGGAGCATGATGCATGAACGCAGGAAGAAAACATGCATTTTATGTCTTTAGAAAAGCTCACGCTCCCTTCTTGTAAACCACTGGACATACAGTGTGGCAAGACACACAACTGCTGGCACAGAGGCAGAAAAACCCAGAAATATCACAGCGAGTGATGAAGAATGTCCGCGGCCCGGCACCGCCATACCCGTGTGTTTGTCGGGGAGGGGGAACAAAACACGACTGCAGTTTGCAGAAGGTATACACCAAATCTTTTCCAATGCCAAATCTATAAAACCAGAAACAAAGCCAGAGAAAGAGGAAGCAAAAAAAAAAAAAAAATCATTCTGGAGCCTCATCATTAAGAAACACGCCAAGGGGTCTCTGCTCTGGTTAGCAAGGAAGGGATGATGCTGGGTTTTGACAACAGAGGAGCCGGAGTGAAGCGATTAGGAGGAAGTCAGACTGCTGATGTCTGAGATGACAGAGCAGGGGGACGGGAACGCCAAGACAAGCACTCCGCTCCATGGGGGGAGAGGGTGAAGCGGGATGGTGCTTTAAAGACTGTGCTAAATGCGGGATTCGGGGCCAAGAGAACCCCCCCCCCAGAGGTTCACAGGCGCCCCACAGCGGGCCTTTATCTCCTCCAGCTTGCCTGCCGAGGCTCTAAGTGCCTGGTGATATTAACGGGCTGGGTCCCGCGCTCAGTCGGCCGGCACGGCGGGGGCATGCTGTTCTTAAGCAAACGAGGTGGCGGGGGGGCGGGGGGGTGGCCGCTGGCTCTCAGAGCAGGGTCCAGGGGATACGGTGCTAAAACACCGCAGTGCTCGACTTCCACTCAAAAGCATTACCGGCTAGATGTGAGTCGCCCCCCCCAGCACAAATACGAATCTGAAAATGGGCGACGTTAGAGGCATCTCCCACACCAATTTATTCCAGCTGTCCTGGCGCATTTGTGCCGGGCACAGCGGCGTCGCTAGAGATGCGGAGGGGCAGGCGGGGTGGGGTTATTGTCAGAACACGGCACGTCAGCAGGGTGCTGGATGCTCCCAGCGCTGCCCTGAGAACCTGTGCCAGGCCGTGCGGCCGCACCTCCTGCCAATGTGGCCCATGACCCACTGAGACGCCCGGCCTGATCCAGCCATGTTCTGGCACAACTGAACACCGAAACAAATGTGTGTAAGGTAGCGCATATTCTTAGCCAACCATTCTATAAGAGTGCAGTGCTAGTCGTTACCCATTCTGTGCAAATGCTAAAGACTTTTGCTTAAGCAGCGAGACGTTTGGCCAAAATAGTTTGTGTTAATTTGCCTGGGATTAGTCATGGATGCGGAATTACTCCTGTAAGCAGCTATGTGCACATGGCTCCACGGGCTTAGAGCCTTTGACTCAAATGAGGAGCCGCCTCTGGCTGCTGGTTGGGGACGGAAAAGCCGACCTGATTATTGTGGGCGAGGACACGGACGCTGGGGCCATCGATCACGCTGGCATTCTCTAAACACGCGTGTTTGTGTGTGCGTTAACCTCCAGTAAAGTCCGCCAACGCGCCACGTTCCAAGTTGCTCTGAAAATAACCTCAGCTTCTCTGCTACATCTACTCTCGTGTCTCTAGTGACGCCAAAACATATGAAGCCGAAGGCTATGACAGGCTCAGCGTTCGGCATATTTTCCATAAACAATTTTTACCCCTAACACACAGGGATGCTATATAGGACCATGATGAGAGAACCGGCAAAAAAAAGAAGAAACCACTGAAACAAAGTTATTGTTTACATAAAACTTAAACGTAATTAGAGAACAGACCGATTTTCTTAGCTCTTCCAGTGTAATGTGCTCCAACGTGCAACAGCCATCCCTTTCTAAGCGAGGGTTCTTGGCTCCGGCACCCTGGAGCGGCCGTGGCGGAGGCCTGGTGATGTAAGCCCCCCCGGGGCAGCTGTCTTGCCCTGGGCTCTGCCGTGTACGACAGCTGCAGCTGCATCACGCAAGCGGGCTGCCGCCTGCCCGCTTGCCACCGTGCACCGAGGGGGAAAAGCGTTCTATTCATTATTGACTATGGACTTGGACTTCAATTTCAGAAATAAATGTAGAGTGCTGAGGCAGGAAGGCACTGGTGTGTGTGTGTGTGTGTGGGGGAGGGGTAGGTCACAGGCAGATGAAGGGTAAAGGGGAAGGGGGGTAGGGGGGTCTCACTCATCACTTGAGCAGATTAGCCTTTTACTCCAGGCTGTCGTGTATTTTTAATTCAGAAGGCGAGTTAAAAATTCAGCACGGCCGGGCCAGCGGGGCGCAAGGAGCGAGCCGTACCTGCGAATGGACGGGATGAAAGTCTTTAGGGACCCCGGAGAGCACTAATCTGTGGGCACGCTAAGAGGGAGCGCCGACCTTGATTAACGGCGCCCACGCAAGCGGGCCGAGGGAAGGGAAAGTACTGGCATGGAACCGGCTTGCGAAAAGCACTCACCCATCTGTGCTAAATAAAAGCTTTTCGGAGCATCACAAAAACGAAAAAGTAAGCAAAAAATCTTATTTACCGTGCACAGACAACAGATTTTAGACTGAGGTCGGAAACACGAGCAGAAAATGCAGACTTTAAATACCACGCCTGTTAACAGGAGCCTTTAATGCCATGCCTGCTTCACTCACCCTACCGGTTGCCGCCGGCGACAGAACATCGCCATTCACTCTACAGCCAAGGCTGGTACTGGCAGACACCTGAAACCCAAATCTAAACTTGACACATTCTGATGCCCCAGCTGCTACCCCCTTTCCCCTCAAGCTCCCTGCTGGATGCTTGGGGCCTGAACGACCAGGTGGTTGGAGGACCACGCTGAGGGTAAAGGTGGAGAACACCTCATGCTGCTAGGCTAGGAGACACACACTTCCATAAGGGTGCAAACAGTCAAGAAATAAAAGGACACCCTTTGCCGAGTAATAAGTGCATCCAACAATTAGCACCCAAATACAGTCTTATATGTACATACATACGTGAGACTATATATGCATCTCCAAAGTTTTGTGTGAGATTCCACACTAAAAAGAACCCAGAAGATGAGAGTAACAGCACTAAAAGTTCCACCAGCACATGCAGCAAGCAGTACCATCTTGACGACAGACAGACCCCCACCCCTGTGCCGTCAGGCCGCATGCGGCTGGAGCTCTGCCACCAGGCACAACGTGCTAACGCCCCTATCTTGTCATCTCCCTCTTTGAAGATCCTTTTTAGTGTGATCAGTAGCATCAAAGCGGCAGCCAGAACGAGCTGCTTAGGAGTTAACCCTTGGGGAGGAACGGAAATAATGAAAGATAAAATCTGTGCAGATGGGGCTGTGATACGGGCGATGACTTTATGCTTTTAATGTTTTTTTCCTCCCTTTCTTTCTTCCCGACATGATTAAAATGCAACTTCTAAACACCGATGAGTACAACCGCTAACAACCACCGAAAAAAAAAAAGAGCATGGAAATCCAGTGCTCCAGTTTGGGGAATTACATTAAAAAACAGCAAGAGAACAGGGAGATGTAGGATGCAGAATGTACAGAAAACATACGAAGAGTAGAAGCAGATGAGAGGCCAGGGGCTGCCCCGCCTGATACAGGAAGTGTGTCACAAACACAGGGAGTAACACGTTAGCAAGGGGCGTTTACACAGGATTCAGAGGCCAGGGGCTGTGTTACCACCCCGCATGATACAGGAAGAGTGTCACAAACACAGGGAGTAACACGTCAGCAAGGGGCGTTTACACAGGATTCAGAGGCCAGGGCCTGTGTTACCACCCCGCATGATATAGGAAGAGTGTCACAAACACAGGGAGTAACACGTTAGCAAGGGGCGTTTACACAGGATTCAGAGGCCAGGGCCTGTGTTACCACCCCGCATGATACAGGAAGAGTGTCACAAACACAGGGAGTAACATGTTAGGAAGGGGCGTTTACACAGGATTCAGAAAGGCCTCGCCAACCACCATTCAGGGGAAAAAAAAAACATAACAGATGCTTATTTAAATGCTAAGAGAGCCTTTTCCTCCAGAGCAGGCTGAGAAGACCTTAATCTTTCACAAATAAAAGATTAACAGGAAGGTATTTTACATGGAAAGCCACTGCTGCTGCTGGAGATCAGCATGTAAAACAACTCCCCCCAGACAAAAGCGGACACCATTCAGGACAGGAAGCTGGCACGCAGGGCAGCGCCAAGCCAGCAGATGTGCTGGAGAGAAAGGCGAGGCTTAAAAAAAGGAACAGGGAGTAAATGGCCAGCGTCGAGCGACACGTGCAGCGCTGCCTCACAGCATCACGGTACTCTCTCATGTAGCCTCTAGTCAAGCTTAAACTGCTTCTGATCCAGGGTCAAAGTATCCTTGGTGTAATCGCAAGGCTCCCTTGGAATGCAGCTCCTTTTTTTGTGATCAGAGGCATCCTAACCCTAACCCCATGTGTGTGAAGAGAGAACACATATGGACCCTTGAATACTATGAACAGTATAGGTCTCATGCGAGTCATGTTTTTCTGACCGCCTATGGGCCCCTCTGCCTGGGGTCAGTACTCCAGCACACGTGGTCGAGCCACGGCGCCATGGGCTCCGCCAGGAAGGGAAGGAATCAGCATGCAGCCAGCACAGCGGACCAAGGATATGTCTATGTCTGTTACCTGCTCATCGTAAAAAGGAGTTCACATCTGCATGCAATCTCTCCTATAAATACACGAACACGTCTGCCAGAGATGATCTGAGGAGAAGACATAAAAGTAAATGCCACCCACACACTGGAGGAACACTATTTCACCAACTGATCTGAATTTTTAATCTCTGAATTTGCTTTTGCTCCATTTATGGAACGTCTAAAAATAAAAAAATGAAAAGGTTTAACCAAGCAATGCTGTTAATCCTGATACCCATCAACAGAACCAACATATAAATGTAAAGGATAACACCTAACCCAAGTACAACCTGTTTACTACAGGCCAAAGCAGTCACAAACTGTTGAAAGTCAATACCTGCCTGGAAATGAGAACCAATGGCACTTTCTACGGGCAACCCCACCCACATGTGATCCTGCCCCAAACATCCACCAGGCCCCCGTCACCCCACCAGCCTGTCTCCTAATGCTGATTACATCTTCTTCTTCGCCCAAGGGAACAGCATCCATACTCCGTTTTGGTAACCGTGATACTGAAAAGTTCACCTGATTATTTATAATTCTACCATCTCTCCTCAACACTTCATCACAGCTTGTTCTTCTAACTGTTGTCTTGAACTGTGCTATTTAAGTAGAAACTCTGGGGTGGCAATTAGTGGGGGAGGAGGTGAACCACACTTACGTCAGCACTGGTGGGTCACTCCATCTTTAGGTCAAACAAAGGAACACCAACTGCTGCAGTGAAAGGCGGAAGGCAGCCGATAAGCAGGAAGCCAGTCAAGAACGTTCTGCAAGGTTCCCAGCAAATGCTGCTGCAACACAAACCACTTCAATGGACAAAGGCAGCACAAGGAGGCCATCGACGGCTCACAGCACCTGCAGAGCATAGCTGTCATGTGACCCCTGGCCTTCTGACCCCATAAAGCCAGTATCACTCTGGGTGCTGCTTCTGATCTGAGGGACCTTGAGAGACTCTTATTAATGAGCTGAGAACCGTGGTTCCGCCCAGCAACGCCAAAGTAGGGCAGAGAACGCTGGGGCACGTGAGGTTGATGTGTGTTAGAAGCCAGATGGCCAGTCTCACAAGAAGGTTGGGGACGGCTGGGTAACAGACTTCACACCAGCAGATCCCTGGTGGACAGACAGCATTAAAAAACACGGCTGCCATCCTGAGTGCAGGCAGGCCGACGATGGTATCTGGGGAGAGGCAGAGACTTCAAACAGGACACGGATCAAGTGGAGTGCTGGTGGTGGTGAGAACCACCAGGGATGTCCGCATGGAATGGGGATTACTGAAAGATGAAGTGAAACTGAAAAGGGGGTGTCGACATTTCAAACTGCAGATAATTACTGCCTATAATTACTAAACGATGGGTGGGGGGGGCAGCAATGGGTTCACAGGTAGGGGTTAGTTTTTTGGTTACTCCCACGAGCCAAAAAAAAAAAGTGAGAATGAAGCCTGACATTTCCACGAAACCAGGTGTGTACTACACTGGTGGGAATGCACTGCTGTGGACACACAGAGGTAAATAAAGAAACATCGGTGAGCATCGGTGATGCAGGAACATAACATGAAAACACTAAGCGTGGGACACACACAAAGCGTGAGCATGTCTTTCACACCAGAACCACCAGACCAGCTTCACTGAGGACATGCATGACGTCTCGGGAGTGTTATGGGACCTCGGCATGCACAAACATGCCTGGGGGGGGGTTGAGCAGCCACACCCAACAGACATGCACCTCACCCAGTACTAGAACAGAGCATGGCACACACTAACAGACTAGCACATATCCTGGACTGCTCTCAGAAAGCCTCACCGAAACCAATGGGGCCTCCAGCAAGACCTGGCCGCACATAAGACTTCCCCAAGCAGGACAGCTGGGCGGGTGCCCCACAATGGAAAGATAAGGAATAGCAAAGAGAAAGAATAGCAAAGAGCACTCAAACAATAGTGTGTCCTGTGTAAACCCATTGGCAGATACTGTCCTGTATGGCTGGAGCGCTACCAGTCTTCACATCTTCAGCACAGGATGTGCTAATGAAGCTCAGCCATCTCAAACCTTCACAGAACTGAGCTACCAAAAACTACACAAAAGCCCTTACCTTTAGAAGCTGAGGGTCCAGTTGGAGAAGCAAGCAGCAGGGGGAGAAAGAAAAACAAAAAATGTAACATTCATTCAAAATCTTTTCCACATACTGGGCTCCAACACCCCCAAAGATGACACTGATACGGCCAGGCGTGACATGGAGCTCGGACACTCACACTTGGTCTGAGAGGAGAAGGCCAGAGTAAGCCTGGCAAAAAGCTCGTTATTCTCGAAGCGCTCCTCTTTCGCTTTGGTCCAAATGCTGCTCTCAGACAGGTCCTCGGGCCCAAGCTGGTGGAACAAAGACACCGTGAATGTGTCATGCGCTCCACCTCATCATCAGAACCTGCGGCACATTACCTCACGCAGACACACACTGAACCAGAGCCCGCTTTGCGCCCCAGGGAACCGTGACCCTGCGCAGGGATGGCAGTGCAGCCCGTAAGCGCTCGTGTCTTCACCCTCATTACGACCTGGGCTCATTTTCCCCCATCACACAAAAGGGCAGCATGAGAATAGCTCGCTTAGAGCGAGGAGATGGAATTAAAAGATGTTCCCCTTTCTTCTCAGCTCCGACTAACAATTACATTTCCTGATTCTTTTTTTTTGTGCCTTTCTCATATCGAGGATAGAGGGAGGCACGCAACGAGTGAAAGGTACTGATTCCCACGGAGGCAGACCTTTCATTATCCAGCGCAGCAATTCGGTATGGTGGGGGGGGGGGGGGGGAAGTATGAAGCGGGGGCAGAGGGGGGGGGGGGGGGGGGGTTAATTTAAATTAAAAAGAGAATCTTTTCGTTGCGGCTGCAATTT
>JAAGVU020000002.1:3244918-3261679 GCA_011763525.2 Mormyrus iriodes
GGTGGAGGTGGTGGTGGAGGTAACCCAGTCTGTCCTGGGAGAGGAGGTGGAGGGGGTGGAGGCAGTAACCCAGTCTGTCCTGGGAGAGGAGGTGGAGGGGGTGGAGGCAGTAACCCAGTCTGCCCAGGCAGCGGAGGTGGAGGAGGGGGAGGGGGCATCCCAGCATTCCCAGGAACAGTTGGAGGCTGAGGCACAGGTGCAGGCACAGTTATGACCTTCGTCTTAGCATCCTCCAGGTCCTTGGAGAGCTTTTCTATCTGTGGAAGAAGAATTTCATCAGACAGTTTAAGGTGAAGGTGGTCTGCCATTAAATCTTCAATCTAGGCCCCAATGGGCCAATCCACTGCACACTGCCTGTCAAATGCCAGGAATACATTACACCTTCGTCCAGTATGTCTCATACAAAGATAGACTTATTGGCACTAATAAAAAATTTCATTACTTATTAGTATAATTGTGAGACAGTCTGTATCTTGAAATCCCATGCCGGTACAGAGCAAGTCTTTCATTTAAGAAGAAAATTGGATCCCTCTATACAATGACTGAGCTAATGGGTTTGAAGGCAGCAGCAAGAGTCTGCAGTTCAGAGGATGTGTTCATCTGAAGGGGAATCAAGGCAGAGATGCGATGTCTATTTCCACTCTCCCACGTGGCTCACGTCCACCCAGATGGGCAGCAGGGTGGACAGACTTAGGGGAGCAGTCCAGCCGTTGCTGGGTGACTATAACAGACCGAGCGCTTGCTCTCTCTGCCAGATGCTGGGTGGGGGGGGGGGGGGGGGGGTTATGTTTTTTTCTGCTGCCCTGAAAATACGGGCAATGGAAGGCAGGGCAGAAACAGCCCTGTCCGAACCAGAACATTTTCTACAGGCAAGGTGGACAGGGAGGACTGGACAGGAGCACAAGATAACTAGCATACCAGAGAGAATGCACATTTATGGTACGTCTGTTAGAAAAAACATAACATCCACCCTTGTCAGCCATTGAGCCTCAATTATTATTAGTGATTGTGCTACCCCACCCACCCCCCTATTGACAGGCAGCTTCCCATTACAGGCGAGGTAATGGACTCCCACACTCTTCTTCACAGCTCACGGTCATACAGTAGCTTCAGTATGTCAGACAGCAGACAGCAGACATTCAAGGTTTCGGTGAGCATTGCCATTCAGAGAAGCCCACAAACAAAAGTACAGCAGGGGGAGTAGTTAGAGCTGGCAAATAAAATCTGGGAGTGATTACATATTCATCTAACTCCAAGATTCAGCGATATGGTGCTAAATGCAGAACAGATTGTTTACGAAAACCTGCTCTCTGACCAACAAATATACAGGCAATACGTTCACCTCCTTCTTTCTTTAACAGGCTTAGTCATAACACATTTTTAGGTAATTGTTGGAATAAATGCACGCCTTCACTGAAGTGATACGTTTAAACCTTAAACTTTTGCTCTGCTGTCGACTTGATGCTGTGCGCTTTGATAGTGAGGCTGCTGGCTGCTACAGCTTGGAAGCATAACAACAGGGAGAGTAATAGGGGACAGCCAATGACACGGCTCCATGGTGAGGGAAAGCGCAAAGCGATTGGGTGGTGAAGAAGGGGAGGTGGGGGTGGGCCAGCACCTGCTCTTTAAGCTGGATGATGTCTTCCTGGAGTATCTGGTTCTCCTTCTCCTTCTCCAACTTCTCCTGCCCCAGCTGGTCCTTCTCAGAGCTGAGCTCCCGCACCTTCTGATCGTAGTCCCCTTCCATCTTTTTCAGCTCCACCTGCAGCTCGTGGCGTGCGGTCAGCTCTGAGTCCAACTGCCAAACGGGAAGCAAACCCAAAACATGAACTAGGCAGTCAACTGAGGGTCCAGGAAATCAACCACCCTCTCCACCCTCATCATGACACTGCCACTGCCACATTCGCGCAGATTATACCCAATTACACATCCAGAGGACTTAATTGTGCTGTGATTGTAGAGGAAAGCGGTAGAGATCAGAATGTGTCCATCACTGAGCTGCCAGGAGATTGATGCTGGCAACACAGGGAGGGAAATTGAAGGGTTGGTGCAGAGATTTTCCATCATACCATTTTGGATGAAATTTTGGGTTTACATATTTGTGTGTGTGTGTGTGTGTGTGTGTGTGTGTGTGTGTGTGTGTGAGTGAGAGAGAAAGAATAAAATGCACAAAGATGTGTGTTCTGTGAGAAACAGCTCTCTCAATGACCTGGATGCCTCATTCTGCTGCCATGATGAACCCCAACCCTGGAAAAATACAGAGATGGTACCTTTTTCTCCAACTCCAGGGCTTTGGCTTCACTCATCTCCACCTTGGTTTTGTCCACCATGTTGTCTGTGGGGAGGGGAGAGGGGGGGTTGTCGACTGAGATGAAAAGGCGATACAGGCCAGGAACACCTGACCGGACTCCTCTCTCCCCCCCAATCAGGGAATGAGTGCCATTAGCGTCTAATTCTGACAGCTGATTTGGCTTGGAGTGAAAGGAACACAACGAATTTCCAGTGTTCCGCTGAGATCATCAAGAGCCACTCGGCGAAGAGAAAAGGCACAGCTGCTAAACAAAACAATTTCGCTCGACATTCCCGCTCACAAAGACCGGCAGAGCATTTATTCTGGATGGGATTTGGCACCCGAGTTCAAGCCTGTGTCTTTACGAGGTGGGTAATGGGTGCACAGGTGCGTGGGGAGTTGGGGTGGCGAGGGGGTGTTAGTATCGGCACATTTACACATATATTCAGGCTGAAGACATAGGCCACAGGCTGACTCCTGTTGGCATAGTTCCAAGGCAAGCTGTGGATTCAAACTGACCTCTGCGGCACACATTTCCCCCTGTCCCCAGCCGTCCCCAGTCCTCCCCACCAGGGTCTTACCAATTAACCCCTCCACGTCCAGTTTGAAGCTCCTGCACTTAAAGTCGGGGTCGCTGCCATTCCGGTGCAGGATGATCTGGCTGATACACTCATCAATCAGCTTGTAGTACTGCGGCCTGTTCGGACAGAGGGGGCAGTCTGCCTCAGTGCCTAACTAGGACAGTGCCAGATTACCCACCATTCCTGCGGTGGTCCGCCATAAGCACTCTGAGCTTCGTCAGGGTCCCGGGGTGTCATTACAGAGCCGACACAAAGCTCCAGCAGATGTTCCACGTTGGGTGACATCAGCATGCTAGGTTTAATGCCCCTGCTGAAGCCCTTCATAGCACAACCCACAACCTTCACCCTGCACAGTCAAACCCACGGGCAGGAGACATACTCACACATCACTTTCTTTATTACACCTTCTGTTTATGTTTCCCTCCTCCTCTGTTACAGCCCATGTGACAAATCAGCTTTATTGCAATTCCCCCGTGTGTTTGATTACCTACTATCTCAACGTGTGTGTGTGTGTGTGTGTGTGTGTGTGTGTGTGTGTGTGAGTGAGTGAGTGAGTGTGTGTGTGTGCGAGCGGCCTGCCCGTTGCTTGGGTGTCCCCTTCCTTACCCAGTTAGAGCGTGATGACTTTCATAACTTCATATTACTTTTCCGTGTCACTTTTTCAATTATTTCGTCTTCCTCCCCCAACTCGGCCATCTGTTTTAGCTGCAGTTCATTTGTAGAGCAACAGTGACATCTAGTGCTCATACATTTTACAAGGAGGTAGGCTGAAGTTGGAGATTAAAAAACAGCAGCAGCCCACCTCAAATTTCTAAATCACTTTTACTGTGATTTTGTGAAAAAGACACACTACACATGCTGTTAACTAGGCTTGCCCTCCTTACGAGTGTCTTGCTCGCCGCTTGTTACTATGAAAGATGGTTACTGACACTAAGTGTAGTTCTAAAGGGCACTTACAGATTTTAACACAACCAGCCATATAAATTAATTTGTCACCCATCTCAGCCAGGTTAGTATTCCAATTTCTGGCACACACCCTGACAGGAGTTTAAACACACTAACCTACACAGCATGCGTTTTAAGGCACAGCAGCATGTGCAAGTAAATGCCTGAACTAATGTTGGAAAGCATGTGGATCAGTTTGTTCATTTTAAGATTTAAATCCAACTGTAATGCAGAAAAAAAATACTGATGTTTCATTATAAGCCATGCCCCTCCACATACATCGTAAATTATACAAGGCACATTAGCCCTCACGATAATCAATTATACACAGGGACAAATCCATACAGGCACTGCTCCCATTACCCAGGGGCCTGCAGGCTGTCCATCAATTGGGCACTTGCCACGTCGCCACGACAACAGAAGCTGCAATCAGGGGTGATGAATTCCAGTGGCAGAACTTACCATTTCCTGTTCTATCCCTGTCAGCATCACTCTGTTCTCTGGGGTTGGCAATGATACAATTTCATCAACTCCCCCCCACCCAAGCCTCTGAGAGCTGTGAATCTCAGTATGAGAACATCATTTTCCAGCCTGAGAGCCCATCAGCCAAAATCACACCACGTCAGAGAGCGGCAAGTGGCACAGATGGCTGGCTGGCTACGCACAGACTTTCGCACACCCTGGGCAAAGCACCCTCAGTCCTCGCATCTTCTGCATTCCGGCCTGCAGCCGTTTTGTTAGGTATCATCCTCCCCTTGTTACCTGTGCAGGTAGAGAGAAGGCAGAGCTTGAAGGAGATGGGAATGGCATGGCTCTCACCTGACCATGTAGTCATTGCGGATGAGGAGGAGGTGCTGCAGGACAGACAGAAAGTGTGCCTCCGCCTTGGAGTCTTTCACTGTGTTCATCAGGATCTGGAAGATCTCCATCATATCAGTGAAGTATTGAGTTAAGGGCTAGTCTCTGCATGATTCCAGAATAATGAAATTGCCACAGTTCTTGCCTGCCCCAGAGGTCACTTCCCATAGAAATCCCATTGGCTACAGATCATACCATTTGGTGTTTGGTGACATAAAGGCTTTAGTTCTCCTTCACAAGACAAAAAACACTGAAGCCAGCTTATTAAGAAAAGTCATCCATTACCCTCACAAAACTATACATATGTAATTATAGATGCATCACATAAAATAGCAAATGTTGATGTACTTCAACAGTTCTGTGCCATATTTGTGACTCTTTGCATGATTTACAAATGAAGAACTACTCATGGTACATATACCGTTTATACTTAAAGCTGTAAATTGCAATAGAATTTCATGTAGTGAAAAAGTGCCGTACACCAGGAGACACCTGGTGGTTAAAATAAGTATTACATATAACTACAAAATGTTTTTGGCAGCACTAATCCATCCAATTTCCAGATCACAGGATATTCCATCTCAACTCGCACATCGTCTAGTCGAGCCTTGAGCTCCTCAGAGTCTTCTTCTGCCTGTTCATCGAAGACCAGCAGCTGCACCCTAAGCTCTTCATTCTCGATGGTCCGGACATCCTGTGAACGCACACATGCGCAGACACACGCAAAGGGTCAAGGTCGTGCTATGGCCATTTCCCACAACTCTCAATATGGCTGCTTTTGCCCTCGTAAAATGAAGAGACACAGATGCATTTAAAAGTTGTGGAATATGGGCTGGGGGGTGGAGGGCTGGTTGGAAGGTACCTTGAGGAGGTTTCTGAAGCCCAGCCTGTTGAGCTCTGAGCGAATGTGGATCCTGAAGTCCAGCTCCTCTCCTCGGCTGATCAGGGCATTGATCAGCTGCATGCAGCCAGCCTACACACACACACACACACACACACACACACACATTACTGCATTGAACACACAGGTCAGCAAAATGCATACATATATGCCTTCTACAGGAAAGGGACAACCGCTTCAGAAAAATTATGGCCTTTTCACAAAATCAACACAGACTCACAAACTATCATTATCTGACCATGTAAGACTCAAGCATGACAGCCGGGTTACCTTGAGGGCTATGACAGGTTTCTGCATTCCTGACAGCAAGGGCTGGAATCGCTCTATGTCCTGCTCCTCAGCATACTCTGTGATAGCTTCCAGCACACGCTCCTGTCTGAGAGGGGCAGAGGAAATACATACCAAATCACAGAGCTATATAGCACCATTAAACTAGGCAAAAAGTAATTTAGATAAGAAAGCATACTACAGTGCCAATCCCATTAAGAACCTGAGGCTCTCTTTGGAAATTGCAGTCAACAAGCGACATCCAACCAACCTAAAGGACTTGGAACAAGTCTGTCATGAAGAATGGGCAAAACTCATTCCTGAACAGTGCAGACAAAAAAGCTGGTACAAACTTACCCCAAAATACTTTATTTTTTGCCGTTATTGCAGCAAAAGGTGGCTATACCAAATACTAATGGGTATTTTCTAGTTTATTTTCTTTAAAAGATTTGCTGACAAATTGATTTTGACTTGGAAATTTTTCTTTCAGAAACTGAGTTTGCACTAAAAATACTGACAAAGAATGCATGCATGTACCATTTATAATTCAGGAAAATCTGATCATTTTAAACGGGAGTTCAAAACTGTTGCAGTAAGGCACTGTAAATAGTGATGTATTGTGTGTGCTACATAAATAACCACCACGTCTACAGAATGGTGCATGTAAGACCACCCCCCCGCCCTCACTCTTCATCTATAAAGCAAGGCGGTTGCTTACAGATTCTCTGGGCTTTCCAAAATACAGATGGCTGACAACAGCTTGACAGTATCCACCATCATATGGGGCACCCTGGGGTTGATGGCCCTCACCAGCAGGGGGATGCCATCCGTCGAGGTGAGCATGGCTTTCAGGCCGTGCTGAGGGACAGAGAAAAGGCAAGATGAATGCTGCGCTCTGGCCGCCCACAGCGCTCAGCCGAAGTAACGATGCCCAGCCCTAGGCTTGGGTCCCGCAGCGGGACTCACCCACCTTATTGTTCATGAAGGCCTTCAGGCAGCGGATGATCTCATGCTGACACTTGACTCTGGAAGGACCAGGAGGAGAGAAAGCACAGTTTGAGCACAGGCCACACACCACGGGAGGCGATAGGAGGTGCAGCATGAAGGCAGGGTCCTCACGAGTATTCGTCTCTCTCATCCTGGAGTCTCTTCAAATAGCTGAGCAGCAGGGCAAGTCCCTCGTCCCCAAATGTCTGGACCCAGCTGTGAAATGGAGATTTAACGAGCAAAATTATAGTCTACTTCACAATAGAGATGCCCACTCAATCAGGATCAAAATAAACCACATTTCTTTGTGGTTTTACACCTCACGTCCAGTATTCTTAGGGTAAAAATATGCTCAGTCTGTTAAAAAGCTGACATTAAACTGATGCTATAATAAATTAGGCCCTAAAGGAACATACAAGGGGAAGACCTCTATATGCTGAGCCAATAAACCCACAAAATCAAGAGAAGAGAATTAAAGCAAGACAGACTGTCTCCAGAACAGTCCAAAAATTAAAAAAAGCTGGAGAAGGCAAGGAACTCACTTATAATGGCCTAACCTGAAAAATATATTAACCTCCTTTCCATCTGTGGGACAAATCAACAACAGACATGATGGACACAGACCACAGGCTGATAGTAAGACATGAGCGAGAGCCTGCTCCCTAAAGCCTTCCACTGAACTGACGACTCACAGCAGCCACTCTCTACCATCACAGTAATCTCTCTCGTGATCACAGTAATCTCACTGTTCTTAAATCATCCCCGGTCTCCTACTGCCATTAAAAATGAAGTTTCTTTGATTTAAAAAAAAAAAAACAAAAAAAAAACGGTTGAGCGCCATACGAGCACTGTGATAAATTACTTTGAATTTAGACAGATACCAGAGAATCCTCAGACATCACATTACATCAGTTTCCTCTCCGTAGGCCAGTCGGGTTGCAACAATGAAAGCGACTCAAATATCTCACCTCCTTCCTAACGTTGTCCTGCAGCTGGACAACTAATCCCAGCTGTTTTCAAATTACCTTTGAAATGATAACAGAATAAGAATGCGAAATATAGTCTAACTGGACATATGGAGGACACTTGGATGCTATATTTTTATGAAAATGTGAACGAGGAACACAAGGGAGGACAGGTTAGGTTTATGCCTTGGAATTTGGGAATCAAGAGAGACAAAAAGACCTACATCTGGACAAATGTGCCCTGGAGCGAGTGACAAGATCTGTATGTGTGCGTGTCTCACTTCCTGCATATAAACGCGAGGTTCCGGGTTTGTGTGGCTGTATGTGTAAGCATAGACATTCACATGTCACACCTCACAGGATTGTTGCTAAGCGACACTCGCAGAGACTCCAGGCAGCTCAGTAATTGGCTATCCCTCAGGTCTCCCTTCAGCTCCTGGATGTACATCACCGCAGACCTGGAGCTCTCCTTCTGGCTCTGACCCTGGAGGCACAAAGAGGAACTTGAATTTAATCCAGTATTACATGGAAACCTGACTCTGCAGAGAGGGACTGTGATTTGGGTGGGCCTGCCAGTCTATCGGTCATTCACCGCTTTGGAGGTGTGCAGATACTGGGACACCATCTCCCTCTTGATGGCGATGTCTTTCTCTCGGAGAGGCTGCTGCTTCTCTTCATTAAGGTTCATGTCCACCTAGAGGGACAAGGGAGGCAGTGACCATAACCCTATGCAGGGTCAAAAATGCAGGACAAAACATATTACGCAGCTATGCTCATCAGAACTAACCAAGCAGACCCATTATGCTTTAGTGTTCTGTCCATCTATAACCTTTACACCTGACCTGTGAAATGCAACCAATCAGGATCAGGCACATTTACAATGTAACAATGTAGAGTCATTATAAGGCTAATGACTGATTTTTTTTTCTCTTTGCCATTAACCTCAGTACTGGAATACCTGTTGGGTTTATGCAAGCAGTGTTCATTAATAAGTAAGTCCAGCACCCTGAGCCCCCAGCACTACCTGCTAATGACATCTGGGTCAGACACGTACCAGCATCTGCTCAAACAGCTCCAGCACATACTCATCAGGGTGGTCGTGCATCTGGGAGGGCACCTCATACTGCGTGGCCAAGGAGTGTCGCTGGGTAGGAGGCAGCGGCTTCTCCTTCTCCTTCTTCATTCGCATACTGGTGAACCGTTCCAGCTGTTCGGGGAGGCAGGATAGATAACTGAGTGATTGTTATTATTTTGAAGAAGTCAGATGTTAAAACATAACTCAGATTTTCAGCACAGACATCTTCACCTCATTTAGTTTTTAGGCCATAAAGCCTCATCCTAACTTGCTGGGTGCTTGGCCCTAACGAAGCGGCATGAAAAGCACCACAAATATATCAGTTGCGTGAGCGCAGCATTTCTAGTTACCTGTGCACAGTTAACAAGCTCAGGACAGGGAAGCCACAGTATTAGTTCAGTCAGGAAAACTATTAGAACAGTGAAGAGTTGATGTGCACTTTCAGAATGGAAACTTATAAGCAGGGTGTCCCCTGGGATGGAGCGTGTAGATCTCTAGTTCAAAACGAAGCCATGGTGTGATGCCAGACATCTGCAGGACAGCATTAATAAGCCGTTATCCAAAAGGCCTGATCCAAAAATCACCCTTCAATTCCAGACTGGGTCATCGAAAGCCCATGGCTTCCAACCAGGTGTTTCCAGGACCAGGGCTGAGGGGTGTTTGGGACAGAAGGAAGACTAGCCTGATAGTGGAATATGTAAGTATTCCAGAACAGTAGGTATGCATATAGGGTTAAGTGCATAAGCTAGGATAACACGCACACAAAACTCACAAAACCAGACAACTAAGATCTTAAGATTTAATGGACGACAGGCAGATGGAGGGCCTGTTACCTACCTCATCTGGAATCAGCCGTTTGAAAGTCTGTTCGGAGAAAGAAAGTAAGACGAGGGAAGAGACAGAATGATAGAATTAGACCAAAATATGCAGTAAATAGCTGCCAGAGGTGAAAACGTCCATGCGGATCCAAAGTAACAACTATATTTTTGAGTCCATGGTGCATTCATTACAAAAAGATTCATAGCACATTTAAGGCCTAATTATCACAGCATGTGAAGTTAAAACTAAAATATTTAATTACTAGAATTTACTAGGACAAATCGTAAGAGCGTAAACTCTCCAAGAAGAAATTTAACTAAATTTCAGAACACAACAGAAAAAGCCTTTTGACAACAGGGGGCAGCAACATCCAAGAAATGTTTGTTCTGCACTTTACCACAATGATACAATATCACCAGAGGGGGCACTACAGTTCCACCAATAAAAGGCAGCAACACAAGAGGTTTAATAGGCAAGCATGCCATCAGACATCTCATTGATCATTGTATGCAGGGCTCCCAGCTTGACGGAATTGCCAGGAGCAAGATATCGGCAGAAACAAAGCTTGTCTGGCTTTGTGGCTGGAAGGACACCCATTTGGTGCCTCTGTCAGCTCACAGATCACTTCCCAGGTCAAAAATCGACCCCACATGGAGGGTGTAAACCACAGCACTGAACCTGGGCTTGACTTACTGCCTAAATCAGCTCCCATCCGCGAATGGTCTTCAGTTCTTATCTTCCCATAAAGGGCTCTGTGGTCCCCCTCACCACCAAGACACACTTATAATAAAACTTGCTTGTTGAATACTCACCAGGGGCAAGGAATTTGACAGGCTGGTAAAAGCAGGACTGCTGCCCGTCTCATCGATCGCTATGATGCCTGGAATGCTGGACAACTAGAAGACGAAATACCCTAACAAGGGCTGTTCTGCATAACCGGTACTCACTCCAAACGTCCCCACAATATGATAAAAGCCTGTTATTTTGACGTTGTGGGGACCATTTTTTGGTCTCCACATGCAGAAACTCAATTTTATAAAAATCCGTAACTACAATCAAAAAACTAAAAATGTCAAAAGTCTTGTTGGTTACTTATGGTTAAGGTCCCCAGAAAGATATAAATACAAATGTGTGCGTGAGTGCATACGTGCATGTGCATGTGTCTGCGTCTGCATGTATGTGTGTGAGTGACTAGGCACCGTGTACGGCCCAAGGGAGGGTGGAAACAGCTCAGATTCCTGGGACTTGTCTGCTAGCCCGGATCAAACAAATGTTTCGAATAGATGCTGATAAGTCCCGTACCACAAATGACCTTCTGCCACCTTTCTTCTTCACAAACCACCCCCTTTCTGCATTCCTCAGCTGGACACATTCCCTGTGCGTGTGAACATACACAAACTGACACCCAATGGCACAGACCACTCCCTACAATGTAGGTTAATGACGCATCATATGTGGGTTATAAAATGGTTGTCTGATTGAAAGGCTGCATTATTATTCAAATAAAGCAATGAGTTATCACTCAAATTTGCAGAATCGATGCAACACTGATTACTCCCAAAGTTCAACTACTGAGCAACAAACAGACCAAACCAATTTTAAGTCTGCTGCCCAATTTCAAACTAAGCCCAGAAAGTGCAAAGGTCACACAGGAAAAGAACAGGGCCATATTTGTCATTTCAGGCTGAGCGAACACACTTTCAATTTCAGCCTTTTACTGTAATTACTACTAGTATATTGTGTCAGTGCTTCCTTCGGTGGGGCGGTACAGCGGATGTTGGGTAGTTCTGCTTGTGCTGCTCACCGGTTCTGGAGTGGTTGACCCTGTCGCTTCTGATCACACACACATAACCCTCTGGTGTCTGATTTCAGTTGCCTCAGCCAGACCACGCCCAAGACCCAGCAGGCCCACACAAGGCATATCACTGAGCTTCAGGGCAGGAGGCCGACATGGACCCAAAATGAAATGAAATGCGATCCTGCAGTTTCTGTAGCGTCTGCCAGCAGGATCTGCTTACAAAGCTGAGGCACAACAAAGGCCGAAGCTCCTGATGGCACAGTGACAGATATGCCTGCACTGCCCACCTTGCAGCCATGTGCTCTCTGCAATGTCACTGTGGGGTGACCTAAGCCAAACCGGCCACACATCGTCACGCTAAAGCCACTTACAGGAATCTGTCAAGTTCCAAACTTATTGAGATCATCTAATCAAGAGGACCCTGGTTAAAGCAAAATATAAGTAACAAACTCTTTCACACACACAAAAAAAGCCAGTAACAAATTTGTTCTAATAAACACAGAAAGAACTCTACTCTCTTGCTATTAGTCATTCAATAACGGTCACTAATTGATTTGCATGATAATGTCTATAAAAATTATGTTTTGCCCTCATTTGTTTCTTCATTTATTGTTTTGCCAAAACTCTTCAACCAAGAAGCCGTTAAACTCTCACCAGAAGACTGACATGCCAAAACTAAACTGCAATTTCCTGAAAATGGTCATCTGTTTATTTACCAACAGATTTTAAGCATCATTTAACTTTTATTCCAAATTCCACAGAGGCCAGATGAACAAAAAAGAACCACAATTTGAAGCAACCCTCTCATCTGCCCGTACCAGTCACCGCTGTGGAACTCTTACATAAGAGGCCCACATCACAGCCACAGCAGCGGTGCAGCTCGGCCAAACACACTAGGCAGGACCATCGCCAAGCCACGAGACCCTCTCTCGGCACCAAAACATCTTTAAAAGTGGCCGGTTAGCACAGAAATGCAGAAAAAGGTTGTACATTCCTTTCAGACTCCACCAAAAGCATGTCCTAAATACATACGAGCTTTAAAGGGCCACGCACGTTAAGAAATATCGAGCCGTTCCTCTTTACGCTGCCGGGTGGCAGATTAACGCCTTACTGGTGAAATAGTCGAAGGAGTGCTACTTCTCTAACTGCGTCATCTGGTTTCATTGTCTAGCAGAGGCCCACAGACAGTCTGAAGACAAACTTTGCGTACCTGATGGAATGATATGCATCACTGCACTTCTGTGTACCTGTCCTGTGTTGTGTAAATCGTGACTGAAAACAGATAAACCAGGTCCTTCCAGTTGTCCAACTCCACACTAAAACCAGAAGCTTTTCAAACTAAATTAGATAGAGGGAGACAATGCAGTGTGGTGCTAAAAGTCAGCAGAGTCCAAAAACAGCCCTTTAAAGGTAGATGTCAAGTTACCTGCTACCATGAGTTGGGAGACTGCAGAGACCTTCAGTTTTTCTACGGGTATAAACCAAAAAGATTAAAATGTTCATACCAAACAGACTCGCTGCTAGAAGGCTAATGCCTACGACCACAGCCCTTTTCCTGCAAGCAGTATCATTTAAGCATATTTAAGTATGTATCTGCCAGCAATCCACTCCCCGTGGCAGTCTTGTTATTCGTGCACAGGCAGCACCAATGACAGGCGTTGCTTCCTCGTGACCAACGGCAACCATCTCGGGTGCTAAAGCAATGGATTGGCATCCCCAGAGTGAATGTCCTTTCAGTAGATGGTAAGGCCTACACATTTAGAGACAGCCCACTCTCATAAGCAAGAGCCCTTCTGACCAAGATTTTAACGCATGGTATCCACAGCAAAAATATAAGGCGGGTAACACTGGCAATTCCCCAAAATATACTGGAACTGCATTGGAACTTTTGGTGCACTTTCATAACCCAAAATATGTATAAGTACTAAAATTCCCTTTGAAAAGTTAACCAGATGTAAGTCCAAGTACTTTCTGTACACCAAAGAGGAGACCAAGGTATGTTTCAAAACATTTCTTAATTGAAGTTTAAGGGCTTTAATTAATACACTCTTTATATTCTACTACCCTGTGAAATTGTGTTCTGTTGTGTCCAGCTGTTCATACCAACTCACCATCCCAACTCTAGACAATATTTATTCAGTACACCGTTAACAATGTTTATAAATTCAGGATGCAGAACTTACTTTGATCACAGAGAAAAAGTACAAAACCAAGGCCCTGTACTCAGACTGTGCTCCTGAATGTTTCAGAATTCTGCTTTATTCTTTACAAAGTTGACTTCATGGCTGGGAATCCTGATTTTCTGATATACACAAGGCTTGTAAAGGATCTCCAAACATTGGATGTCATATTAAACATTTAACTGACGTTAGTTGTCTAGTAGAAGTTAATTGGCAAAGAACACATGAAGGCTTAATTTACATTAACGATCTTCTGTATTATTTTCCACTTAAAATAACAACACATAATAATGACAACAAAACATAAAAATGTGTAATTTATAGCACAGTGCAGGAGTTCAGTAGTCAGTCAATTAGTCCATATATATGACATCCAACACGTGGAAGGGCGTGATCACTCAGATGATGTAATGTACGAGTCACACATTCCGCCATTAATAAAGAGGCAGTGTTAAAAACTTTGTTCGTGGTGTCATACAAACAAATGCACGCTGACCCTGTAACCACCTGGTTGTCATGGCTGCCTAGGTGACTGACACAGTGATGTCCTACTAGGGCTGGCAGGAAGTGGGGGGTGGGGAAACACCCAGCAGAGCTGCAGCAGAGGCAGATCTGCTCTGTATAGGATGTCGCCACTCCACGGGCCTGAGTCACCACGGGAAGGCAAGGAGAGATGGCCCCCGCCCAAGCAGGGAGCAAGAAAGGCCAAACAAAATGCAACAGGCCTGCAGATGCTTTTACACTCAAAAGAAGCATCCTGGACAGGCCAGGGGGTACATGACCAGGCCGCTGCACCCTGGGAGCTCTGTCAGATGAAGGCGGAGAGAGGGGAGGGGATGTAAAAAGAGGTATGTAGGTCCCAATCATGCCTCCTGATCACCATAGACAACAATTATGTCACAGAGAAAAACATGGTGTTGAGCACCAGATGGATCCCTACATGATCCTTGAACTTTTCACCATGAGCTCAGGCCATCAAAACAGAAACAAGAATTCTGGACCCCTCCTAATGATGCATCACATTTTAGGGACTGTAATTCAGGATTGGTCGCCTTGCGTACTGCCATTGTCTTTTTTACTTAAAGGACAGAACTCAGGGGACAGTCAGTATGGGATACAGCTTTCCGGGACTAACCATAGTTACTATGCGTACTATGTTACTATGTATAAAACTTGCCTCACCCTGGCTCCCTTGATCTTATCACACGCAAAGGAGGTCAGATAATACTTGTGGTCATTTAAATATGTATAAGCAAGCAATTGCATCAGGCAGAGCTCAATTGACACCTCATTGCTCTTCTGCAAGAGGTCCACGCCACCTTAGACCTGTCCGCCAGCCGACTGCTGATAGGGGGCTGGGTTCTGCAGAATACCTTCTCCATGACCAACCCAGCCAACAACCAGCCCTTCAAACCAAATTATTTTCTTTTACTTGTCAGTTCCATTAGCCCAGATGCTCGCCACTTGCAGTATCTCTGCCTAACTGGCCAAGTTCCACAAGCCTGTCTTCCTCCTTGACACGTTGCCCTCTGCTTCACTGCAGAGATCTGGTTGGATTTTTCCCTGGTGTGTCGCCCCAACATCCGTGCAAGTGAAAGAGCATTCTGGAAAACACGGGCAGAGAGTAGCTCCAATACCCTAATGTGCAATTGGAGCAGTAGAGAGGTGAGACCCTGAAGGCGTAATTCTCCAGTTCTGACTTTACCCCCCCACACACACACACACACACACACACACACACACACACACACACACACACCTTAGCTTCCCCTCATACACTTCAGTGGACTGACAGTTCAGAGTTTTTCAACAGCATCCCAACAGTAGGATTCTGAGCCACTGAAACCCATAGCCTCCAATAAGCTCCACCCCGGTGCTCCAGATCTGACAAGAGAAAGCAGAGGGGGCAAGGTTTAGGAGGGTCCTCGAGGGGCACAATGAGAAGCTTGACGTAGTGCCAGCCCCGTAACCCCACCAACCTCCAACTCAGCAAAATGACAGAATGCCTAATCCCTCCCACACTTGCTGCTGGAGTGAACAGATCATTGTGACACCCGCCGTCCTTCCCACAGCAGAACCACTCCCACCAGAATAAACACATTTCAACCAGACATCCCCACAACCACCACAAACACCGCCAGGCTGGGTTTAGTAGGCTGCTGCAACAGCATACGTATTTTCTGACGAAAAGTTAGCCACTAATCAGCAAAAAAGCTGACCAGAAGGGTCAGCTCACAGTGACCAGACAGGCATTGCCTAGCCACTGCTTTGCTGGAAACAACAAATATCAGCTCCACAGTGAGTAGAGTTCAATGTTTCATAAGCTGCAAGTACACACACCACATCATTGCAGATAAAGTGACATGCAACCTTCATATGGCCCCCATGATGCTGGAAAACAGAAGTAATCTCACCCTGAGCATACTGACAAATTTGTCATCATCTGAAACCCTATTAAAAACACTGTATAACTAGGGGAATAAAAATAAATGAAATTGGTATAAACATGATAAGAGGAGCATCTAACAAACATATGACTCTAGTTACCTATATGTAACATGAAAGCTTCCAGAGTCCCAAACCCACAGCTCAGTGATGCCACTTTAAATTTTAAAACATCTGGATGCAGCAAGCAGCTGTAAATTGTTAATAAATAGCCACACCTTTCAAATAAGCTTGTCTGGGAGCAGAGGTTTACAAGTTCAAGAATTAGATGGGCTTACCAAACACGCAAGTTGGAATAAGGATGAGCTGCATCAAAATAAATCAAGGTGAACTACCAGTCATTCAATCATTTAAAACTAAGGATCATCTCCTACTGACATCTCATCCAGGGTTCCGCCTGTCTTGTGCCCTGTGTTTCCTGGAATAGGCTGTAGGATCACCACACTCTTGACTGAATAAAAGGTTATGGAAAAAGCATGCATATATGTATTAGGGATGGGAACAATATAGTCATTTTCAGTGCTTGAGTACCCAACAGGGCAAAAAAAAAAAAAGTATTTGAGTATTTTTTTGGGGGGGGGGGGGGGGGGGGGAAGAAAAACCGAAAAGGAAACCTGGGGTTGGGGGGTTTTTTTTAGTGGCCGGAATGC
>JAAGVU020000002.1:3274236-3300131 GCA_011763525.2 Mormyrus iriodes
ATCCCAGAAGTTTAACTGACTTGATGCTATACTCTGATTAAAAAGTGTTCCTTTAATTTTTTTGAGCAGTGTACTTTGGGGGGGGGCACAGCGAGGACGAGGCAGGAACGCCGGCCTCATAGCAGGGGCAATGTAGGCACACACACTGAAGTCTACCGGATTCTGCAGGAAATGCAACTGAGGCATAACTATTCAAAACTATTGTAATGTATGACTGAACACGAAACTACTGTCTTTGCCCATCGCGAGAAAGCGATCGTATATGTATGCCCGTCGTATCCAAGTGTGTTATGTTTCGTTTAGGCAGGAACCCCGTCACCCACCCGTCCCCCAGGTTTGATGTTCTCTTCAGATCTGCCTGTCAAGCGTAAGCTTTTTTTTAGCCAAAATGTCGAAGCAATATCCAACTAACAAATAGCTCCCCCCGGTGTCTACTTTGAGGAAAAGCTCGCCTGTTTATTGATCACTAAACTCGTATACGTCTGCAGGATGGCATATAATGTAATGGTATAACAGTCACATTCATATACTGAAATTATACCTCGGGGTATTTTAGTAAATTAATTATGATTAAAATGCATGCTGTAACCACTATTTTGGGTGACTTTGACTGTCAGAAGGGTTATGCAAATCTTATGCGACAAAAACTCGCCTTATTTGTCTTTAGTGTTTAGTGCATGGGTTCTTACAGGAACCTTGGATAGAATTCAGGTGGTTTGTGAAATTGGATGGTGAAAAAATACATTTTTATTTTCACTTCTAACAGAAATGTAGGATTTTCTACAATTATGAATACAGGTAACACATCATTAGTATGGGCAGTTTTTGTGATCGATGGGCAAGATGTAAATTTAGCCGTTTCCATTTTTTGCAGATGCAATCAGAACGGCTGGTGCCGGTACGCGGATGAGGTTAGTGAACACCTGCGTTGCATCATTTGTCACACTTGTGATGTTTTCTGCAAAACATTCCGACCTGTAACTAACCATATTTTTTTACTGTATTACCAGATACTACGCTGTAGCAACCTATTGTCACCATTTTGACAACACTCAATACTGTTCCCTTTGATAGCTGCGAATGCATTCTTTACATTCTCTAGAAAATTCTATAGCTGTCTTGTTCCCCTATCGCGAAATTCCAGCAGTCACTATATTGTCGGATGCCCAGCTCTCTTTTCTTTATTCTCAGTTGTAGCTGCTCCCTAACATGGATGTAAGCACACTCCTCTCAAAAGTCAGAGTGAGGAAAAGTGTGTGTTTTTAGGATTGGTCTAAAAGTTCATTTGCAGAATTGCTGTAGAATTGGCCTATTCTACAGCAATTGGATTAACCACAGCCATAATAGCCAATAGACTTGGCATTAAATAATAAAATTTCAATAATCATATTGTGTAATTCAGCATTCATGGCATTCACCATTTTAAGCAGTTCAATGAATTTCTCGTGTTTGTAAAATATGAAATTATAGTTTTATGATGAGCATGGTTTTATTTCAGAACTATGAAAATAGCCTGATTTTTTTTTCAGAGAATTGCAGTACATTACATAATGTAGGCCTGTTAGGCGTGCTTTTTAAAAACAAAGCAGAAAAACCTACCAGTTTTTGTTCTGTGTGACTACCTGTTTAACTGTTAGGCTATAGGTCTTGTCTCTTGGTGGTAACTTAATTGGAGTACTGGGCCCAAAACAAAAACTGTTTACCACCATAAGTCTTCTTTGAGAAGATGTTTGTCTGTGTTGTCACACTTACTGCAGACAATTTGGTAATTCCTTGTCCTTTTTAACAAGTGTTGCATGTGACTGGGTGCACCAAGAACTAAATGTCACAGAGCACTCTCAACTGGCACCTCCACAGTTGTTCTGGACGCCTGAGGAGACAACGACACTTTGCAGAGGCAGAAATCAAAACACCTTATATGCACCCAGTATTCAGGCGTGCTATATGTTAAATATTTTATTAACATACCAAGTGTAAGTATTAACAACACATCCTGCAACCCTGACCATGTTAAGCAGTTAGAAGTTGGATGGGTTTACAATACAACTATAGAGCTCTTGGGTAGTGGCTGGGACCAGCAATTTCACCGCATTGTCATTTACAACTTGTTTTATGGATTGTATTTCTACCAATGTTACATCTTAATGCCACTAAGCAGGCCTACAGAAACAGAATGGCTAAAATTGTGCTGTGCCTTAGGTCATAGTACAGATCACCTGCGTCTTCGTATAGTCCTCTGTCCCTGACATACATATTATGGAGTAATGTTATTATTACATAGTAATAAAAAAGGCATACAAACTGATGAGCAATACAGTCAGTAAAATTAGTAAACAACAATTCCATGATAGAACAAAGACACAATAATATTCAATCAGTGTTTTTTCAGCATGCAGCCTGGCGACATATAGAAAATAAAATACATTCCATAGATAGGGAGAGTCCACAGTCGGTTCATTAGAGGTCAAAGTTCATCTCACTTATAAGAGCTCCTTGCATCCCTAAGCGATCTGTCGTAGGGCATTGAGGCAAAGAACGAACCCCTCAGCTGGCAATTTATATAAAACACAATTAACAGTACCAACAAAAACAGCAGCAGGAAAATGACTATGTAGGTGGCTAAATCTGGTTTACTCAGCTCCCCTTCACGCAGTTCCCTGCCCGTGGGCTTGAGCAGCGCTGCAACGCTCACGGGTCCGTGCGAGATATTTAGGGGCGGCGCGTTGGTCTGGACAGTCAGATCAAAGCTCGTAGAGGCAGTGGAGTTCAGCAATATTTGCCTCAACATTTCCTTCCTCGATTTGGTTCAATGTTCAACTGAAACAAAAACAATCATTTGAAAATTTAATATAAACGTAGATAACCAAATATGAGAATTAGTTGTCATAATAAATATTTTTAAATAGCAAATTTGGTCCATATAACTCATAATTAAACGAAATATATGAATGAAAAATAAACAATATTATGACCCTTCCTAGTACCACGTCAGATTATATGATCTCGTTACTCACTTTAGGAACGTTGCTCAAAGCTCAGGTGAGGTTGAGAAGGTGGATGTCAGCGTCTGCATTCCTTAACCGCCCCAAACAAGCACGCTATCCAGTAGGGAAATGTCCATTAGAAACGAGGCTTGTAGTTGGTTATTTTCCAATAAATTCGGGTTTTTCCACACCGAGTGAAATGTAGTCCCTTGGACGTGACGTACTCCTACTTCAGATTTCCATCGGCAACTTGATTTTAAAATCGCGTCCTCGTAATGAAATCCATGTATGTTATCGGTGGATTTCTAGTCTCTGCGACTGAAAGTCAACGTTAAAGTTACAAACATCTACTGAAAAAATCCATTTTAAAAGCACTGAGCATTATCTGGTCATTTACTTTTTCATAAAACGTTAACGGTGTACTAAAATAATGCATACCTCAGCGTCGTCCTTGTTATATTGTTGAAGAATTATAATACACATGGTGAAAATACGGTCATTCGCAACGCCGATGGTGTTTCTTTTAAAGTACTTCCATACGTGCAGTACGTCCTCAGTTGAAATCTGGTGGGAGGCTGCCTTGCAACAATTGGAAGTCCTTCATTTGGAAAGGAACAAAAAACCCAAGACGGAAGACACTAACGTGAATGCCGGTTTCGACTCCTCCGTGTCTTAATGTATATTTATCACCAGCGGAAGTCGATATGCCTTATAACTAAACGCTTTTTAGCGTCCGGAGAAATTAGTACAGCGCAGCTGCTAAATAAATCCATATGTGTAATGCCCCAGGTTGTCGTTCACCAAAAAAAAATCATAATTCTATAAAGGTACCGACGACAAACACAAAATGGGTTTCGGCGCTCCGAGCCAGACGAAAGGAGACGCACGAAAAACAGCGATGCCTTTTCTAAACGGCCTGTCTTATTGCAAACAAAGTGACTGAAACAATTTCAGGTTAGTACAGAATGCCATGGAGCGTGCGAGGGGGCTGGGGGAATTAAAAGAGGTGGACCTGTGGCCCTCGATTAAAGGGGCAGCAGTCTGACTGCCCCATTCGGTGCAAACCGTTTCAGTTTCCATTACATTTAAGCAAATGTAGCACCCTTCATAAACTTGCTACCCTTCCTCATCCCTGGAAACCCACATTTGAACTTAACTTCTAGGTTTTAAAACCTGTGCAGACAGCTATATATGAGAACAATATCAAATTCAGCTCTACACATTATATGCTTGAAAAATGATCATTATGTGTAATGAAATGGCACGGGCCTGCATAAAAACACAATACTGAAAAATAATGATGCTGAAAGCAATGAAAAACCACATTTGTAAGTTAAAAATAAAAAAAGACCACACAATATGTACTGTGCATACTTTTAAGAAGTCAGAATGTTGATTTTACAGTTGAAAACCATGAAATGATAAGAGCATGAATATTCATAACATTTTCATATTCACCCAACATAAGTGTTCCATACATTTTTCTGGATATGATATTCGAAATGATATGACTACTGGATTGAATGAAATATTTGGGCTAGCTCTGTGCAGTCTTGTAATCATACTGTAAATCCATTTTATAACTAGATAAATGGCGTCTTGCTGTGGACTTTGGCACCAATGGGTGATCTTTTTATTGAAAAGTTCCATGTATTTAAAATCTGACAGTTATCTTCAAAGGGGAATTAGGGACCTCTGTGTATCTGCCAAGGCCTGAAGTCATTTGATTAGATCAGAAACACACAACTCTTATTTTTTACTGCTCTTTAAATCAGGATTTAGTCGTGTCAGAATTTCTGTATCTCCAAAATGAGCCATCAGGCAGCAGTTATTTGAGACCTATTCCCAGAAGTGCCAAAACTTTTTCCTGTAGTTTAATTCCCCATAAAGAACCAGCAGTAAAATGGCAAATATATGAATATCATATTTGTGTGAGGCATTTCTGACACCTGAACATACTTATGACAATTCACAAACTGTGAGAGCTGCTTGCAAACTGGGGCTGAATCCTTCTGTCGCAGCAGAATATAAAAGGTCCCCCCGGCCAGATTTCCATGCATCCAAAACATATCTGGGTAATTGGGTGGGAAAGGCGATTAGAGAAGCTTCCTTACAACGCCTCCATGTGTAGCCCCCTCTCCATAAGACCGACCCAGTTTCTATTACATATCTGCCTGAGGAGTACAGGTAGTATAGTGCTTAGACTGACATCTATATCCTGAATGTTTCCTGCCTAATTCTAGCCTACTGTTTTACTATGGAAAATGTCATAAACCTGGACTGACTCAGCTAAATATCCAGCTGAAAGCTGTGAGATGTTTTGTATAAAAGGTTCAGCTCAGAAAGCGGCAACCTAAAAAATCCACTAACTTCTCTCATCCTGGTTAATCAGTGGTACCTTTTCAGAGGCCCCAGGCAAAGCTTTACTTGGGAGGCCCCCCTACCAGGAAAATTGATGTTCATTTCACTTCCTCTGCAATGTGGGTAATTCAGGGGCCCTTGGCAACTGCTTATTATGCCCCTAAGCTAGAGCTGGCCCTGTGGTTGACACTACAGGGATAGTGAGGGTAGTCCCACTGTTATTGTCCGTCTTTGACCTGTCTTGACCTGTCTAATTCAGTGGCAGGGAATTAGTATCTAGCACTACGATGAGGGTTGGTCCTGTACCCCTGTCACTGTCATGGACACGACAGGAGAAAACCTTTTGCATTTCAGCTCCAGCCCAGGAAAAGGAAATCAACGAGATGGAGCTGCTATGAATTGGATGTCTCAGGGTTTCCATGCAATTAGTGCTCTCCTTGTAGGACAGGTAGTGTGTTACAATGCAGGAGAGCCATAGGGTGGCAAGGACACTAGGGCTTCCCCTTGTGATTGTGAAAGGTTCCATCCTTCTGTTTTCTTGCTATTAATGTAGAGTCACATCTATAAATAGAGTCCTTAACCTATACCATTAGCCTGTTCCCCATTTTATTGGCTGACTGGCTAGGCATTGGCCACACCTTCTGCCCTATCCGGGTTCACAGCATGCAGATTGCACACTTACAAGCTTCAATAACCCTCAGTAACAGCTTTTTGCCCTTGGAAATGCGATATTATCATATCATATCAATGCTGAGCATGGGCCTATTTTCATCATAACAGAAAAATTAATCATGAAACCAGCAGAAAGGTCTGTTTATTTGCTGTCTGAGTCACTGAGTTGATGTGTGTCATACACCTACATTATGGCACCTTCTAATGCCAGTAAAATGAGAACTCAGGGACTGTTGCCAATACGCTGAGGTGCAGGCAGCCTGGGGACGCATGGGCGATAGCTGGAATGGCCTCACAATTCAGCAAACAAACAAAATGCCACACCCAAAACATCAGCACACTCCCTGTCATACATTTATACTTATGCATTGTTAACTGGCCTTTCATCAGGTGTTTTACATGGTGTGCAGCTCACATTAATTGAAAGAGGAACAAATTTAAGAGCAATTAACCATCAATAGAAGAACTTTTCTTTCTGGAGAAAATCCAGTTAAGAAATTTTGCACAAATGTTTTGGAAAACACTATATATATATACACACACACACACACACACACACACACACACACACACACTTCTTCTTTCTGGTACCATTAAACACCAAAGATGAATAGGAACAGCATTGCTTCACATTCAAAATTCTATCATAATTCATACGTTCATAATTTTAGCCATAATTACCTTTTTGTACCTTGAGTCTAGTCTATTATTTTCACACACGTCAATGTTACAATTCTAAAAGGCTACAGAGCCAAACGCAAGATAACTGCAGAATATTCTATAGGTTGTCTTTTAAAGCCTTCTGCCTTCATTTGCAATTTGAATTTGATGAATTCCTTGCTTTTTATTTTTAGTCACATCAGCAGCATGAGAAGACAAACAGGAGCACCAAACATGATATTTATAGGCAGTCAGAATTATGACTTATGAGGAAGCAGTTTAGTTCTTGTATCTTGACGATTTGACCTATGATGTCTTTACAAAAACAGGACCTGACCAGACAGCAGTGGTGGGCAAAAGGAATGACAGCACCTGTAGACTCCTGCTCCTTCCTCACCCTCCATGCGGAGCGTTTGCTCTTTCCTGGACAGGTAATCTCTCTTAGGCTGATAGATACAGCAGCGAAGTAATAATAGTCATGAATCGACGAAGTTGCTATGACAGTGATAATCTCCCCAGGGCCAAAATACATCCATTTACCATCTCCAAAAGTCTACCAGGGAACCAAGGTAGCTCCAGGGATTTTGGAGATGTTTTGTCTGGCTCCAGCGTGCTGGTTGTGATCGGTCTGGGCTGGGCCTTGAGTTTTAGGCAGATTTACAATTGGGACCTCTACAGGTTGATAAGTGATAATGATAGCAATCAAAACACGGAATATGACTGCTGGATCTACCTACCTCCAAAATGACCTTACCACTTATCACTGTTTGTAGGGTTTTACTTATATTATATTTACAATCTGAATCTTAAAGGCTTTTTATTGTTTCTGATGTGTTTATGTTCAGTGGCTCTGTGACAAATACAGAGCTCCCACAATATACCTTAAAATAAAACTGAGAGCTTCCAGCTACTAAATTTAACAATGCGAAGAATTACTCAGACAGGTTCAAATAGGGTTTGGTTTGAAATACTGAAGAAGAACTATTTGCATCACCGCCATAGGATGTGATTAAATATGAAAAGACAAGCACTGAATCTCTACACCTTTTGCTTATTTGAATGGTAACAACAGCTGGAAACTTTGTGCTCTGGGAAAAAGGAACATCCCTATGCTTTGACAGGAGCAGTTATACATGAAAAAATAAATAACGTGAGAAATTTTTTGAGAATATTTTGTCATTTTGAGGGAGCGCAATCCTTATATTGTGGAAATGGCATCACTTGATCAGGTTACCATTATCAAGAGATGACAAAACGGTCTGTCAAGATAAGGAAATTGTTTCCCTGATATGTTGAAGTGGCATCTCTCGTTTTCAAAACTTCCTCTAAAAACGATTTAAGATGTCCCTCGAGACATCACATCCTCTTGGCGAGATAAATACTCCGTCTCTGTTTCTTTCTGGATCTGCACAAGATTGTGCTCTAAAAGCAATCAAACCTTGATCTCTCTTCTGAAACATTACATGTAGACAGGGGCGTAGCTAGAAATTCTGGACCCCCTGACAAAATGTCACCTTTGTCCTTGCCAGTATATTTTTTCAGGCATAGGGAGGAGGAGGGGGGTCCCTGGTAGATTCCACTGGGGGGTGGGGGGGAGGAGGTGATATTTTGTCAAGGGCCCCAGAATTTCTAGCTATAAAGTGCTGGGTCTCCTAAATCTGCCAAGATCTCCACACTCCTGCCTGTAGTCACTGTGTCATACTCCAAAAGGCCTATACAGACAGTCCATATGCAGCTGAAGCATGAGCTGCTGCACTGTTTTGTATTTGGATGGATGGATGTCCCTGGGGGAAAGGAGAAGGTCAGATGTTATCGATTCACAGAGGTGGCACCCGTCAGCCCCCAAAGGTACCATCAGATGGTCCAGTCAGGAATATTTGTAATTATCTTTACTATAGTGGAAATGTTTATATAACGATAGCAGACGCTTGAGAAAGGAACATTCCATGGTCCCCTTATTCTGACGGTGTTGTCGTGCCACCGTGTTCGTTTCCTGCAGCCCTCATATCTGCTATCGCTGGCCACTGTCTGTCAGTCCTCAGCAACTGGGCTGTACTCTTCAGCAATACTCATTCGTCATACACTGTTCCCTGTCCTGCTGGTCACCTGGCTGCTGAGCATCTGTGTGGGTTTGTGAGTGCTTCTCCTTGCTGTCCTTCTGAAGCACATCTCCTCTCCCCCTTCATGGTTTTTGACCACACAGCCTTGGGGGCACTGAGTTCCCTTTGTCTTACAGTGCCCACTAATTGCTACTCTCTTATCTGTCTGTTCATATCAGGTCTTTGAAATGTGCTTTACCATTTTCTGCATGTTAATTGGAAAAAAAACAAGAAACTGAATCAAAGTTTTAATATATGCAAAAAAGCTTAATTAATAATTTAAGTGAAGCACTCTATTGTTTCACTATCTAGCTGTGTCCAGATATCAGTGAAGGCTGTAAAAGTGCAGCTACTTGATGTGTTCTCACAGTTAAGTGTGAGATATTTGGTAAAGTCAGGGAACAGCAGCTGAGAGACACAAAGCAAAACTGATAAGCTGTCCGTTTCAGTTCTGTAAACCACAAGAAATAGACATCTTTAAGACCAAGGCTTTTAATCAAAGATGCAGACAATAAGATTTGACACACACAATATTTTGAAATCACACTATGGCTCAGTTTTATATTGATTAATTTAATGCTGAAAATACAATATACAAGATTTTAAAATATTGTCCCCTATTGAAAAATACAGTAGTATATTTAGAATGTCTATCTACTTTGCTATGAGTTTAGGCAGTTCTATTCTCTTCAATACTTTTTATTTACAAACAAATACATTTTTTTTTTACAAAGATTTAATTTGCTATTTGTAAAGGTGGCACCCACAGAATTTTCTTTTTCACAACAAAGAGAAATTGTCAAAGGCATTGTGAAACAGTGTTTGGAGTCAGTAACTAAGTATTACCTGAATGCAAAAAGCTTGTTTCATTGAGGACAGATTGGAATGCATGTATCTTCATGCATCAGTCATGCCTGCACTTAAGGGTAGTCTTCCCCGCTGATTCAGTGTAACGCTCCGGGCCAGGTGGTCTTTGTAGGACCTCACCTGCATCCCTTCTTGCAAAGTGCTGACTGATAATGGATCGACCAGTGAAGATAGTCTTTGCATGTGAGAAAGGCTCGATTAATTAGACAGCCTTTGTGGAGACATGCTTCAGAAGACATAGGCAGAGGCTTAAAGGTCCTTAACACCAAACTGGCTGTCTAAGGTGTGTATTGACTGAGCTATCACAGTGGTTGTTCTTCTGTTGTGCTGGTGATACTCTCGCCACCATTTCTCTCCCTCTAGAGGTTTAATTAGTCCAGACAGATAGCAATAGTGAAACTGTGCAAGGTGTCTACAGAGACACATAAAAATAACCTCGCGCAGCCGCATACATGTGCTACAAGAAAAAGTCTGCTTGGTATCGTGTGGAGCTCTAAGAGCTGCAAGAAGTTCATGACAGATGGTGCCCCTGAACACTATTTAAACCCCACACACACAAACACCCCTGCTGCCACGCTGCTTCCTCTCCCCAAAGGTACTGAACAATGAGTCCTTATAGCAACACCAGTGCTTTTCTCTGCCAGTCCGATCCAGTCCAGTAACCATCTCTGTTTGCTGTTAATCAGAACAGATGTGAGGCTATTCCTTCTTTTACCTTTGTTCTGCAAGCCATTACACCCTTTAACCTTTGCCTTCTTCTCCATGTGCTACACTTGTATCTTGCAGAATACAAAAATCAATGTGACCATTAGGACATTTGATTTATTCTTCACGCGTCATTCAGTGAGGTTTAAAGATCCCACAGAGGTACTAAAATGATAGATGTAAGGTTTTTTTGGTGCAGTGGACCACATAGTTAATTCTAAGGTGTAAAAAGGTGCCTGTGGCTTGTAACAGGGTTTTCGCTCTGCACAAACCTGTGCCACTTCACCGACAGCTTCAGTGCACCCTTAACAGGAGCTCCTGGCCAGGCGTACCTGCCTCAGGGCAGCTTGGGATCCTTCCCAAACTTGTCGCTAAGCTGCTGAATGAGGCTGGCCAGTTCTCCCGTGGCCTGGGACTTCTCTTCCAGGAGCTCGTAGCGGAGGCTGGAGATGTCCTGTTTGATCTCCTTCAACTCACCTGAAGAACACACAAGTTGCAGTGATATGCTCATAGAAACCAGATACGAGCTGCCGATGTTTGACAGTCAAGAGGGTCAGATTGGAGCCAGATAGCAACCAACAAAGAGCAGTCTCATGGACACAGGAGACTGGAAGCTTACTCTGACAACAGAAGTATTAATCATAGGAACAAGAGGCATTGCTGAGACAGAAAAACAAACTGCAGATGTAATGGTGGTCTTCCTGGTCTTCCTACACATCCTGAGCTGGCAAAGAAGCCCTTGTAGGACCTTATTTGTATTTCTAAACTAAAAGTGCTCTCACATCATTGTATAATGCCTAGACAAAAACAAAAAAATGTATTGGGGGAACATATTTCTCAAAGGCAATTTTAAAATCCTGTACTTTCACATGTCATCTAGATTTAATGAGACTTCTTTTAGGTTTATGTCTTTTTGGTGACTGAAGCTGCAGTATTTGTAGTTAGTGAACAGCTGATTGCACACCCAAAACAAAAGAATGTGAAATATTCAAACATTCATCTACATGTTTAAGAACAATGAAGTTCCTTATTCTGTTACCGGATACAGTTTCTATGTTATTTATAAATATTAAATATATATAGAAACTTCATTTTTTGTGATTGTAGAAGGGGGCTTTGCAATCTTTGGGCATAGCAAATTTCTGAGATGAACTATACCCAATCAGTAACACTGGTTTACAAGGTTTCTGTTGCCTTAATAATTTTTGATGTGCCAGATAGATTTTGTGATGCTGATTAAAGAAATAACTTCTAAAGTTTCACAGCACATAAGCTTTTTGAAAAATGGCCAGTTTTGTTATGATTATTATAAAATGTTTAAAACACGGTTATCAAAGAATTTTTCATGGAACGGCTCAGGTGTGTCTTTTACATACTTTCAATGCTGATTTAAGCATTGCGCTGATCATTTTTGCTTTCACCCATAGTTTTTCAGTGATGTCATTTTTAGCCTATATTGATAGTATATAATTCCTTTTTATGAACATATGGGAATATTTAAGAGGTATTATTAAATTTTTATATCTGAACATTTTTAGGACATTACAGAAGGGCGAATAGTACTGTAAGTCTGTTTTGCCAGAATTTACAGACTGTAACCTGTTTGGACATGTAGAATCAGAGTTTTGCTCTCTCTGATATGGAAAGTGAGTGGAGTCCCAGTATGTTGGTTAACTTCTGCTGGACCCATAAGAGGAATGTTCCTGAGGCCAAGTACAGCAGAAAAACACACACTTCTACCTTAAGGATTAGTAACCTCCACCATGCACATAAACTGTAAATATATGTATAGTGTAAGGTTTAATTGAATGCCACTCAAAATTCTTGTGTCATAGGAAAATTCCGATTAGATATTTGAATTCATTATGAACAATACTGTATGATTCACCTATTTTGATTTGTGAAACAAAAAGTAAAGATTTGTAGACCAGTGTAATTAAACAATATTGTTTAAATGTATTGTCTGACGACTGAAAGTAAATTTATCGACAAGTATACGCTTTGTGTCTCTGTCCACTGTTCCTACACAGGATACTGAAGGAAATGTGATATAATTTTTGCAAATGACTTGATGTGTCAGGAATGCAATTTTTGGTTAGTGACAGGCTGAAATAAAATGATCCTGTACATGAGCAACTGTAAGAAAGATGGTCAGTAATTAGTTACTTTCTAAGAAACTGGAAAATGTTGCCATAACTCAAATAGTGTTTAAGGGAGAGGGCTGACACACAAGCTTCCCCTGATCTACGAATCCAAAAGAAACAAGACAAGGACATCTGTCTTATGGAAAGACACATGGTTAGACATAATACTTAGAAAGATACAGCTTCACAGCAAAAGGCGCATGACCGTGGCAAGTGTGGAAATGGCCAACATGTAGACGGGATATAAAAGTTAATGAGGTTTTTACCTTCGTTGACTTCGTCATTCTCTCTGTCCACCTGGGCCCTCAGAACGTAACGCTTAATTAGCCGCTTCATGATTTTCTTGTGTGCAGAAGTGAAGGAAGGAGAAGTGGAGGGAAAGAAAAGAGAGAGAGGAAACGAAAAGAGGAAGAGAGTTTGACATGTAGAATTTCACACTCCCACACAGCATCACACACACAGACACAGATACACTCACGGCAAACATACACAATTTGTTGAAACTCTGAAATTTACTCACTGCCAATTTACTGTTCCTGAAGGCCTCTCCCACTGAGTTGTGAAGTGCTTACTAAGTAAACCTAGGGTACAAGCAGCTGGACATGCACCATATATTTTTACCTGCACTAGGCATCATGGGATATTGGAGGACTCCTAATGAGACTGTCAAAGCCCACCTACACTGCCATACAATAAAAAAAATACTTGCTGCATGCACAAGATTTTAAACTGAGAATTCTATCAATTAAGTGTACACAGTATCTGTGATCATTCAGCTAATGGATTTGATTTGGGCTCTGGAAATGTCAAACCTCATGCATTCATTAATACCTATAGCACTAGCTTCCTTAACAAGTCCCACAGTGCACCCCTTATTAACATCCCCTCAATCTTTCAGTGTCAGTCTGTATGACAGGTTGAATGTGCAATATCAACAGATAACTCGTCTTCCACACAGCAGTCTCCAACAAAATTACTTAACCAATAAGCATCTGTCCTGCCTTAATACTACCCTGTATTAATGAGGATGCCCAAGTTGACCTCAGTAATACAGATACTATGACCACAGTAATTAATGTGGCCACTCATTAGTAATCATGTGTATAATTACTGTGGCCAGATTTAGTTTCCAGTATAGTCTCTGTCCACAGACCTAGCCTACATTCTTTAATTATCTAGCTGCTTATTGGGTAAAATAAAGAGCTAAGCAATGATAATAATACATTTATGTCCTTCAAGTCGTCCTGTTTAAATTGAGAGGGTCTTAATCATCCAGAGCATGTGTGAGTATATTAAATAACCAGAAATCTTTGAGGATCTTAGACACCCTTAATATTAAGAATCAGTCGCGTATGGTAGGACACACCTGCCAATTTCTGCTATAATTTAAGAAACATCTATAGACAGAGTATTTGACTTTTTGCCAAGACTTACCTGGTATCGAGTTGGGTGTGTAATTGGCTTTTTCATTGTTAATTCGTCCCGGCCTCTGGGATGTGTTCGAAATCGACTCTGCAGAGATAGTTTGGATTACAATATTTTAAATTGCAGATTTATGTGGATTTAAATGAAGCAAATTCCTCCAGGGATTCTGGAGGGCGAGTGGAGTGGGACATGCATGAGAGTTTGCACTCTGCACCATGCTGGACATGGCAGTAAACTGTCAAGCCTCCTGAGCCCACGCAGCTCCAACCGGCACCCACAAGCAGCCCTGCCTTCGGTTTGCTGCTTTCAGCTCACCCTCACACCATGGTGCACCACTAGAACCTACTCTCCTGAAGCCCTCTATCATGACCCTTGTCTGCTGAGTCCTCATCATAACCTTTGACCTCTCACTTTGAAGTATGAGGAAAGTGTACCCTGTTCAAGGCCTCAAGTGAAATCCTTATTGAAAGCTCTCCAAAATGTGACCCTAATGCAGAGCTATTCAAATCATGATCCTCAAGGTACGACCACTACTGATTTTCTAGCCTTCCTTTACCCGTGAGCTGGGTGTGAAGCCTCTGAGGCTAATCAGAATCAGTAAGTATTAAACTAACTACCTGGGAGAACTGAAAACAAGGCCTGGATTTGGAACCGAGGGCCAGACTTGAAGAGCCCGACCCTAATGTCTTGCCATAATTTTATGATCTCCACCTGGCTATCATGATATGTATGCTCGAGCTTCTCACCTTGGGGCGTGAGTTAAGCATGCCCATCTCCACTTCGCTATCGTGGCTCCTGGCTTTGGCCTTACACAGCCGAACCACACACTGCTTACACCGGAGCACCAGATAGTAAAAGGACTTGGGACTGGGAACCAGGTTGAAAGGGGGTGGGAGGGTACGACCCTCGTCAAAGTAGGACAGCCACAGCTTGGAGCGGGCAAACTTCCACTCCACGTCAGCATCCTCCTGTACAGCAAAACACACAGCAGCAACCATTCATCTACATAGGTATTCAAACTATGCGGCACACCCCCCTGGTGGGGTGCAAAGGAACTGCAAGGGGGCACAGTTGAGGGAAAAAATTAATGGATCTGCGTGGGGGTTTGAGCTGTGGGAAACTGCAACTTTCAAAATTATGAAAAATAGAGAAACTTGCAGTGTCTAAAATTTCCCTGAACTTTGATAAGCTGTGTGCAAGAAACAGGAACATCATTCCCATTGACCTGCAAGGTAAAGTTTATTTTGGGGTCTGTGTGTGTGTGTGTGTGTGTGTGTGCGTGTGTGTGTGTGTGTGTGTGTTGGAGGTGAAATAAGAACAAATAGTTCTTAACTAAATTATTCTAACAAAGAATATATCAGCACTAGGGAAGCCCTGTCAACAAAAAAGTTTGTATACGACTGATCTACAGCATGTCCTTCTAATGTCACTGGAGACACGTTAAATTCATTTACTGGACAAAGATGAAGTATTATTTGTCCAAGAAAAAACAGTGATAACAACAACAACAATAATAATAATGATAATAGTAACAATAACCACCATCATTATCGTCTGAGAGCTTAAGAGTATTCTCACCTCAATCTCCTGGTAGGAGTTATTGATCATAGCAATCAACATGTTGAGGAGGACAACCACCATGGTGACATTGTAGACTCCATAGAGCACATAGCCAATGTTCTCTATAAACTTGTGGTCATACTTCAGGACCACCGAGATTACTTCAGACAGGCCGAAGATGGACCAGAACAAGGTCTTAAAGCTCTCCTCCACTCTGTAGAGCCAGAAAAAGACCACACATTTGATCAAAAAGCACTCAAATCTGTCATTATAAACTACGGTGACAGCAGATATTACTGAGAATGTAAAAAAAAACTCAACAAATTTAATCAAGGTTACAGTCTCACTGTTCTGCAAAAACCGATACTCCGACTGAACTCACAGGCAATGAATTGAATAGGGAAAAACAAAAGGAACTTTATTTTATTGATTAGTGCTCCATGACTTGTGTGCGTATAAGAATGTAAATAAGGGCTGAGCTGGAGCCTTTCAATAGACTCTTAGGTATAGAGCGTGATGACGAGAGAAATAAGGATTCAGATTCACTGTGGTTTGCAAAACCATACAATGACATTTAATGGGAAGTGTGTTAACCATATGGATGACTGACACCTCATTACAAAAGCAGGGGTTTTTCCTCATCGCTGACAGAATGATAAAATCACACACACACAGGAAATCTTTTTGAATAGAAGCCGAAGAGGTTACTCTTATGAATCACCCATTTGATTCATCAGTTGAATCATCCAGTTTTTCAAATGAATCTCATACCAGAACATTCACTTCTTAATGAACCTTTTGTAGGCTTCAGGTGGGGAAGTAGCAGCACAAGCTAGAGCAGCATTTCTGGAATGTATGGAGGCTAAAGACAGAATCCAAATGATCGGCCCTATGTAGAGAGGAGTCTAGAAGGATAGTGAAGCAAATTTCAAACGCTCACTAAACCTAACAATGATACTCACATATGACTTGGTAATATGTTGAAGATATCAATTACTATTATGGTCAAGCATGTCACATCAATATTCCTTACTTCGCATTATAGGACGCTGGGATAAAAGCCCATGGCTGTAACTTTGGACCTTTATAACACACAATTTAACAAATCCATAGATTTATTGTGCACCGAGTTAGTTCCCATGTGACTTTCAGGAATTCCATGCTATGCCCCAGGGCTACTGCACTGTGATGTTCTGTAAATGCCAAACAACCTGACTCCTGACCTGTCCTATAAAACCTAAAAATAGCAGTCCCCACAGAGTCTAACAGCAAAGTTCCCTAAAGAATCAAACATTTAACTGCCCTACGGCACCCAGCAGAGTCTTACTGTGAAGCAATTGAATTAATATCTCATTAAATTTAATATACTAATGGTATGATTACACTTTAGCATTTAATTAGCTGAAGCCTTTATTACGAGAGCTGCTTACTAGACTAGTGTTTTTCTATATATATAATCTGTATTCTATGTTAAACGTATGGGTCTCTGAGCATCTTACTATCACAGCATCAGAGTGAACCGACTGTCATATCAGTCCCAGGAGAGGCCCTGAGTCACCTCTTTTTTTCCAGTCAGCAAAGGCATTCACAGCTGGGGAAATTAATTTAATCTTATTATGCACTCAAGCATGAGTGTCCTTCATGTCCCCATCACTCTGCCCCCTAGAGGGAGAGCCAATTGGAGCAATTTCTTCTTCAGGTATTCATCTTATGCATGGAGTAATCGCAGAGCCTGGAGCTCATCCACAAGTTTGTCAGATGCTCAGTGAACAGAAACAATGCCCCCCCCCCCAAAAAAAGGGAATCTGGCCCAATATGTGATATATATGAGTAACTCTTTGGGGTTGTTACTGGGTGCCCGTCTGTCAAAGTTGTTGATAAGGACCTTGTTTTTGATATAGAGGGAATGGTCAGTGTGCAGGAGGTGTTGATGCTCCATGCCGAAAATTGCCGCAACTGTCCGCACAATCCTGCAGCGGTCGCAGTAAAAAACCCTGATGCAAAACTGAGGTTACACCCTGAAATTGCAAGTAACGTGGCAATATGTTCCCTGAGACTACCACTAATGGCATACTCCTGAGACAGATAGTTACAACATATATTCTTATTCTGCTTTGATGGAAATTACACTTCCTTATCTACTACCTACCTCCTGTGGCTTTTACTAGTTCCCTCTCATAGCACCGTAATGATTAACCATGGAGTCATAATCAGAGCACTTTGTAACACTGCGAGCTCCCTGCTGGAAGCTCGGCCTCAGCTGCTCCTCTCAATCTGTTTTTGTTAGCGGTCGTAACGCTTAAACGGTTTACTTTCCCACTCGCTTCTCCCGGTGTTTCATAATAAGCAAGATTCTGACCCCTAGTGGCAGCCTTGGAATGTGACGAAAATCGCTCTACGGCAACCAAGCAAAATAATAATGAGATTTTAAAAAAAGGTGAAATAAAGTGGAAAAAAATAGGGCTGGATTCTGAGAAAGAAACAGCGTAGGTGATAAGTGACCTGAAATGACCGCAGTCTGGGATGGCCCTCCTGCATTCACTGTGGGCTTAATTTCTAGGTTGCAGGGACCGAGGAAATTGAAAGGATTATTTCTTATATATATAAATAATCTGGAGATAGGTGTGTTGGAAAAGGTTTATAAATCAATTCAATTACATAATATTGATTTTGCAGAATTACCCCTCTCTGAATAAAATCAGCAATGAACTTTAGCCTAGAAAGTTTAGCTAAGGTGCTCTTACTCTGACTTCTGTTTCCTTAAAATGTATTTTTTTGTTGTTGTAATCCATTGGTTTTACTATATTCATTGCAGACTCCGAAGGCATGGAGTAGATGCGGTGTGTGATACCTTAAAAACGAGGCAGAGCAGTGACAGGCAGAGAACCATGCACCCACAACATCTCAACCTGCAACTGAGTGCGGCTGAACTGTTATCACTAGAAATTTATGTTGCGATGGATTTCTTAAAACTCACGTGGTGAAGGCAGGGTTGTATTTGGCTCCCAGGTAGTAGGAGTAGAGGTTGAACATGCCGATCATAAAGGCCACGAACACCAGGATGAAGATGACCATGAACTTGAAGATGTCCTTGACGGTGCGGCCCAGGGAGATCTGCAGCGGGCCAAAGCTCTCGTTGGCAGGCAGGATGTAGGCGATGCGGGAGAAGCTGAGGACCACCGCAATGGCATATAGGCCCTCTGATATAAGCTGCGGGTCAGAAGGTCGCCACCTGTTCCTGGCTGTGAGTGATACGGAGATGCAGAAAGTGAGGTAGATCGTGAAAGATAGATGGGAAAATGAACGAGAGAGGCAAGTACACAGATTTCTATTTCTGTACTGTACTTTTAATTTAACTTCAGGTTTCAAGTTTTGTCACATACACCATCATACACTAGAATCGCTGCACAGAGAAATGCCATGTTTTGATTCCACCACGTTTACTTGTTAGCATTATGATTAATGTCCTCACTGTCTGTTTGGCACTATATGTAGGTTTGCCTGTGGATGAAGTTGTTGCTGCTATGTGGGATTCCCTCTGGCATCAATAATAATCTCAATCTTAATATAGAATAAAGGGGAACAACAGACACCAAACAAGCTGAGTTTCAACTGTATCACGATGAAGAAAACCCAATTTAAGAAATGGCCTAAGTAAATGTGTAACTGCTCATTATTGCTTAAGAGAAAATCCAATCGCACAACGTATTACAATATTTCAGGGACTGAATCAGTGTTTTTTTATGGAAAACCTAATGAGTGATCAAGTTTCTTACACAATGAAAACACAAGGCACAAAATAATTTCATTCAATTTAGAGGAAGTACTGGCACAGGGCACCTCAAGAATGTTGCTGGTAATATTTGTGTTTATATTCTTATAATAGGCATGATTTTCACCCTGGATAAAGCAAAAATAATTCTTAAAAAAATTCCCGACTCAATTGAAAATAAGCAATGTGATTTTGCTCAGATCATCTGAAAGTTTGTGATTAGTTTCTTGATGCTGTGCACATACACATCAATTGCATCAACACCACTAATAGCACATACTGATAAAAATGAGTTCCAAATCTGTAAAGCTCCAAATTTTCATTTGAAAGAAGGAACAAGGGAAGGAGCAGAGACTCAGTAGAAACTGGAGAGTCTCCTGGGTAAGCTGTTCCTGAAAATCATTAGAAAAATGACACAACGTGGAAAAAGCCCCTGGCCTACTTTGCTCTTTTAATGTTTCTGGCTCAGAGTGACTCAACTGCCAAACAGGGTTATTATACATGGACCAGAGTATCTCCACACACGCCACGCAAAGCCTGCACTGCTGACTCAAAGATCACATATTCATTTCTGTGCAACAAGCAGGTCAGTGTTTCAAGGACGTTTTGCAAAAATGTATTTCCATTCTTTTTTTATTTGCTCATGTATTTATTATATAATGGGTCTACAACATTACAGACACGTGATATACAACCAGAATCTGAACTCTTTGCATCTCAAAAAATAAGCAATAAGCAATTTAAAAATATTTTTAGAAGAAAATCAGAGAGTAGAAGGACATTTTTAAATGCTACCATCTCTAGAATGATCTCACGCCGTCTCTGGTGCTGTTTATTACAATAACTTTTGTACCTGCCGTATTTTCTGTGAAAAAGACAGGATGGCCACAACCAAGATAAATGGGTAGAGTTACTGCCTCTCACGCATAATCCTGGCCCTCAAGTTACAACAGGCAAAGAAACTGAACTGCCCCTTCAGACAGTACATGCTAGAAAAAACTGCAAAGCATTGTGGTCTATGACTGGAAAATAATATGACTACTTGTGTCAATAGTCTCTGATGAAGGATGGTTAGTGCAGCGATTTTAATGGACTGTGATCTGAGAAGAAATTGGTGCGGTAGCTTCGGTGGTCTCTGGCTAGAAAATGATTGCTGTAGCACTGTTTAATAGTGCGTGAAATAAACAATGTGTAGTACACTCAGATTCTGTGGTTTGCTCCACATACTTTGTCGCCATTCCTGTTTGTAATTCAGCTTATCAAGTGCTTAGCAAACCATAATGTGCATGCCATTTCCACTGGCAAAAATACAATTTTGCAACCACGCAAATAAATAACTTGAATGAAATACATTTCATTCCTGCAATGACTTTTACTCACCATAAGATGGCAGCATTGATAGCTCCTCATATACAACAGTTGAAAACATCGAATTGTAATAGGGCAAAATTTATTGGCTTTCTTTAGGGTGGCTTAGTCTATTGTACTGTTGCCTCACATTTTAAGAATTAAATTGTTAGAATCCCACTGTGTGTGTGGAGATTGCATGCTCTCCCCGTGTAGTGTGGGTTTTCTATAGGTTCTGGAGTTTCTTCCCAGAGTCCAAAGACATGCACTTAGGTAAAAGGATGCATCGTAATTGCCCATATTATATGACTGTGTGCTCAAGGTGACTTTGCTCAGGATAAGCTGCTGGAAGAGAAATGGGATAATTTATAAAATTCACATGACATCTCGTTTCACAAGGTGTGCTATGCGAAGCAGTTGAATTGAGTGCATTTAGAACATCTCAAAAAAGCTGCTCGGGGCATCAATTAGTCCAATTAAACATGCAAACAGACATCTAACTGGATTTGTGATTACAGGTTGTAATTCCAACAGGGACATTTGTGTTGTTCCCTTGAGCAGGAAATCTGAATTTTATATGGAGCCACAGAAGAAAATAGCAGATATAAATGAGTGCAGTGCCAAATAAATAGATTAAGCAGCTAAGCGATGTAATTTAAACAAGGATGGCTTAATGGACAATGCTGTAGTCTCACACTTTCAGGGATGTGTGTTCAATTCCTGCCTCAGCTCACAGTGTTTGGATCATGCTTTCCTTGTGTGTGGGTTCCATGTCACAGTCCAAAAATGTGACATAGGATTGCTATGTGTATTCCACTGATGGCCTAGCATGCTGATGAGGGTGTCCCCTACCTTGTCCCCTGTGCTTCCTAGAATAGACTCCAGGATCCCTGTCGCCTACATTGATTAGATATGTTTATGAAAGTTAAGCCGTTTTCTTCTAAATGTGCAGACTTATTGATTAAGCGAGGATTTCTTTTCAAGCCAGAAAACTCACAGTTACTTGTCAACACAGTCCCATGTGAAACATACTATGAAAGATGCCAAGAGGTGACCCAGCAAAGCAGCATTCTGCTGGGATAAAGCTAATAAATCTCGCTCACAGAAATTTTCCATATGGTATGTCTAACGCTATTCAGCAAGCCATTTAACACAAGTTCTGACTCTGCACAACTGTGAGAGTATCGCTAAAGCTTTAGTGCTTGGGAAACATGGTCCTCTTGGATTTAATGGCTTGTTAGTTGCACTTCAGAGAAAACAGTATGTGGGCCAGCAGGTAGTAGATGGTACTGGCTAGGATGATGGCTTATAGTCCTTACTAAGAATAGTGAGCACAGGAGTAGGGAGCTTGCACAATGTAAGTCCAATAAAAAGTACACAGTAGCTTAGTGAGTATTACTGTTGCTATTGGGAATTTGAATCCTGTCTCTGCTGCTTGTGGAGTTTGCAAGTTGGCACCATGTCAGGTAGGTTTCTTAATAAAGTCTGGTCAATGGGCCTGCTAAATTGCCCACAATGTGTATGTATGTATGCGCCCGGCATTTGTCTGGCATCCTATACCCATGACTTATATCCTGTGCCACCTATTATTGGTTCCAGACTCTCCTGACAAGGGTAAGTGGTTCGAAGATGGATGGATGGATGGATGGATTATTTTATGTCCAGTAGCACTAAGGGTAGGAGCAATTCAGATACCTCAAGAAGGTTACATCAAGGTCTCTCCTGGAATTTGAATCAGCAACCTTTAGATCAGATGTATGCATGCCAACACTTCAAACTACCTCCAGTCATGGATTAGTGTCTGCTGCCTACAGGTGTGGTTAATGCTCTACAGTACTAACCATATGTGAAGTAGGCCACATCAGCTGGCAGGGAGGCATTGCTAAGGTCATTGTTGGGCACATGCAGGTCCACGTATAGCTGGGCCTTTGAGGCCTTCAGGAAGGCCATGAGACGAGCTGTGAAAGATGCTACAAAGATGGAGAGCATGCCAAAGTCCAGCACGTTCCACAGATGCATCACGTATTCTCGAGGCCCGTCTGCCCAGATTTCCTTGCATTCTGACCAGATCATACCTGAAACACAACGGATGTTTTTACAGTCTGAGCCAGGAAAAAAGAAAAAAGGAAACCAGGTGTCACAGTGCAATTTAGGGGTTATCCTGTCAAAGGCCACATTAAATCACGATGAGCAAAATAAATACATTTTCCAGGGGCTACTACACCCAATTCAGGAAGACTACATGAAAGTTGGAAACTTACAAGATTTGTGACCATTTACTATCTTCTCCAGTACAGACATGCTCACTGTTAATTATGCACTCAGATACATTAAGCATGTTACACATCAAGACGCACACTAATTTGCAGAAATATACAAAACCATTCATAGACAGAATTGGACCCACACATGAAAACCCCAGAAATGCACTGTAATTACCATACACACACACTGATAAACAGACACAGGAAAAGACAGACTTTCTCCTACGATGCAAGCACATTAATTCCTAACACAGCCTCCTTAAGACTCTTCAAACACAGCGGATAATTGCTCATTAGAAAGTGCCTCTAATCAGTTTCATTCTTTGCACAATTACTGGAACTTCAAAGAGCACAGCAGGGTTGGCCCCCATTTTTGCTACCTGTGTCACCGAGAAGGAGAATGACATGCACTCCCCCCTCCCCTTTTGAGAAACCCAATTCTCACAGAAAAGAACAGAAAAAAATATGGCAGACGTTAAAAAGTCACAATGTGGCAAAGTAATTGGATTCTGGCTCAAACAAAAGCTACTAAACCTTCTCATTGAGTTCTGGGTGTGGCTCAGTTGATACTTACACAAACAATTTCTACACTTATCTAGAGATTGATATGGATTTTATTATGACGTAATGCAGGTGAAGGACTTTGATTGACTCCAGATTCTTATTCCTGTTAAGTTATTGGACATCGTATAATTCCCTGTCACTCAAAGTACACTCTCTTCTTTATGTCCTTTGTCACTCGGCACCGCTGAATGCTTTCCAAATTTTCCCAAGTTTTCTCCGAACATTGATGTCGGCTATTTTCAGGTTCATTGTCTGCTTCAAATTCAAAATTCATTGTCTGAATACACCAGGGGATACTTGTTCAATCAAAGTGAGGGTGTTGCCAGCAGCAGCTAATTTGACTAATAAGCATTCATCCATCCTGTCTTCTTATAACCATTCAACCCGGACAGGGTCACATGGGTAACATCGAAAGAATATGCAAGCTGCACATAGTGGAAGCTGAATATATGTTTTGTTGTTATACATTGTTATATATACAGTATATAACATTTATCATCATGTTGCTATAACAGTGTTGCAATGCAACTAGGCTACCTTCAGTGTGCATTATGAAACAAATTTTACACACTAAGAATGTAATCTTTCCCAGCATGCACTAGGAAAAGAGAGGGTTACAAAATGAACTTGGACAGAAGACAAACCTTATTCACTGAGAACGGTCTTAACCTACACTCCTGGGAAAAAGAAAATGGGCCAAAGCTTAATGTTATGCAGTTTGGGTTTGGCCCATTCTTCTACCCAGGAGTATACATCCATCTATATTCTATTGTCTGTGAACACAGACTTACTCAGAATTAACTATGACTAGTGAAGAAGACATATCCAGAAATGCAACTGTTGTTAAAGCGTAAATGTGTTTGTATTTTATGTGCATTTGTAATGCTATGACAAGAAATTGCCATGCATTTTAACCTTTATACCACAAATGAATTACTAATTAGCATATAAAGGTTAAAATTCATGATAATATTAGTGCAAAAGCACATAAAATAAGTACACATTTACACTGTTATCACAATCGTCTGCGCACATATCACTTTTAAAGGTGAATGCATACTTGCGTACCAGTTATGGGCATCCCTGGACATACGCCACTAACTGAGATGACATCAATATGCAGCATGTATTATGTGACAGACCATATTACATGTAGTGAGATGAAATCATGCTCATACAGAACAAATCCTGCTCACCAAGGACCCACTTCATGATGAGCATCTCAGTCCAGGAGAATTGAGTGGTCTTCACCCGGAAGATCTGCCGTGGGTGGTCAGTTACAGTCTCATTGGGAAGGGTCTTGATTCCCTCAAAGCGGTCTGAGGCATTGAGCACCAGGAGGCCCAAGAAGATGGTGAAGGACACAGCGTGGGCGACAAACTTCATGAAAGGACTGCGGAGTATCTGACCAAGCTGCAGTTAGGCAAGAGAACCACAGTCGGATCACTTCACACAATCCAGAAAATACCAATTAAAACCATGCAAACATTAACTGGCTGGGTGGATTTCATAAATGTTTTCATATATTTATCCATTTTTACAGGGCAATGCTTAAAAAAACACAATGCAACTGCATCCAGAGTACAACAGAGATTTTCATTCTGGCAACATGATGACCTGCCATAACGATCTTCTGTTTCAACTTATTAATATACCAGATGGTTTATTAGTGTATGTGTGTTGGGGGACAGGCTCTATGAGAGGGGCTTTTGTGCATTTAGACAGGAGTGTGTATGATACTGGTGAAAAAAAGTTTGTTTTCCATAATAAATGTCATTGAAATTGGGAATTTAAAGATCATGCATGATGAGATTTCATTAACTTCTAGCCCACAGAGTGCATTAATCGTTAACACGATTGGCTGATTTGACGCAAAGAAGTTAATGACTTCTCTACTGGGTGCCACCTTGCTCTGGAAGACAGGCTCAAACCCCTTATCCATCTGACCTTTTGAAGATTGATCTCACCAAATCAGTTAAGGTAAGGCCCAATGGAAGGACCATGACCCATTCTGCAAGGAGCCAATTTAGAGGTAATAAAATTATTAACTGTAGGATGTGTCGTGGCATAATTGATTTGAAACTGGATTTTGAGAAATCAACAGCTTTAAAGGGATGTTCCCATCGCTCATTATCATGTACCACAGTGGGCGGGGCTCCTGTCATACTCATGCTTCCAGCACTTTAACAGAGTATGAAGAACTTGGGAACAAAATGTCCCCTAAATTTAACTTGAGAGTGGAATTACTGTTACTGGTAGCTACTTAACCTTAACCACAGGTAACAAAACAAAATACAAGTCTTCTGGCATTTTTAGTTTTTTGATTTTGATTGCAGGCACAGTTTTTTTATAAAATTGAATTTAATGTATATCTGACTCACACACACACACATACACACACACACACACACATGCACACACACACACACACACACACACACACACACACACACACACACACACACACACAC
>JAAGVU020000002.1:3300231-3311103 GCA_011763525.2 Mormyrus iriodes
TCTTCCTCACACACACACACACACACACACACACACACACACGCACACACACACACACACACACACACACACACACACACATACACACACACACACAGACATACACACACGCACGCACACGCACGCACACATACACACACACTTGTGCGCATACACACACCTGTCTTTCAGGCACTAGGGAGCCAGCTGCTGGCCATACATGATGCCAATAAGACACTGGAGACGGTTCTCACAGGTACACAGCTGGAGCAGATATCCATGTCACTCAAAACGTCATTCAACCCATGGCTCTTGGCTAAGGTGCCCCCCCACCACTGACATGCTTTGCTAAATAAACCCCATTCTCATTCACATGCACGCTTGTGTGCACAAACCACGTATGTACACATGGTCTAAGCTGTACATAAAAATCGAGGATAATCCAGGGAAAGCTCAAGGCTCAACAAGTTCAGCGCTCTAAAACTCAGGACCTCTAAAACTCATTTAGAAATGGGTAAAAAAAAATAATGATTAAGTAATGACTAAATAACGATTAAATAAAAATGGGGCCTCAATTACGGGATTCATTAAAGGAGTTTTCAAATGATTCTGATAACAGCCTTTGGGACCAAGCGACAGGCTCATATGAAGGACACCTATGTTCTGGGGTTTAATGACGTGTGAACATTGAACAATAGCACACAGCAGAGCTGCCATATTAATGTCAATGACCCCCATAAACCAATCCTGATCCTCAGTACAAAGTCACACCTGATTTTCACTGTATAAACGCAGGCCACCAGCAAAATACACGCAAGAGCTGTTTCCAGAGCAAACACATGGGGGCTGCCCTCACCGCCTAACGCAACCAAAAACTGCGTGACTCACCAGTGCGATGGGTGATACCGTGAGCTGCCCACTGAATAGAATCGGCGCACTGGGATTAAGAACGTTGGCGGCTCGGAGTGGCAGAGAAATGAACACAGATGGTTTAGGTTTAAGCCAAATGTCATGTCTCCCAAATCCATGAGCGTGGCCTTGTGACTGTGGCAGTCATGACTATAATCCTCCAGGAAGAGAGGACAGCGTGAGCCTTAGTACAACTGAATAAGCCCTTTGAGTAAAGGTTATCACACCAGACTTCAGCCAACTCAACAGTTGTGTGCTTTAATCTCCCTTTGACCTCCTAAACATGGAAGCAAAGGGTGTGTTCTAGGTCAGCTAGTACAGGATGTGTATCAACCAGAACCACAGCTATGACCCGAGGGGAGATCTACACTATTGGCTGAAAACTGTGGAAACACTTCCAATTTTTAGAGACTGCAAAAATTTATTCAACTGTTGCTCCAGTTACTTATTTAATCGTAAAATGTATGATATTTGTAACATTCTTTGATTAGTTACAAACATTACCGACAATTTTCGTGTAGCAATTTTTAAAGCGTAATGCCAAAAATGCTAGGTGTTTTCACAATTTCGGCCATTAGTGTAGGAGGTGAGTTGTTGCATGGAGCAGAACAAACAGTGGTATAGACCAGGAAGCTTAGAGAGCAGAGCTTAGAGAGGGTGCTAGTGGCACCAAAAAGGGCCCAATCAGTAGAAAGGGAAGATCTAAAACCACCAAATGAAACAAATGCACAGAGCACCATAGCTCAGCAGTGTCAAGGCATACCTTGCTGCAAGGCATGATCCAGTAAGCAATGGCCAGGAAGGGGAGCCCCACAGTCACTCCCAGCACAGTCCAGCATTTCACCCCGATGGACTGCTGACGGAGCCCGGACAGGTTCTCATACCAGATGGTGAGAAGCTGCTGCTGGCAGTTGGGATGGGCTACGAACTATGGAAACAGAAGAAAGATGGATAATCTATAAAAGAAGGAGACGGACATGAATATTACTCCTCTTTAACCCCTTTCACAAGAATACTTCACTGTTTCATTGTTTTAATCTGCACATAAATCCATCTTTTTAATTTGTACGTAAACCCATCATTTTCCCATAATCATGCCACTCATTCCAGGGCACGGGAATGTGCAAATCAGGGGAGATGCAAACCATTTTATTAAAGAATTGGCTCATCATCTTTGATTTCATATTGAAATACATCTATTATTCACAGACTTTACAAAACAATAGTGCTTAAGAATTACAGAAGACTGATGATTAAATAAACTGGCAATGGTTTCTTAGCTTGCAAAAGTCAATTTGACTTTTATTTTTGACGCATTCTTTTTTTGCTCTGCAGTACTACATTACTGCTACAGCGACTCATAAGTCTATATGAACACCACAAAACTGGCATCATTCATCTTTATTAGCATTTTGTTATTTAGGTAGTATTTACGGCAGCTTGAGAGATATATGAGCAGACATGTGGATGTTCAAAACAATCATGTAGTGAATAGATATTAGTTCTGTCTTAACAGGAGCCCAAATAAAGCCAGCATTTCCAATTTCCAATTCACCATTTTCCAATGGTGTGACTGTCTCCAAATGAATATTTAACTTGCATCAGTTTAGGCTGCTCCCACATCCTCCTGTTTCACCTTTTCCTTTCCCAAGCACTCGCTTCTCTTTTCTGTCTGCTTCTAACATTCTTCTCACAGCTATTTCTTATTCCTTCCTTATATTTTGTACAGCTCTGGAAAAAATTAAGAGACCACTCTATAGTTTAAAAAAAAATCTGCATTTTTAAATGCTGGTTTATTCCTGATTCTGCTGGGAGAAGGCTACACTGTGAGGCAGGCTGCTTCAAGGCTCAAAGTTTCTAAGACAGCAGAACACAAGAACAAGGTGAAGCAGGAGACACTGGCAATGACCAGAAACCAGCCAGGTGGAGGGCAGAAGCGACTTTCTAGTGCCAGAGATGCCCATCAACTTATCTGGCAGTGCCTCCTAAATCAGAGGATGACCTCAAGTGACCTTCAAAAAGAATGGGAAACATTAAGTGGTGTGAAGTGCACTGCTAGGAAAAATCACAACAGGCACCTAGAAACCGGACTGAAGACCCATAAAGCAAGGAAGAAGCCCTTCATCAATGAGAAGCAGGGAAGAGCCAGGCTGCAGTTTGCAAAAAAATGTATATTTTACACAGGTGCATTCCCATAAACTGAGAAATGACTGAAGCTGAAAATTTTGCTGTGGTCTCAGTTTATTCCAGAGCTATATTTCTCCTTTGATCTTTGCTTTTATTCTCTCCCTAGACCTCCTCTTCTTATTCTATGTCCTTTGTCTCATCCTCCACTTTCTCCCATTACTTCCTGGTTGTTAATCCTTTATTACCCCTTGTTTTTTCCTCTCTTTTGCTGTATGTTGCCTAACCACTTTCCTTTTTCATGTCTATCTCTCCTGGTCAGTCTCTCCTTCCCTTCTCTTCCTTTCCACCAAACAACCACTCCTGGGACAAGCACCTTCTCACTTTCCAGCATGAAGAACCAACCCCTTTAAGCCCCCATCTGCAGAATATAAGGAGGTGTCTTTCTTATGACTTGCTACCCACGTAGCCATATCGATCCCAGGGTCAATCATTGCTTCTGTTCTTTTTTTTTGAAGGGATCATAGAGAGAATTGACTGACATAATTGTTAAGGGAATCCGAACAATAATCCTACGAGCCCCATGACAGTCCTGGAACCTTTGATGTAAAAACATTAAAATTTTCGGCATGAAAGATCACAGTTGTAATCCTTCAATGCTTGGGAGCATCTTTTGTATATTACAATAAGTGAGGGTCGTTTACAGCTGCATGAGTGTCAAAGATGTGGTTTGTTGTTGATATAAATATATTCCGGAAAGTCATTTTAGTAAGCCTACTGTATCAGTCATTTATACTCCAGAGGAATGAATTTTCCCCCAAAAATCTATGGAGTTGAGTAATCGGTGCTCATTTATTGCACTAAACAGACTTTTAACCACATCTTTTGGTCACAATCACCAGGAGATTTTATGTTTAAATGTATGTACATTGCATGGACAAACATATACTTAGGTTTAAGTTCTGCTGTGACTTATGTTGGTGTATTTAAATAGGGGCTAGGGTGGATTTTGCCTATTGTTGCATGACTATTCACAAACATTTGCTTAACAGATAACATTCTTTTCCATTAGAATTTGTCCGCAATATGTACATTTAGCATTTTCTGCCAAATAAGAAACAATTGCAAACTCATTTCCAATGGTGGACTCAAATGATTAATAATTTGACTGCAACAAATGTTACTCCATTCACTTTTAACATCGCAACTATTTTTACAGTTTTGTTTAAGTCATTGTTATCAACAGTGTTTTGATAGATTGCAAATTAAAGGAAACAACAATCTTTAAAAAACAAATTGAAGCAACAGTATTGATTTTTAAAAATAGATATCCAACCCAGTCACTAACAAGCTTTACAAGGTATATAAAGCTGGGCTAATTTACCTCTCGCTAATAAGGTTTACATAAAGCACCTGTATAGAAAATAAAGACATAAATGCAGTCCTAGCAAAATCAATGCAGTATCTGCTCACTTTTATCATTGCATGTATTTTGATGCCTTTACATGAAGCACCAAGATATACCTTTGATTACCTTGACTAAAGATTAAGCAAGTGTTGAGTAGCAGTCTGTCTGACGTAGGAATAATCAATATTATTGACAGCATGTCTTCCAGTCCTAAAGAGCTGGCATCAATATTATTTAAAATGTCACACAGGCCATTCTGATTTAATTATTTAAAAACATATTTAAATTAGAACCATATTTACATACACACTGATTGGGCTCCATCTAAATCCATCTGGATCACTCAGCTGAAACCAGACGGCCTTAAACCTTCACTGTACACACTGGCATTAGGGATTCAAGCTTCTGAGTATGCAAATGCTATCCTTGTTGAAGTTTTAATTAAACTTACACTTTTGAACTGGGAGTTAAATTAAGTGCACCTTTCAGATCAGGGGCATACCTAGGAATTCTGGACCCCCTGTCACCTTAGGGCCCTTGTCCAGTTTTACATATAATTTTACATATTCAAGCCCCTGAATCTGCCAGGCTACCCATGCCTCTCTAACACCCCTGTTATATTTTGTAACACTGTAGATATACTGTGTATATACTGATTGTTTTTGAGTAGGTCAGTATGAAGATTTATCTGCAATGGCATCCCAGTTCAATGAAATGTTTTAGCCTGAAAAAGGTTGATTCCAAAGGAGTTGGTTGCATATAGCTGGACAGCTGATCTGAACCACAATTTTAGCTGTTTTTTATATACATAAATTACCAAGTTGACTGAGATATTGAGGGTAATTGTATGAGAACAGATACAACAATAAAGCAGCGTTACTAAAGTTTTTGTGGCCTGTCTAAAAACCTATGCTGTGTACACTGACTTAAGTGTCAGTGTAGCTCTTATTAGGTGGATGCCCAATGACCTTGTTGACCATAACAGTAAATACCTATGAGAGTTGCTGGTCATTAGGCAAAGATCTATTTTTCTATCACGGCAAGCTTACGGAAGTAATAGTCCGTTCCAAAAGTAATGAGGAACCTGAGGACCTAGTGGAATTGTGTTTCTGTTTCTTAATTTAAAGCATCGATCACTTAAATGTGCTATGATACATGTCTATAAAGGTTGCATAATATAGAAATGGAAAAATAGGTGGTTTAATGGTTTACGTTACAAACAGCACAGGCTGAAATCTAAAGAAGACCAGAGTGAAAACATCCATCCAACATCCAACACGACAAACTGCATATAATGCACCCATAAGACAGGGCAAATAATGTTAAATGATTTTTAATATAATATTTGATGAATCATAGCTTTCGAGTATTGATGCAAATGCTGACTTTTTCCCTCAAGTTTTTTTTGAGTGACTTAGAATTAAATTAAATGGATTGTTAGCCAGGTTGGCAATGATAAAGCTAAGTAGTGGTTTAGTTTGTGAAATCACTAGTCAAACAAGCAGTCAGAGGAATGGATAGAATTCAAACTGAAATAATATACTCCTTGATTTCAGAATAATCTCTGAAGAAATGTTAATTTCATACTCCCTGGTCCTCAGGGACCCCCCTGCCCAACAGTCCACATTTTTGCTCCCACTGGAAGTTGGGAGGGAGCAAAAACATGGACTGTCTGTAGGTCCCCGAGGACTGACTTGGGAAACACTGTCATACACTGTTCAGTGGTCTCTGCACTTCATTAATATAGTAATATTAGATTCAGTTCAGGGTATGGAGGGGTATCCCTATCTCCTTACTCAGTAATGTATTATGTAGTTATAGTCTTCTTTAGTCAGAATGAGATATACCCAGGAAAACCCTCACCTTCTTAACCTCGTACTTGATGGCCAGCTTAACACGGCTCAAGCAGGGGCGGTGATGATCGCCCGAGGGGGCCTGGTCCACGTCACCATTCAGGATGGCCTCCACCTCCTCCGTATCCCGGCACAGATCCAGCACCCCCACCAGAAAGTCCTTGCACTGCATGGACAGCTTCCGGTAATCGTTCTGTGTATGATGGGTGTGGGTGTGAGGGAAAGCGCAGACAGAAAAATGAACAGCAGCAGGAATGAAATGAGGGAACCAGAGCAGTGAATGTTGGGTAGGAAGAGAATAGGAAGCAGAGGGGTGAAGGAGGAACGCCAAGAGGTATAGAGAATATGAGCATTACATTCAATAAGAGATGAATAAAGGGAAAGACAAGAGAGGCAGGGAGGCAGTAAAACTGCACTCATGCTGACAGTTTCGGTGTGGAACGATGATGAAGGCTCCAAGCTGGACAGAACTATCACAGCTTCATAATTGACTATAGCTGAGAAATTTGCAGCTCATAATGACTGCTGTCTTGTTTTTTCAGTGGCTCTGTGGATCCCAGCTGGCAGTATTCAGGGGTGGGTCTGCTGTCACTGTTACAGATTTGGTACTAATAGCATTTATGTGGGAGGCAGAGAGCAGAGGGTAAAATATCTACAGTGTTACAGAAATAGCCACCAGTGGGGATTAACAGAGGTGGCTCTGTTGTCACCTTTAATGCTGCTGACAGTTGATTTGTGGACATTAGAGAGCAGAGTACAACTCAAACAGCCATGGTCCTTGAAAAGCACAGACAGAATGGTTCCTTTGGCACCTGCCTGATTCCCTCCTTTAATTAGAAACGTCCAGGCTTGCAGGGTATCCCTAAGAAATGAAAGAGTGTCAGAGTGATGGTACATCACGAGGACTAGGGACATGCCACTGTGCTGTGGGGCTGGCTGTGTGATCACACACAGGAAAAGGAGAGAATCAGGGTTTAAGATGCCCCAAAGATTAAATATCAGTGCGTTCAAAAAGGTTGTTGATGAACACATACAGTCCCAGATAGGTTTTATCCTGCAAACAGCCAGGCTAATGTCTTAAAGTTCTGCATACTAGGATTTTCCCAGAAAGTTACAATACACATTGATACAAACTCAAATGCCGGAAGTGAAGAAATTAATTTGTGACTTTACTGGTAGCAAGGTCATGTCTTAATGACGTTTTAGATCCTCACCTTATTAAAAAAACAGACAGAACCTGACTGGATTATGTGAAGAGCTGAAACTTAAACCTGAAGTTAAATCAATACCTAGAAAACATTAGCTTTTGCTTAATATGATTCATAAAATGATTCCTTTATCACAAACTAGGTCAGCAGTTGATTCTTGAGTATATATCAGTCCTATCAGTACAATCTCCTATGTATTAGTTTGGTGCCTCCTCCTATGGACTTCACCTGTCAAAGATCTGACTAAACTAGTGCACATCTCCTATGGACTTCAATAGTAAATGGACTGCTTTGATTCTAAGGCTTCAGCCAAACTGATGATCAAGAACATTCATCAACACACAAGAACGAAGGCTACTTGATGTTAAAATGTCACTGTTTTTAATCAATGCCTGAAAATCACTCTTTGCTTGATTAAATTAGCAAGGACCAAAAAAGCCCAGGTGTCTTATTCAGTGGAACTGTTCTGGAAACTGCTTTGATACAGACTGATGAGGCTCACACCCTTAGGGAAATCTTGTCTCTTTGAATGTTCTGGAAATATGGAAACAGACATAGATACTTCCTACCTTCATAGTTTAAATAATTTTGTATCCCTGATGGCATCAAAACCTGGTTATTGTCATGTATCACCTTTAAAGTTATGGACATTTCATCATTAAAGAGTCTCTTATCTGGGAAGGCACAAATGATGATTACCATCATCTGTACATCCCAAGCACCTGTGCTCTGGGTCTTCACAACTCAAAGCAGCACCTGTGTGTGGAGGACCTGTGGTCATATTAATATGCTTGTGTGGACAATACTGCAACCTCAGAAACTGCACAAAAAAGTGAGAGTCCTCCACGTAAGAGTTCTGGATGATACTCCACATGCCTAACCCAGATGAAATAATAAAAGGAATGACGGCATCCATATCAACGAAACAAGAGAGATGTAAAAAATTAGGTTATAATAAAGGTTGATTGCAGCCAATTACATGGGCCCCTTGTGGAACTTATTTAATTTGCAGCCATCCAGCAACACAAGGACAAGTGTTGATAAATATGAAAGCTGACCTCATTCCCCCTAAGCAAATTTTCATTGAGATACTTGTCTGAAGCCCCATATTGTGCTGCCAAGACACATTACCATGCCAGCAAATGCTGACAGGGCATGCAATGCAAACCAGCCTGAAGCCTAAATGCATCAGATCAACAGATCTCCCCATGGAATAGCCAGAGTAAGCAACCCCTTGCGGTGAAAAAAAATTAATGATTTGTGGCATTATATTCCTCTACAAATGCAAAACACAGTAACTATACTATTCAGTACAAAACACTGAAACTGAAAAAGGGGTTTTGAAGTTCAAAGCCAAATGTAGCTGATATTTTGTCATGAGATAAAACAACCTAAGAGACGCGATTTCAGCAATTATTCAATTTTAAGAAAATATGCAGTTACAATGTTTCACCTCTGTATTTGGTCTATTCAAGGATTAATCTTGCGGGGATCCTAGCTAATGTTGCCCTACCTTGAACTCGGTCTCGATGTTAGCAAGCCGCGCCAGTTCATTGCTGAGCTCCAGGGCAGTGAGAACGGGGTCTGGGCTTGACAGAGCGAGGTAGGCGGGGCTGGCCAGGCCCTTGTAGGCGTTCATGCGGGAGCGCGAGTGGCTGAAGGGATCGCGGCGCTGCCGTGCGCCGCACTCCGTGCACTTGCAAAAATAGTCGTGGGGCTTCTCGATGCGCGCGCCCCTCACCAGCAGGATGTGCACAATCTCATACTCCTGGCACTGCGCAGCCAAGACTAGCGGCGTCACGTCATGTGAGAAGCGCGTGCCGTCCTCGTCGTAGGCGTAGAAGTCGTCATTGTGCAGCTCACGTTCCAGACCGCCCGAGAAGGCCGGGTGACCCAGGATGGCCTCCACGATGCGTACGTAGCCCTTGCTGATGGCCAGGAGGAGGGCATCGCCCACACGGGCAAGGCCCTCCTTTCTCAGCAGCAGTTCTGTCACCTCCAGGTGCTCATTGGCCACTGCCAGCTGCAATGCATTCTGGCCCATGTAGTCCACGCAGTTGACGTTGAGTGTCTTGGACTCGTCTAGCATCTTGCGCACCACGGGGATGTTACCGTACTCGGCGGCGTCCAGGAAGCGCTCCTCCTCAGCGGTCAGGCTGGTGCCACGCTCATTGAACATGTAGGCCGGCCCACGGATTGCCTGCCGACGGCCCTTCTCCCGCAGGGTGGTGTGGCGGCGGTGCATGATTTTGGCACTGCTTCCCTCAACCCTGGACAGGGGAACAGTTAGGGTGGAGAGGAAGTGCAAAGAAGGATGCCAAAAAGAGTAGAAGAATGGGTGAAGGGAGGGAAAAGCAACAAGTTAGGGGAAGACAAGGCAGCAGATTGCTAAACCATGTGACTGGCATCAATACCTCCCATTGGATGACACTGCCTTTGTTAATATTCCACCTGCAATTTATTTGCACCTTATCTATTTGCATTCTTATTTATTTTTATATACTGTGGTCTCACTGCACATTATTAATGCTTATTTGTTTACTCATTTTTATATTGTACTGGTTTGTCTTGTACTGTCTTGCCCTATCCCACGATACCCCACTCACAACAGCAGCATAAGAATTTCACTGTGTCTCTTGGAACAAACGTGACCATAACACTTGAAACTTGAAAACTTGAAACATCCTGAGAGAGACAATTATAGTAGAAGAGACAGTTCTCTCCATTTCTATAATGCCATAATGGGTGAAGGCTGCATAACTGGGTGCCATTCCACATCTCGTTTTGTACTACAGAGTTAATGCAGGCTTTCACTTGGTAAAGGAACTGGGCCTTTTCATCAAATGCCCCCATTGTATTTTCACAGAATACAAGCAGATGCTGCTGCTTAAATTTGTTCTGCGTTCATAAATCGGAAGTCTTTGTACAGACTTGCCCTGGGTAGATTAAAGTGACAGAACTTGAGATGCTTAGAGCATTCCCACTGCAGTATAGTGGGATAATTATCTCTATAAGCACACTAAGCTGGACAGTATAACACACTGCACTACTATCACCCTGCTGCAGCTTCAGTAAACTGTGTCACACACTGCACTGCTGTCACCCTGCTGCAGCTTCAGTAAACAGTGTCACACACTGCACTGCTATCACCCTGCTGCATCTTCAGTAAACTGTGTCACACACTGCACTGCTGTCACCCTGCTGCAGCTTCAGTAAACTGTGTCACACACTGCACTGCTATCACCCTGCTGCATCTTCAGTAAACTGTGTCACACACTGCACTACTGTCACCCTGCTGCAGCTTCAGTAAACACACAGTGTCACACACTGCACTGCTGTCACCCTGCTGCAGCTTCAGTAAACAGTGTCACACACTGCACTGCTGTCACCC
>JAAGVU020000002.1:3319902-3333444 GCA_011763525.2 Mormyrus iriodes
TAGTAGTAGTAGTAGTAGTAATAGTAGTAGTAGTACTTTCTCTCCTTTTCATTCCATTGCCAACCCTCCTGGCTTAAACTTCACAGAAAACCTTTAATCAGTGTCATGAGGTTCTTAAATACTCACTTTAAAAAGGCACAGGATGGGAAATCCTCACCCCCCCAAGACTAGCAGTCTACATATAACCTCTAAGTCACCAGGGAATCAATAAAACCATTATTAATGGTTGTGTACTAACTTAACTGTACTAGAATGGACTAATGGATATTCTAAATCAAGGGTGACCAACATGGTGCCCACGGGCACCAGGATGCCCCCAAGGACCACATGAGTCACTGGTGGACCAGTTATAAAAATAGTAGAACTCACCAGTGAGCAGCGTCTAAAATTTAATTTTATCCTGTTGATATGATAAAATCATAAACGTGATCAGTGTCTTCACATAGATGAGTATCATTAATCATTAATAATAATATATAACTAAAGGTAAACTGAGCAGATGTGTTATATAAGAAGAGTGTATCAAACTGGAAGCCCTTCGTATGGCTCAGTACCCATGAAGCAGCTCTCAGTTACAAAAAGGTTGGTGACCCCTGTTCTAAATTATATCCGATTTAAAATAACATGGACCAGGTCTGTCCACAAGAATGGGTTAAACAATAAAAAGAAAACAAATGAAATATTATTAAAAATATATACAGCAGAATTAAACTTCGGTGCCTGTTTCAGAGTGTGTTTATCAAGGACCATGAAGTATTAAACCCGGCACCAACAAGCAGGCATGCATACACAGAGAAAATAAAAGGCCGATTGTCTCTTTCATCCTGTGCCAGATGGGAGCTTCTTTATGACTGCTTATGAAAGTAGTCTGCACTCTTTCATTTGTGAGTCCTGTGACACATCCCTCTTCCCAACAAAGCCCACCCCTTTGAAGCCCGCTGCCATGCCCTGGATGTAACAGCGGCCATCTATCACCTGATTCATGACGTACAAAACACCTGCTAATAGTTATCATGTCTTCTGCTTATTTTGTATTTTTGCTATAATGCATATGTGTATTAAGAATGTATCTGTATGTGCATGCAACTAAGCCAGCGCTGCAGGTAACCCCGGAGCAAAGGGATTGTCTGTGTGGCTTAGTGGTGAGCAGTTCAAGGGGAATCCCTGCTATTATATCCTGGAGCAAAGAGAGTGTCTGGCTGAAAGATGCATCTATTTAAAATGAGCATCAGTGGAAATGCTAATATAATGCTTAGAGTGTTGTTATTATTATTATTATTACTATTAGTAGTAGTAGTAGTGGTTATTATTAATAATAATAACAATAATAATAACAACAACAATAGGGGGTGGCATGATGGTGCAATGGTTAGCACTGTTGTTTTACACCTCTGGCACCAGGGTTCATGTCTCTTCCGTAGGTTCATGTGTGTGGAGTTTGCATGTTCTCCCCGTGTCATCGTGGGGTTTCCTCTGGGTATTCCAGTTTCCCCTCATAGTCGAAAAATATGCTGAATTTTGAGTTGCCAAATTGCCCATCAGTGTGTATGTGTGCGCCCTGTGATGGGTTGATGCCCCAGCAGTTGTTCCCTGCCTTGTGCCCATAGGCTCCAGACCCCCCCGTGACCATCAAAAGGATAAGCGGTTACAGAAAATGGATGGATAATAATAATAACCATCATCGTCATGGGGGGGGCATGGCATGGAAGTGCAGTGGTTAGCATTGTTTCCTCACACCTCTGGGACCAGAGTTTGAGTCTCTGCCATGGCTCCATGTGCGTGTGTCAGGGTTGATGCTGTCTGGTCCTGTCCCAAGTGTGTTGTTCCCGTTTGGCCAGCAGGTGTTGCTGGCCATCCTGTTTCCTCTACCTTGTAGCCCCTTAGTCCCTAGTGTGTGCCTGCTCCCTGGGCCATTGCAGGGCTTAATGAACTAAACGGTTGGCCACCGTTCCCACTCCCCTTTTTGTTGTGGGTTCAGGACTGGCTAGAGGCCAGTTTAACATTTGTTATTTTATAGTCTCCTGGTTATTAAGTGTATATTTTCCAGTTACAGTTCCTTGTGTTTGCTCCCTGGTTTAATTCTGTACTTGTATTTCTGTTCCTAGTGTAGTGAGCCTCTGAATTTAATGTTCTCTAGTTTTCTGTGCTTGTTAATTGTAATCCATTCCACCTGTTTCTTGTCCTGTGCCTTGCTGATAGGTTAACTGAGTTATGGTTTCACCTGTCCAGCATCATGTCCTGTTAGTGGTGTATTTAAGTGCCTACTTTTGTTCTGTTCCTTGGTGGTTCATTGTGGCTGTTTCCCAGTGTTGCTATGCGTTGGTTTGTTGTACTCATGATAGTGGTTCTCTGTTAGTTTTTGCAGTCTCCCTGTGTTTGCTGTCTGCCTCGCATTCCATTTTCCCAGTGTTATGTTGACCCCTCATGGTCTCTTTATTTTGTGGTTTGCGCCTTTGTATCATGTTTATCTTTAATAAAACCTTTTCTGTCTTGGAGCCATTTCATTGATTGTTATCCTTTCCCCATTAGCACCTCGCCCCACCGTAACAGTGTGTGGAGTTTGCGTGTTCTCCCCATGTTATCATGGAGTTCTCTGCTTTCCCCCACAGTCCAAAAACATGGTGAGGTTAATTGGAGTTACCAAATTGTCCCTAGATGTGCATGTGTGAATTAATGGTGTGTGAGTGTGCCCTGCAATGGTTTGGCACCCCATACTGGGCTGTTCCCTGCCTTGTACCCATAGCTTCCAGGATAGTCTCAGTACCTCTGTAACCCTAAATAAGTCAAGTGGGTAGAGAAGACGGATTGATGGATCATCATCTTGTCCCTTTGGGCTGCAGGTTAGTGACCTTCCCACCCATCGCACACTGAATGTAGGCAGTGTCCCTGCCCATGGGTGGTGTAATTAGGTTGGAGCACTGCCTCCCAAAAATGGTCCCTGCATGTCCGCTTCGAGAGCAGGTGCGCCCGCACGCAGCTGCCCCCACTGCCTGTCGTCAACACCACTCATTCGTTTAACAGGCGCCTCGGTCCTGGGTGCCAACTTGTTAAAGCAGAACATTTTGACTGGATAACAGTGTAGATGAGACTGGTAATGAGAGGCTGCAGATCAACAGTCTCCATACAGCTACACCACAAATCCTACAGCTACACTGTTAATGATCAATCCATGCCTTCCTAGCATTACCTGAAATCACAATCAGTAAATGAGCACTGTGGCTGTAGTCTACATTAATAGCATATATATTACACATTAACACCAGCTTCACTGTACATTCTACATAATAGCATGACATTGTATTCCCATATATTAAGCTGCACTCTGAGGTCAGCACTCTGATTATGAAGCTTCAAGTGTTCTGGTCCCCCAAAACCCAAACACCTTACTCAGTCAACAGTACCCAGTGACCAATCCTTATTTAGCATACAGTGACCCATACAGCACATACAAGGGGATTCCAAAAAATAATCAAACAGATGTTTCACCTGTTTCATTATGCCCTAATTATGCTGAATATCCTAAGAAAATTACAAACCTTTTCCAAGCCCACAATACCCATCAATCAGAATGTGGCAGCGGCCATGTGCTATGATTTATGCATGACACAACATGTGCCCATTGCACACCCTGAATGGACATAGCTATTTATCATCCTCAACCTTGTAATCATTCCACGGTCATTTCGGTGTCTCCATCAATCAGTCACACTCTTCTACATTGTCCTTCTCTGACAACATCTGTGACAGAGAGATTCAGACTGTGGTCATATCAAATGGTAGGTTTCTAAACAGGAAGTGACCCAGCAGATGAAAATGCAACAATATGGTTCCTCTCACTGGTTATACTAACTGGGGTCCTACTCACTAAAGATGGGAGAGTGGCAGGGTGGTTTGCCTTTCATTCTGGTGCTATGGTCTCACCAACCATGCAAGGTTCTCATGTAACTCTGTTCATAAGCAAGATTTACATCTCTTTCATTGAACATGAAGGTACAAAAATACAAAAATCTCACAATGGCAATTTATTAAAATAGATGACTCTTCGCAAAGCAAAGCAAAGCAAGTTTATTTGTATAGCGCATTTTCTGCCATTAGGCAATTCAAAGTGTGTTGCATGATAAGAATAAAAGGTACAATAAAGGAGTAAAATACAATAAAATGATAGAAGAAAGGAAAATGGTAGAAAGCTAAAAAAAAAAAATACACATAAGAGAGCCCTTACCAAAACTTTGACATGATAAGGATTAAAGAGAGAAAAAAAATACATATTAATGAACAGGAAACAGAAAGAAAGAAATAAAGAAAGGTGAAATAACTGAAAAAATAAACATGAAAAAGAATGCATAAGAAATATACAGGAGATCTGCAAAAAGAAAAGACAGCATTCATGAGGATGTGGGTGAGAAAGAGCAAATGGAAGAGAGGGAAAATATAGAAAGACAGAAAAGCAATGAGTGCATTGAATACAAAGAGGCATCATGATGAACAGGAGACTTATTATTGATATGTGTCATTCCTTGCAAAGAGACAAACTCAGGCATTCTAGGAAAAACCGTGGGAAGAGTGCCAGGGCTAATGACAAAGAGCCGGTGACCGGCCATGATTTCCTGAAAGTTACATATTATTATAATACTCCATTGTTGTGGGGGGGGGGGGGGCAAGATCAAAAGGACAAAGCAAAAGCAATAATATCAGCAAGTCCATGAAATATGTACAAATAAATATATATGCGTGTGCGTCTGTCTGCGTGTGTGTTTTATCCAATCTATAGTATATAGAGTATTTAGTGCTTTTTGGGTTGATTAATAAAATCACATCAGATGAAGGCATGTTTTGTTCTGGCAACAGCTTCCTCTCATGACAACAGGGGTCAAGCTATAGATAAGGGCACTGCTACATAATTCTTGTGTTGTAATGGAGCACTGGAGTGCATTACAAAACGTTGCACGGACCATTGTTGTATTATATTACGGTTCGGCTACAGCAAGCTTAACTCCTTAATTGTAATGTAAAGCTACAGTAGCAAATCTAATATGAAGCCAGACAAAGCCACAAAGCCATAAGACTGCCAACCAAGCTACACAGTGCTAACATGTAGGCATCACTGGCACATTGCTCCAGGAAATATTCTTTAAAAAGAGGAGAAACAGAAGATGTATAGAAGAAGTACAATTGGCTAGAGCATTGTGGGATGCATACCTGGTAAGTGTTGTTTTCGTCTGCTTTTATGAGCAGTAGGAGTCTTAATACCTTTGCTGAATGTTCTCCTGTTAGGATTTAATTAATTAGCCATTAAGGAGTCACAGTTATTATGGCACATTGTGTGGAGATTTTTGTCTTAGATAGGATAGAGTGTAGCTGAAACTCACATGACAAGAGGAGACATCAAATTATCTTGAGTATTGCTGCTCACACTCAACATTGGGTGGTGACAGCTGTAGAATGAGCAGGGATATCACTAGAGATATACAGCAACTGCACATTCTGTCACAGATATTATAAAATGGCAAGTCCAGAAAGTCGCTGCCCCTGTTCAGAATTTATAGCTTTTGTTGAACTGCATCCTGAGACTGGAAAAATAAAATTGAAATGAGGCTTCTCTCCATTTCATTTACACAAAGTAACTCACCACAGTTAGGTGAAAATAAAATAAAAAAAGATTATGGCAATTAATTAAAATTGCAACACTAATAAATATTTGGAAAAGAGAACACACCCTTCCCAGATGCATCGGCAAACTTAATTAGGTATAATTAATCACAGATCGCATAATTGGCCCCCACCAGTGATTATCTGTACTGACTTTGATTAGTCCTGGCTTAAAAATCCAAAGGATACTGCTAAAGATGTGCGATGTGCAACGGTTAAAGGACAAAAGGGTCAGTGTCCTTGAGGGGCCTCGTCAGAGTCCTGACCTCTAACTGAAAATCTTTGCATTAACTGCAAGAGGGCAGTTCATCAATACTGAAGGCTGATTTATACTTGTGCATCGAGCCTACACTGTAACCATGCACGTAGCCTAGGCCACAGGCTATGTCGGCTAAACAGACTTATGTGTCAGTGTTTAATGGTATGTATGACCAGTGAGCATAATGAGATATGGGGCAAGGAAGTTTTCCTTGCTGATACGACGGCTGAGGGAGTGGATGAAAAGATGCCTTTCAGATATATTCAAAGGTCAGCAGGTAGATTTGATCACTTGCTTTGTCGCCTTCACTCATTTCCTGCACATCAGTCTACACTCAATACACCTATTGACATTCCCAAGAGACTGGCAATCACGCCTCATGTCCTAGTTTCCGGTGGAAGCCAACAGGCTGTTGCAGCTGGTTACAAAGTAGCCTCAAGTTATGGTCACCTAATTCTTAATACTGACAATGAAAATAGTCAATATGTGTACATCTCTGAAGCTTTATAATAATCCATAATGTCTCCCATTCCAGATTTATTGTCCTGTATTTTTTAATGGACAAAAACGACACTTTCTGGTCATTTAGTTACCATTTACACATTTACATATCAGGTAGGTTTTATGAATTTGCCTTTTATTTTAATTCAATATCAATTTACTTGCAACTAGTATTCACAGACTTAAAAACTGTTTGTTGATGGCTTGCCTTGACTGCAGTTTCATGATTCGAGCTCTTAGTTATGTGGGACAAACAACCAAAATGTGAGCACAACTTAATTAGATTTTGCATTTTAATAATTTTTTGCGCTTGATTTAGCATGTAGTTGGCACGTTAAGCTAAATTGTGTTTACAATTTAGTATATTTTGCATACAAAATTCAAATTTAAAAATCTGTTTGTGACCCCTTCAGGGCTCCATACAATACTCACTGTATATTTCACCAAAACCCAATGATCATTTAAATAATATCGCTTTTGAGCCACTGTAGTAAATTTAAATCTGTATCGTTTATGAAAAGTACAAATGATCATCCATCCATCCTACATTTTCTGTAGCAAATAAACATACATAAAATAGATAGATCGAATTTAGATAGATAAAGTTAATTATTTAATTAGTACATTTAGCCATCGACTCATTGATACTGTGAGCACATTTCATTCACTGGAGGGGGAAAGAATTTTTACCATTGCAGGACTACTATGCCTAGGACAAATCCAGCATTCAGATAAATGTAGCGCAGTTTATCATTATGAGAATAGTTTGATGTACCTTATTAGCTCAGGCCTAGCTAGTGGATTAAAAGCCTGGAAGAAGCAGCACCAATGTCAGAGGGAGAAGAGAAAAAAAATTTTCTTTTCATTGCCTTCTGATAGACCCTCTCAGCTCATGTTCGACTTAATCAACAGTGCAGTCACCGGGGCTTAGGTGCATAAAACCCGCCCCAATGCACAGCATCAGCCTGCGGCTTAATAAATAACTCTTTCACATATTATCACTTACTAAACGCCACTTGCTGGGTTAGCAACAATGAGTGAAACGACATTCAGATCCACAACTTCCTGAGTTTACGCAATAGCTTCCTGGCTATGGTCAGACCCATATAATATGGCACTTCTAAACCAATATGTGCAGCAAAACAAACAATCTTTCTGAAATGTAATTCTATTTGCTTGAACATTTTCCCGAGTGACAACAAAATAAAACCCACTGAACTGGTAAATGTTTAACGTAAATGTAAGAAAGAAATGAGCAAAGACAGAGAAATCAGGTGAATAAATTCAGTGTACAGGCGCTCCTCTACTTACGAATTTTCAACTTACGAACTTTCAGACATACGAACGAAGTGGACTGCAAATCCAAATTGTGCTCGTTGGACTCCCGTTTCCTGTCCGCAACATCAAATTTAGTTCCGCGTGTCAATTCTGCCTAGTATGAATTCTGGCCATTACTCCCGCCGCGCAGCAGCGTAGCGTGCTCTCTTGAGATCAAAGTTTACTTTGTTTTTATTGCGAAATATTCATTCATTGTCACAATGTGTTTTAGGATAAGAAAACATGTATTGACTTTATATCATACTTATTTATGAATGTAGATTTGAGTACCCTTAAAATCACGTCAAATAACGACTTATGAATATTTGAAGTTACGAACCACCGTTCGTAATGTATCTCGTTCGTAAGTAGAGCAGCTTATGTATTTGGGTCTTTTCAATACGTCCTGTGTCATGTTACGTCTTCAGAAAATCACTCATCTCTTTTTTTCCCTTTTTATTTCATTTTTTTTATTCAGATGACAAGTGAACAATCAACACAGAAGAGAAAAGAAAAAAACATGAACGATATAAGCATTCACCCCCTTTTTGGATGTATTCCTTTTCCCCCCAGGACACCACCCCCCTGCCCCCCAACCAATTCCCTAAAAAAAAATTAAGGTACATTAACCATAAATATCATAAGTATCATTAAAATTACCTTAAACTTAATCTGGAGTCGAAGTAACAAAATTCTCAAAGTATTGTAGTACTGGGTCCAACAAAGTGTAAAATATGTTCATAGTCTCTATAAGAGTATACTTAACTTTTTCCAGTTTCAGAAAAAGTAAAAGGTCCTTAATCCAGTGGATTTCCAATTTCCATTTTAACAAAATTCTTCTCCGAGCTAGAAGTGAAGCAAAGGCCAAAATAACTCACACTATAATGTTTATTAAAACATCATCCCCTGGAACTCCAAAGATAGCCACTTCAAAACTGTCAATGCTGGATGTCAATGCTAAGTGCATCTGACAAAAAGTTCAAATCACTCATTTCTAATCATAAATGACAGAGACGTGTGTCTTAAAACATCAGACAGCCCTCCCTCTGTTGACATGACCCAGATCCTTTATTCTGCTCTCTCACCAGTGGACCACCAGCAACATGGAGAGCCAGTGTACATAAATTAAACTACCACTGACAGAGAAACAAGTAGCATTAAGCTGATGGCCCTGATTTGCTGCTGATGCCCATATGGAGAAAGAAATTTTGGTATAAAAATTAACTTGCTGCCATGCGTCACAGGCTGGGCAGGCATATGTGAAGAGAGAGCAAATCCAAATGGTTTACTGGGAGATACACGAGGTAGACAAAGACAATTAAAAGAATAGGAAGGGCATGGACACTGCTGCCAGCATAGAGAACACATGGAACCACAGCTATGACAGCACCTACACGACTAACACAGCAAATGCTTGACCTGCCAGTCTGGCCCTTACATACAGTATAAAGGGTAACACACAGGTGCAACACATCAAGGCAATCGGGGAAGGAGAACTGAATGAATGAATGTCACATTTATATAGAGCTTTTCAAGACACCCAAAGCACTTTACAGAAGCAATGGGGAGCCACTTCAACCACCACCACTGTGTAGCCCCCACCTGGATGATGTGACGGCAGCCATTCTGTGCCAGTTCGCTCACCACACAGTAGCTAAGGTGGCGAAGGGGCAGGAGAGAATCCACCAATTAGATGTAGGGGATCAGATTTGGAAGGGCCAGAGTGTACAACTTTAACCAGGACATTATGGTACCACCACTACTCTTTCAAAAGATGCCCAGGGATCTTTTATGACTTCAGAGAATCAGGACCTTGGTTTTACATCGCATTCAAAGGACGGCACCATTTTTACAGCACAGCATCCTCGTCACTGCAGTGGGGCTCTGGGATCCACACACACCACAGCATGGGCTAACCTGTTGGTCACACCAACACCTCTTCCAGCAGCAGCCCAGCTTTCCTAGTTGGTCTCCCATCCAAGTATTGGGCAGGCCCAAAGCTTCTTAGTTTCAGATGGATTACCTAGTTTGAACTGCTGGTGGTATGGCTGCTGACAAAACCGTTAATTCCGAGTCACACTAGGGTAACCTAATAGTAACCACGACTGTGAGAGACATTTATTACTGTAAACCCGTAATACCGTATCATAGTGCACTTCATACTAAAACGCCTCAATAATGCTCAATAATCCTGCCAGCATGTCGGCCTGTATGTGTATGTTTAGGTTTAGGGGTCAATTACAAATTGAGTCATAGTGCTTCAAGTAATTTGTATTCCATTTTGCTTCATTCAGCACCCGCAGCAAACCTCACCTTACTCCACCTAGTGTTTTAGTGAATGGCACAGCTCAGGAATATTTACCACCGATGTGCCTCATACTTGTCTGCAGCTGATTGTAAGCACTATTTATACAGAGAGAACACTCAAAAGCACAAGCAATCCAGACCTGCGTGTTCATGTATATTTATGGCACTACTCATGAGTGGCTTATAGGTGTATGATAATCATTTGACTTGATTTACAAATTATGGACATGTAACTTGTTTTTATCTCAATTTTCATACATGTATACACTTTTTACACTCGATGTACAGTCAATTATCATGGCAAAAAAATTGCCCGACCCCTTAAGACTTTAGGCCTGATATGGGCAAAAAATGCTAAATAAGGTTAACAAGGATTTTGCTACAGCTTCTCACCTAAAACAAAAGAGTAGTCAATTAATCTACATTAAGCACATTCCCTATGCCGTAGCCCCCCCGTATCCATGGGTGATACATAACAGAGATAATAATAATATGATGATGATGGTGATGATGATAATAATAGGAAACCATCTGCGGACCCCATATATAATGTTATTTTCATGTACATACATGTGGTAAAGTTTATTTGATAAAATGCACACAGTAAGACATTTGCAACATTAAATACAGTAATAGTAAAATACCTTGTACATTATCATACAGTACTGTTCTCTCTCAAATGAAAGGGGTTTTGATGCTTTTTTCGAAACAGAAACGATACAACATTGAAAAATATCATGTATCAAGGGACAACGAAACAGTGATGCTTTTATGCCCCTCATAGGACCAAGGAATGATGAAAAACATACTTACACCTTTTACAATGAAAAATATTGTATCATGTACCTATAGGCCTAAATAACCTGTAATCATAAAATTTTATTTATTTATCAATATCTTAGCCTATTGCAGGTACTCACCGGCTCATAGCCTGTACTTGCTTGGCGTGCGGTTTGAAACTTATGAACCGTTTCTGTTTTTTTCAGACTGCGGTACACTGCGGATAACTGAAACTATGGTTACTAAAGCCGCGGATACGGGGTTCCACTGTACATGTGGCTACCGACGGTGCAGTTATTATGCAAGTATAAACCAGCCTTTACCCAGGAGATCCAAACTGCTTAACTGTGAGGACAGCGAAAGAATATGCAAGCTACTAAAATTCTAAGTGTCAATGCTTAATCAATCACAGGGCATTATTTCTTTCAGAAAAACCTTTCAGAAAACCCATGGTTAAAACCTAAAGGTCTTCATCTACACGCATCTCTAAGACACACCAGATAATGTTGAATTAACCACCAATAATACCTTGTAGTTAGACCTACATATTTAATGGTGTTCCAGACACTTTGTGAAGAAAGAGAATTCTGCTTGCACACAGAATCAAGTTCAGAGAGACCAAAGCCTCGTCCTTTGCTTCATCTTGAACCGACACCTGTCAAAACACCTATATTTGCATTTGGATGAATCCTTCATCAAAGACACAACCCAACAAGGCTAAAGGTGACACAATGCTCTGAAGCACAGACACACGTCACTTAAATTAATGATGCGCTTTTAAAATTAACCATGTATGTTAACTTCAGCTCAGATGATTTAGATTCATTTTATTTCCCTTTCAGTCGAAAATTACTTCCAATTCACTGGCACGCCATCCAGGGTGTACCCCAGCCATGTGCCCTGTTGCCTGGGACGTGCCACCAGTCACATTTCCAGCCATAAATCCTGATATCATAGACTTTCGTAAAAAAAAAAAAGCAAGTAACTCCCTATAGTAAGTACAGTGTTATTCATAAAGTTAAATGAAATTTTAGCCTGTAGCTCTGTTGGCATTTCGTGCTTTTGTGTGCTACATCTTTGATATATAGAAAGGGAACCTGTTGATATGAATAATTCTATTGAACATGAAAGTCCAGCTCCTCCCTTTCCAATGATCAGTGCAGGTTCACCAGAGGGCAGTAATAAACCCCCCAGGTAATCAGTGTGAGAGATAAGTGTCCCAGGGGTGTAGCTGTGTATGGGGGGGGGGGGGGGGGGGGCATTTCCCGCTTAGCAGAAGGGGTATCTCTCTCTGTCCATTGTCCGAATCTCCACATCTGCATAATGAACCCCTTTCAGGAATGTCCAACGTAAAATGATGGAAAAACCTAATTCATTACACATTTACTATATTTGCCTTATTCTATTACAAATAATGACCAGTGACCTTTACCTAACTTGTAAAAATCCAGCAAAAAGAAACACATCGAAATCCAATAAAGGATATTAAGTTCAGAGCTAGAAAATGATTTTGACAGTATTCAGATCTGCCTTTCTTTTTGATCTCTTCAGTTACACATATCCTTCTTTCATACATTCAAGGAGAGCCACATCAAACATTGAATTCCTGGGTGATCAGCATTAATCTGAAGTACACAAAGGGGAGATGATAAGACGAAAAAAAACATAAAACCATGAAAGGTTTGAGAAGTAACTCCTGACCTGTGGGGACTCATGGAGTGAAAGGCTCACTCTGCCATACAAAACCAGACCACATGGACTTTAATAAGACTCCCAAAGTATAGTCGTGTGGAAGAGGTTATGCTCTCTCTCACATCTCTTGGACAAAGTCTAACATAGGCAGCAACAAACTGTAACTGAATGGGAAAGCTGGATTAGAAAGCTCACTCACACAATAATCATTTACTGCACATGCCCGTAATTGTTTACACACTAACAGATGCTCAGTCATGTAATTATCTGTGCAATTATGGTATAACATTACATACAGTAACAGTCAAAAGTCTGGACCTACCCATAGAAAGGTATACATGTACTATTATAGAATAATTATCAAGACAGAAAAACTATAAAATGATATTTATGAAATTAGGCACTGAACAAAAAAATTAATTTGTTGGGGGAGGGTTGGGACTCAGAAGGTTGCCAGTTCAAATCCCATGTTCGGCACCGTGATCCCACCATTGGGCCCTTGAGCAAGGCCCTTAACCCCAATTACTCTAGGGACTAGCTGATGCTACTTTCTCCTCTACAGTGATTTCACAAAGTGGCCTCCTGGGATGCATGTCCAGCTGTGCTGAAGGAGGTCCCATATACAGCCACGGAAAAAACAAAAACAATTTTTTCTTTCACTCATTTATCAATTTATGGGTGTGCGTCTGTGAATAATATATATATATTTTTTTTTGCAAACTGCATCCTGGTTCTTCTCTGTTTCTCATTAATGAAGAGCTTCTTTTTTGCTTTAAGGGACTTCAGTCCTGCTTCTTGGAGCCTGATACAAACTGTCCTAGCAGTGCACATCACACCTGCACTTAATGCTTCCCATTCCTTTTGAAGGTCACCTCATGTAATCCTATGATTTCTGAAACCATCGGATAAGTTAACGGTCATCCCTGGCATTAGAAACTCAGTTCCGCCCTTTACCAGACTGGTTTCTGGTCGTTCCCAGTGTCTCCTGCTTCACCTTATTCTTGTGTACTGCTGTCTTAGAAATTTTGAACCTGGAA
>JAAGVU020000002.1:3333544-3352121 GCA_011763525.2 Mormyrus iriodes
CAGTGTCTCCTGCTTCACCTTATTCTTGTGTACTGCTGTCTTAGAAATTTTGAACCTGGAAGCAACCTGCTGCTCAGTGTACCCTTCTGCCAGCAGAACCATGATTAAACTAGGATTTAAAAATACATATTTGTTTAAAAATATAGAGTGGTCTCTTAATTTTTTTGGGCGGCTGCATATGCTGAGCACTCACTGGCCACCTTTCCTTTACTTTCTGGTCAAAACTGCTCTACTGTGTTTAGGTCAGGTGGCCAGGTCATGTGATGCAACACTATCACTCTCCTTTGTAGGTGGCTTAGCGTGTCCAAACTTTTGACTGGTACTGTACATATACTGATCCATCTTCCAGCTGCTTATCCTGATGGCCTGGAGCTGATCCCAGGCAACATAGGGCACGAGGGATTACCATATATGCAGAAAATTTGCATTTGTGAATGTGATGCACATGTATGTTGCTGATTGGTTTGCATTCATACATAAAGTTGTACCAGAATATCTAGTGATGTCATCATTATTATCATCATTTGAAATTGCTTTCCACCTCTTTTACTGAACCCTCTCTTAAACAATTTACTGTGTTACAGCATGACTGCTCATGAAGTAGCTGTCCATGTGTAAGACCATTGCACAAAAGACCAGCTCAGACAGCTGGGAACTCTGGTAATTGGACTCAGGAAAACAGGGCCCAAACAGAGACGATCCTTCAGACAGGTGGTCAGGATTTCTCAGGAGAAGCAGACAGTGGAAGAGGTGAATCCCAGGACGACCCGCTAAGATTAAACACGGACAGACAGAAAGAAGGGGGGGGAGGAAAAATGTAGACGGAAACTGATAGTGGTCCTAGCTGGTACCAGGTTCTCTGCTCTGTAGTTTTACAACTCTGTGGAAGCTGTTTCAGTGCTTGACAACAGTGTATAACTGTGGATTTCCAACAGTGCGATGCATGGAGTCGAGCTTCCAGGCACACCCTTGTTATCAGGATAGGAACAGGGCGGACAGAGGCAGCAGAAGGCGATAATGATATCAGCATGGTTATAATAATGTCAGTCTTATGGGAGTGGCTGTTATAATTATAGCAGTCTATCTATAGGCTGTCACTCATTAGCAGATAAAGCATTTTATTTTGGTTGTATCAGCATGACATTTCCCAATGGCATTTTAGTCTTTATCCAGTTTAGCTAAGTGTCAATATTGCTTACAGATGTCATAGAATTTATACATGTATATTTTTATTGAAGCAGCCAGACTAGTGAGAATATTGCAGGCCTGCAAGGATACAGGCTATGACAATCAGAAAAAACAAATTAAGGCATTTCGAGAAAGAACAGTGCTTTCTGTTGACTGTGCTGATCACTATATACAAGGATGCTTTAACCTGCAACCAACTCTGTGCTTGCAAATCCGGTCATATTACTGTAACATTGTAACTAGGAAATAGCAAAATACTAATGCAACTATACAAGACATGGAAGCAATGCAGTGACATTATAGTGCTTTACCTCCAGATGGTACAGTTTGTTACATCTCAAAAAAATACAAACACATGGGGACACACATAGGGGCAACAGACCCCCGACTATAGCTGATGACATCATCATGCAGTGGTGACTAAGCTATGGCTAGCTGCTGCTGCTTAGAGTTACTGTCACATACTCACATACAGCTTTTAAACAGCTTGTCTTTATGTGAAGTCAGGTAGTTTGCTGCTTGCTTATCAGAGGTGAGAGACAGGAATGAGCGGCTAGCACCCCCCCACCCCCTAGAGCTTAGAGATGGTTAGCTTCCATTGGGGATGGGGGGGGGGAGCGGAGATGGGGGTCTGGCTGCAGGAGAGCTATGAAAGTCCACAGTCGCTTATCAGATGTGTATTGAATCTGACAGTTGCTCAGCAGAAAGGCTGGACCTGTCTCACTGAAAAGTCATTTGCTGTCCATCAGTGGATTTCCCCTGTGCTGACACCCGTTGTCAGTCTCATCAGCTGTAAATGAGTAAGCGCTCCTTGGTGGTGGGGGGTGTGCCGCGTGCAGTTTGCATTTATTCATATTTTGCTTGTCCTTTTGAATAAAATCAGTCCCTTCAGCATTAATGTTACTACTTCAGGTCCATTGTTACAAAATATCATTAGATTCCAGATTAAAAGGCCTACAGTGTACACTCTCTGTCTTAGCCTTTATGTCTTTAAAAATATCATCCAGCTCCAAACAAAGATGAGTTACTCAAGCTTTGTATGGATGATGCTTGACAGAGACCTACCAGTCTGTCTGGATAGCTTGCATCTTTCTGTCTGTCTATCAGACATCAGTTTATCAGCCTCTCTACCTACTTACAATCTGCCTACCTGCTTCCTATCTAGTGGCGTTTTACCACTGCCACCAAGAACCAAGCCGTACCCGAGCAGTAAAGCGAACTGACGGTTTTCCATTGTAAAGTATGTGAGCTGAACCCAAGCTGTACCCATGCTGACATGGCCCAGAACATGCAGGCCTGAAAGCGTGACCAAAGCAAGCGGTTTATGTTGCCATCATCTGATTGGTCGAAATGCTCAGAGATATGGGCGCAAAGATTATCTAAAGGAAAAAAAAGGTACATTCTATATATCATTCACTATTAGTAGTAACACACATGATGATGTATTGATGCATTCCTGATAACTCTAAACTTAAAAATTTCAAACTTCCTACTTAAAAAAGTACTATAGAACAGCTGAATGCAATGGATTTGTAATGCAAATTTACACAAGTTAATGCTAATTTTGCTAGCGTTTGATGCTGACATAACACTGCTATTTTCACAGACGTGCTATCAGATATTTGCGTGTTAGTAAATCATGATGTGTGGCATGGGAACAGTAAATAAGCATCTCTTCAGTTTTGTCACTGTTGCTCGCCCCTTCTGCAGTGGAAAACTGAAGTGAGCTGGAACCGCACTGTAACTAGCTTCTCTTTGCGGCACAGCACAAATATGGCTCGGTTCCTGAATGCCAGTGCAAAAGTGCCATATAAAACACCTTCCCAGTCTCCCATGTTTTCTGCTTCCACCCCCTTGCCGAGCTCCCCCATCTGGCAGAAGTGGTCACTACAGTATTAAGATATCCTGACCGGGGAAACAAAAATGCCTTAACAACGTGCTGCCTAAAACGTCCCTTTAAAATGATTTCCTGTCTGGGTTATAATTGTGCTGAGGTTAGGGTCACTTATTGAAATGAAACAAAATTTCCTGTTAAAAACATTGATCATTTACCTTTGACCTGTCTTTAAAAATCAGATGCTGCAGGATCAAAAAAACATAAAAAATCCAGCCAAAGCAAGAACAGCTCCTATAGTCATACTTTCTGTTTTGTAATTAAAATTTGTCTCTTTGTTAAAATAATCAGACGTGCTTATGATGGCATAACACCATAATGTTTGTGTGTGGAACCCATGACGGGCTCCAATACAATACACACCATTAGCGTTTGGAGCCCATCGCCATATATTTTGATTGTCTAAGAACTGATGATCTACAATCTGAAGGTATTTATCTGAGATGGTAGACTGGAGTGTTTAAAGTTTTTTCCGAACACAATTAAAATTTGTCTTAAATGTCTACATTTTGAGAATAAATGTCAGACTTTGTAGCATCTCATAGGATAGAGTTACAGAAAGGAAAATGGATACAGCAATGCACAGAGGTGAAAGGCTTATCAGACAATGCTCTCAGCCATACTCTGTTCTGATTGGCTTATCTGACAGTAATCATACTCAAAGCCCTACCAGGTTGTCTATCAGAAGACATTAATATTGGCTTGTCTGTAAAACTAACTTTGTAACACTTACATCAGTGTTTAATATTACTATTTATTAATGGTAACTTTATTAATATTATGTTAATGTAGGAGGCTACATGGAGATTACGATATGAAATTGCAGATTAATTTCGTCAGATCTTGGAGCAATTAAATGGAAAGGAGATATTAACTGTCACACTTGTACAGTATATCAGAGCATGAGGTAATGACAAATTACTGCACTAATTCTTCATTTCCCTGTGCTTCCTAGGACAGACCGAAGGCTCACCGTGACTCTGAATGGATACGGGGCAAAGGATAATGAAAGGGATAAGAAGAATCAAAAGAATTACAACAATGACAAAAACAACAACAACAATAAAAATATTAATAACGATGTTTGTTAAGAAAGTGAAGAGGGGTTTCCGGTTAAAAAACCCTTTTCACTGGTTTATTCCTCTGATCAAATGGAGAGCCTACCCTGTTACAACGCATTATGTAATAACTCGACAAAATGTAACAAATTTTCACTTCATTATGTAATAGCACCTGTATTTTGTAATAATCTGCTGCATCTTGTAATAGACAGCTTGAATGCAATATGTAACACATTTCCCTGCATTTTGTAATAAATTATTACATATTGCAGTGTTTATTAAAAATGCAGGAGTTGCACTATGTAATTATGAAAATTTAATACTGTGCATTATTTAATGAACAACCATGGATGTCTTCATTGACATTTTGTCAAGTTATTACATAATGCGGCATTATTACATAATGTGTTGTAACATATCCCAATCCTATAGTCTCTCTCCACATACAAGGGTTACACAGTTCTTACAGTTTTTTTGGTTTGTGAAGAAATTACATTTCATTGGCTAATTCTGCGCAATGTGATACACTCCTGTCCTGTACACTCATTTTGATTGGTTCTTTACTCCTCATGCTCATCCTATAATCAAATCATCAGTCCTTGAATGCTTAGACGTGCAAAATATAAAATAATTTCCAGTACATTACAATGAACGGGCAATGTTTTTCAAAAATAAAAACAAAGTTTCTAAAAAAGACTAAGAAGTGTACGGCTTAAAAAATGAGATCCAATTAAAACACATTCAGTTTTGTCAGAGCTGAAGCTGGGAAACTCATGGGCACCCAAGTATTAAAATAAAGTAGATAGTTGCCTAATATATTCAGCACATAATTGATTACTTCTTCGCAGACTCTTCACAAATCACTGAACTGTAAATGTGAACTGTACTCATCACTTCGTATTGTCCTCTGCTTTAGAAATTCTGCTCTATTTTAAACCCCCTAGAAAGAGTGTCACTTTCAGTTTAAGTATATCTAGAAGTTTCAGAATTCACACTTGGAGTGCTCTGATTAAAAATGAATTCCCTATCCTCTAAATTAAATCATTAATTATTCATCTCAGACAAATTACGCATAAAGTTCAGTACAGGGGGGGTCTGGTTCTTATTACACGGAGAGGCCAATAAATGAATGATAACCAAAAGAAAAGTCCGCAGATAGATGAAAGCAGATGGGTAGAAGGAGGGAGCAGACAGGCAGACAGACAGAGAGGCTGGAAAAACATTAGTAATGGATTATAGGTCTGAGAACAGACAGACGGAGGATGAAGGATGAGTTGAGTCTGGTTTTATTAAGCAAATTAGCCCTTTACTATGGGCTACATCAAAAGAACAGCATTTCTCTTTAAAAGAAAAAAGCAGAAGAAGCAAAATGGGAAAAACCAAGCCTACAGACAAACAGGGATCAAATAAGAACAAACAGCAGGGCAGAGACACACGGACAGAAGTACGTTCAGGTGAACTGGGCTGTCTTGTGTTTTGGTCTTGTGTAAGATGTACTGAGCACAGCACTTCATGTTCTCAGCCGATTTGTGACACCGCAAGTATCTGTGAGTGGGAAGTGCAGCGTAAAATTATAATTACAGTTGCCGTGAACGAGGGCACCTAAAAGAAAAACAGATATATGCTCCAGAAATAATGCACTTTTCATTTGAAACACATGACTGGATCTGCACCCTTACGTATTACAGGCCCATGTGTTTAGAGGATGAAGGATTGGAATTCTCTAGCGGTGAGACTTAAAGATGCTAAATGAGCAGAACGTGAGAAGCTGTCACTGATTATAAAGTCACACTCTCTCACCTTATGATTTGAGAGACCTATTGACTACCAGAATATAAATTTTAGACAATCCAAATTATCATAGCAATTTCAGCCTCTGAGACCTACTGACTACTGGAGAATTCATTTTGCACAGTACAAAATACTTTAGCAGTTTCAGTGTTGAAGAGACAATGACTACCAGAAAGTATCCACTTTAGACAGGGCACTGTACCACAGCAATTTCAGACTCTTAGAGACCTATTGACTACCATAGAGTATTCATTTTACACAGTAAACAATACTTTAGTCATTTCTGCCTCTTAGGGACCTAATGACTGCCAGAGGGTATTCATTTTACACAGTACAAATTTCACCCTAGCCTTTAAGCTGGGCAAAGCCACTGTGTGCTCTTACATTGGTCTTACATCAAGCTTCAGTGATTTCTGCAACAGGGGACACGTAAGATGAAACCCAGTACTGGACTTTTTCCCAACCTCTAGGGCAACCACATGTAGGTTTTCATTCAACCTCTGACACCAGTGTAACATCTTGGACACAACTGACACAAGACCTGAACTCCAGTATAGTTTGTTGAACATAGTAACAGACATCATAGTGAGACTGCTTGGATCACTACAGTGTTAATGCAGCATGCACTATACATAATTTAAAGTTAAAACTATCAAGACTAATCACACAATATCAATGCGCAATACATTTTTATACTCAGTGTGGTCATGTGACCCACAGCATGACTCATATGAAGAGGAATCACACAGCCCTACTTCAAGGAAAGTCGAAGATAAGGCCCCCGAATGCTTTAAAATTACTTTTTAGGATGCTGAATATCAACTTGACAACATATTCTACTCCACATCAGGGGTGAATTATGCCTAACCTGCATAATTCGTCATGTGTATCGTCCTGTATTTTCTAATGGCAAATTTCTGTTTATGTGCAGCCATTTATCACGCAAAGGTAGGTGGATCACCTAAAAACAACAGGCAGAACGTGAATAACGTCATGGTTAGTAGGTGTCCAATGACATTTAAAATATTAAGGGTGAAGACAGTTCTTAGTATTGAGCAACATAAGTCAAGGTTGGGAACAAGATAATGATTTGGAGCACGTGACATGCATTGTTAGTTCAAGAAGGGCCCATAAAGTAACCCAGAAACGCAACTATACATTAAATTACACTAAAGATCCCCCTCCCCCACCACCTCAATTCCAAATGATGACATATGATACTGTATTTTCCAAAATTATGTTCCTGATGTGGTTATGAGCCACTTCCTGTTGTTAAACACAATAATAGCCTGCCTTATCAACGGTCTGCTAACCTATCAGTGACATCACTAGAAAGAATATTATTATGTGCCTGTCAGGTTAGAACTGAGTTAATGATTTATTGTAGATGTGGTCTTTCATTGCTAATAAAGCTGTAACATCGGTTCTTTCACCTGCTAAATGGTATACGGGTAAAGTGTTGGTATATTCAATAAAGATGATCATATATAGCTATAGTTGAAGTGATGGGTTAGCATAACAGTTCCAGATCCAGAACTGATATGTATATATAAATGGAATGTACCATTAGGAATATGGTAACTTTATTACCCTTAGTGACCAGCACAGATTTCTGAACATTTTTCAGCAATTCACTTATTTATTCAGCAATTCATTTTCTTGCACCTCTGTGAAGCGAGATGTTAGCCGAGCACCTATCCCACGAGGCCCACAATGTGCTGTCAATCATGCAAATCTCAATTTCTTCTTTTCTTAATTTAAATCTTCTTTTAAATGGTCTCTGGCTCCATTTAATGTTAATAAATGGAAGAAGAAGAGGGTTACTGGACACAATGTGCAAAGATTCCTTCCTGAGTTTCAGGAATGCAAATGGTTAATTGCAACAGCATATTATTACATTTACAAATGATCAGCTTTTCTCTATGGGAATAAGGAGGACTGTAATGGCACGGCTTATAGAGACATCCAGGCTGGGTCCTGAACTTCAATATGTACAACAGCTTAACCCTCGTGTATTTTACTTCTTCTGCTCTATATTCTAGAATCTATAGAATTTAACTCCATTTTGAAAATGGACTGGGGTAACTTCGACCCCAAAAATAACACAGGGGTTAACCAATGTTTGGGAGGCTTCATCAAAAGAGTTGCCTTTCCCTTTAAAAGATAAACTGACTGCATAATAGTAAAAACATTTATGGTAAGTAAACTTACACTCGTTATACTTAGGAAATAACCCTTGCTAACAGTTTTCTCGCTAAATCCATCACATGACACCATTTAAAACAACGTCAGCATCCAATAGAATACAGAGTGATTTTGAAGCTGCAGTTCTAACTAATGTATGCCCGGTCCCAACTGCTGGTAATTACATCGTACATGGATTCTACGACTGAACTGTGATCTGAATGCCGCAGGCAGTCTTTTCATTAAAGGTAATACCAGGCTTAGTTTAACACTGGGAATACAAAAGCAAAATGTATTAAATATGAATGTAATATAGACAGAATGCTGTCGTTACATATTGTCTCATTCAGCTGTAGGCGGTAAATGCCACAGAGTGACTTAAAGTGACTTATTAAGCCAGATGGTTGTTGTCATCACTCAGATCTGTTGCATTGCTTGGAATGCAAACTTTATTAACTGAGTAAGGGCAAACTGTACAAAGTACTGAAGCACAAAGAAGCTACAAGGATCACAGCACTGTACCATTATAATCCCTGTTTCAGCCTTAGCCCGAATCACACAAATGTCACAAACAATTTACACAAGACTGTCGTCCTTTGCGTCAAGTTGCATTACAGAGGCTTAGTGGTATGCTTATGCTACAAATGCAGTGTTAAAAAAGGTCACCCTGTTTCTACTGAGGAATCAATAACTGAACCTTATTATAAAATGATTGCAACTCCTGACTGAGTATCATGGGAACCCATGGAAAAACCAAAGCATTGAACTACTGTTTAAGCCTTCACTATTCTATTGTGTTATCACTCCTATGCAGCCCATAAATTGTATATCCTGGGCTATAAAAGTTCAAATTTTATACCATAATTTTCAACTGAGAGGTTTAAATCCACAGGTTTGATTGAGACAGAGCTCTCATCTCAGTTAACACTGTTATATCTTTAGATAATTCATCTTCAAGCTCCTGTGGTTGCTATAGCAGACTTTTAAATTGCATTTCTGCCTTGCTGTGATACTCCTCGCTTTAATGTAGTTTTTAATTTAATGGATCTGATACATTACAAAAATGAACTCTTTATCCTTTTAGGGTAATGCAGGAGGTACTGCACACAGTATACTAACTGAACAGCTCATTTCAGAGTGCCCTCGAAGATAAAAAAGACTATGGTAATGTTCTCTGCTGGCCCACCAAATTATCCAGACAAAACAACTGTTCTGATTTATATTTGATTTATATGTATTGAGATCAAAATAAAAATCGCTTTAATTTCACATATTGAATATATTGACTATATTTGTCATCAAAGCCTTGGCTCTGGCTATCAGATCTAGGGTCCATGGCAACGGAAGCTGGTGCCCATACAGCAGTCTGGTTGGTTGGTTTTGCGTTCAAGATCATTAACTGCATGCTTCATTAACTGCAGTTATGAAGGTTGTCACAGATCACATGGTACTCTTGAACGCAATGCAAGCTGATGCAAGTGCTTCATCAGGAATCTGATGACACATTTACCTACACAATAATAAGCATCGGCTAAATAAAAGGTTCAAAACCAAGTCTTGCTGCAGTAGAGAGAAACCATCCTGGGGTATCAGTTAAAAGCAGTTTCAGCGTTCATGATAATCAACGCTGACAATTCCCCATTCATGGCTACTATAGCATGAAGCGTCATGTGAAACGATACCAAGAGGACGCCTGTCTCTTTAGTCAACAGGTGACAAGTATCCCCTTCTGGGAATGCTTGTGGAATGCTTTTCTAAGAAACATTCTCCATTCAAAAGTCGACCTCCAGAAAACAGTAAGACAGGTCACCACAGCAACCCAGCCAATGTAATGGACATGGGACTGATGAGCATAGCATTCACTGGAAAAGGGACAGTACTGTCCCCATGAGAGAGTTTTTCAGGCATATCACTGTTAATGTAACTGGAATTAAACCCATCTCACCCAATTGGCGATGACGGTAACTGATAGAAAATAGGACACACTAATTGGCTATGTGGATGCTCTTACACACCACTTCCACTAGAACACATTCATGTCCCTGGACACAAACAGAGCGGTGCGTTTTACCCCTGGGAGGAAAGCGATGAGCCATGCCTCATGCTTGAGAATGATAAGTGTGTCCCTTGCATGGGAGCTGAGAGCTGAGTCTGATTGCCTGGAGGTAGAGAGAGAAACATGCCTCTACATGTAAAGAGCTTTAAATTCATCTACAGGGTTGGCAGAAAATCTCTGAGCTCATCTACTGTGGCCTCAGACTGATCCCTCTGGGTTAAGGTTGGGGTAGAAGAACTCAGATGAAGAAGCCTGAACAAAAAAAAAACAAAAAAAAACAACAACAACAATAATATACTTAGCACAAAAAGTAAGGCAATTTGTGTTTGGTCGATTATTTCTTTGTTGTAACAATGCTTCTTGGCAATAAATCTTATACTGTTGGAAAGCCTGTTTATTTCCCCTTTAAATGGTGACGCATTTGTAAGGAAAATGCATAGTTGAGTATGTGGGTTGCGCCCATGAAAAACTTGCCAAATCTTCTCTGCACTGGAACCTGAACATGTGAAGGAAAGTTATGTTCAGCGATGAGTCCAGATTCTGCCTATGGTAGTTGGATCATAGGGTCACAGTGTGGAGAAGATGTGCAGAACGCTATGCTGATTGCTGCACCAATAGGATAACAGCTTTTTGTGGAGGCAGTGAGATGGTGTGAGGCATCATCTCCCTCACTGGAAAAACAAGGCTTGTCATCATTGAAGGCAATCTCAATGCAGAGAGAGATCGAGATGAGATTCTGCAACTAGTGGCAATTGCATATCTCCACAGTCTGGGGCCAAACTCCATCTTCCAAGATGACAACGCTTGCCCCCACAGAGCGGGGTTTATCAGAGACTACCTCCAGAATTTGGGAGTGGAGCTGATGGAATGGCCTGCCTGCAGTCCTGACCTCAACCCCACTGCACACTTGTGGGATCAGCTTGGGCGTGCCGTTCATGCAGTATATTGCTGTCATTCCAACGGTATAAGAGTTATTGCCAAGAAGCATTATTACAACAAAGAAATAATCGACCAAACACAAATTGCCTTACTTTTTGTGCTAAGTATATTTTCTCATTTCTAGAAGGCAGTGTGTGGCTCAGTGGGCTAAGCCTCTATACCTGTGATCAGAACATCACTGGTTCGGGATGTCTGTGGGTCCTTGAGCAAGGTCCTTGACCCCCCAGCATCCTTGGGGCCACAACAGGTGGTTGCCCTTCACGGCCAAGCAAGATGTCTGTGTCGAGCAAGATGGGGGAGGTGAAAAGAAAACTTCCCCATGGGGATCAATAAAGTATCAATTATTATTATTTTTATTTAGAGTGACATGGCACCCTACAGCAAGAGTAACTGAGGTGCATCTGTCACATAAATCTCTGGTACCAAAAACCACCTCCCATGATACACCATTTTGTCAGGCTTTCAAAGCAGGGCCTATATTAAAGTTCCAGTGACAGCTAGATAAAGTAACGCTGAAGAAATTCTTCAGCAATATTCAAGCAACGTTCGTGATCTCATGCCCACAGCTGTGCCCACAATATGCATGGCACATTGTGGCAGCTTAACCCTCCCGTTTAGTTAAGTTACAAAACAAACAATATTGGAATGATTCCAGGAATGGCAACAATAGGTTAGCAATCCCCTAAAAATTCAGGTAATGCCAAGGGGGAAGAAAGACGTAAGGGAAAACGGATTACTTTCCACTGCATTAGAGTCTCACGGCACATGTGACCTTCATCCCCACGATAATGGTGTGACGAAGCAGTTTGGACACTGATGGGACTCGAGCTGACAGGCATGGATAAAGACTAAAACATGCCCGTGCATTTGAAATACATCCATTTTTGTAAGGCTGTCAGTCTCTCCATGCTTGTGTGTGTATATGTCTGAATGGGCAAATGTTTATGCAGATATTTCACAAGTGTATGGACAATCAGTAAAGCATTGCGTGCTTCTTGTTCAAAGCAGTGGGGAGTAATGGTGGATCCTGAGGCATGGACCCTGTGGCCATGGAGACCTGCAAAGGAATACGTGTAATTAACTGACCAGATCCGGGTATACAAGGGTGCGTAAGGGTGCAGGGCAGCCTCAAATTAATGATGTGCACCCTCAGGTAGAAGCCAATCAGTCCATGACTGTGTGAATGGGGGCTGCAGTGCTCCTCACTAATTCCAGCACCCTTAGTCATTTTGTTTTGGACCCAGTACTGGATGCAGAAGACCTGCTAATAGTGCCGGCACTGCAGAGAAGGACCCCGTACTCTCTGCTCTTTTACAAACAAGTACAGGCTTACCAAGCATCTAGAGCAAAGAGCTGGGCTCAGAATCAGCCGAACAGCACCTGTCTTTGAGTGCATGTGGGCAGGACCGTTCGATTTCTTCCAAAATCTACCACTCCAGTGACCTTGCTTGAGAAAAACACAAATATGCACCACCCTTCCTACTGAGACTACCCCCACACCACAAATTAGGGTGGCCACCTAATTCATGTCAGGGGGGTCACCATGAGCAGGTTTTACAAACTACTCTGAACTGGAAAGGCTCCTGTGCTCGGCTACATTGTTTGGTTTGTCTTGTACTTTTACTGGTTTGTTTCCTTGATTGAAAGACCCACCCGCCAGTTTCATGTTAACATTAGTGATACAGGCATGATTAAAAAAGACTGACCAATCAGCACACAGTGAGAACTCAGTGCTAAAGTGAAATCTGGGTCCTTTTAATTGAAACGGTAGTTTACAAACTCTGTCCTAGCTCACAGTGTCCCCCCTGACTGGATTTGGTGGTCACCCTACCACAGAAAATAATATATTTATCAGATACAGCATACTATATTAAATGGATAAATTGTTTCCAAGTAAGCAAAGAGGCCTTTAGAAGCCATACACACAACCCCACCGTGCTGAGCAGCAAGGCAGAAGTTAGGGCCTCAAAACTATTTTCGCAGCCCATATCAAGCCCAAAATATCATCAGGGTGCATTTGGTTTGCGTGCAAATTTATTCTCCAGCAAGGAGGAAGCATGCCAAAACCCTGGGCTGACTTGCATTCACACCTCACTGAAAAGACTGAAAATCACAAGCTATATTACATACGATCTGTTTGAATTTATGCCAGACTTGCAGGACAATGTGCCTCTTTGACCACCAGAATCACTGATGCATAGGTTCTCTACTAAACAATATATTCCTATGCAAGCTTCTTTTATGAACTGTGCATTTATAGACCTGCATACTACAATTTCGTACATGTTCTAATTTATTCTAATAAACGCATTGGCAAACTAAGCTATAATCTTGATGAAAAGCCACAGCGGTTAGGATTATTGTGTGCTTTCAGTTGGTGCTAGGTAGGTTGGATATGCAATGATTGACAGCACATGCTAACCCCACCAACCATGGATTTGAATGTTTCTATCTTTTATGAAGATTAATTAAAAGAAAAGCAACTTGGATACATTTTAATATTCTGTGTTACAGCTATAACAAATGGCAGGAGATAAAGTTACTGTTTGTACCACATTTGCTTATCTGATCACAATGGATCTGAGTAGCTTGCATTAATGTTTTCCATTCATTCATATGGCTGCATAGTTATAGTAGCAATTCAGCAATAATACTGTAACGAAAGGGGTGAGTTTCAGTAATGTGCATGAGCAATTCCCAACTCCAGAGTTCACTGGATGAAAAATGCACAGGGCATTGAAGGAACAATAATGGCCAGCTGCACACTTACTCAGGCGTACGCGAGGCCTGAACTACAGAGATGTGCAATTTGGCCATGCAGAAGTACCTTCCGCTGTCCAGGAACATTTACTCAGGTCCAAGTACATCACAGTGTTTGTGTTTCATGTCCTACACAAATTTAGAAAGCAATTTACTTCAGTTATTTAAAACTTAAAGTTATGAGTTTTCTTTTAAATTACAACAGGTCTGCAGCGGTAACATCCACAAACGTTTGCGTTACATTTACATAAACTTATTTCCCCTGCACTTTTGTTTGAAGCGATAGACAAGTGAGGCAGACAATACATCATAAGCATACAGCTGTCAAGGAGACCATTACGGTATCAGTGCTGCTAGACTGCACTTCCAATGAATAACCGGTAACAAAGCCAAAAAGTACGAACTAGCACTAGAGCAAGGGCTATTCAATATATGATTTGTTATTAATAGCAATGGTCTAATACTATTACCATACGTACTGTACCAGTGCTATCTATACAGCTGTGTAGGAAAAACAGCATATTGTTAAAACGACGTTATTATGCTGCTATTTTGCCTACAAACTGCATGAGTACCACACAGATATAAATGATATGAAAGAAGAACATGAATACATAAAGATAAAGCATAGTAACAAAATAATAATTTTACCAATGGGCCTTCCTTCCTGCCTTCACACTGTGTCATCAACAACATTGGCTTCTCATTATGGTTGGCAAGCATCATACTGAAGTCATTATCTCATTTCCGCTTCATCCACACCGATTGGACAGTGAGAGAGAAGGTACACAACAAACCTTGACACAGGGACAATAAAACAACTTATTAAAAAGAATATATATGTGTGTGTGTGTGTGTTTTATAGGTCTGACGGATATTATGCAGCTGTATATTTAAGATTACAGTGCGGATAAAGACAGTTAGATAAGCTCTTAGGTGACTGAGGTACATACAGGTCTGCTGAGGCCGTATATAACACATCATACTAAAGTAATACATCTGTTCGCTGTTCTCTCTGTCTGGGGTTCCATGAGAAATAAAATATCATTTTATTTACTGAGGAACATGTGCATTACGTGTTCTAACCTGTTGAAATTATGATCAGTCTCACAATGATCAAACATTTGTCTAATTCAGCGTTTACAAGATACATCTACATTATAAATTAGAGAATATTTGTACGGAGCCCCTAAAGGGACAGGCTTGTAAAATTTTTTTTTTGACCATTATGCTTTTCTTCGCAAAACTTCCACATTCTTTCGCAAGACATTTGCCTTCCCTCGGAATCTTGTCTCGTGACATATATGCTGCTCTGGCATGCATTCTGAATACACAGATATAGTTTTATTGCTTAATTCCCATGGATTTGTTATCGCCAAAATTTTGCAATGCAAAAACAATTACGAGGGAACGCAAAATTGTTTCAATATAATATTTACCAACCCTGTCCTTTTAGAAGCTCTGTATATCAGAAGATTATTATAAACCTGAAATAAATCCTAACTCAATACCATTTACATTAATGGGCCCAGTCTGAGAAAAAAACTGTGTTTTTCTGTGTCTTTTAATAATACTGAACCGGGATGCAAAGTGGGCGAAACCATACGGTGCCTTGTATAAGTACATTTTACTCCAGTATCAACAAATGACTCCCAGAGCATCTGTATGCATATACAAACAGACACAAGGCAGCATGAATAAATTATAGATTTTTAGACTGACATATTAAGCCTGAAAGGTTTCCTAGGACACTTAACAAGGATGGTATTATCATCAATGATTCTCGCTGGATAGCAAAACTCTAATCGTATTCTTGTTTTCTACTGACAAGTTAATTGAACTATACTCACAATTTCCTAATCCTATTCAGGCAATCTGTTTGGCCAGCTAATGACAAGCGGCATGTACTCCGCCACACTTTTGGGTCAGGTGCCCATGGTGCAGGTATAAACTTATTGGCTGGGGATTGATCTGTGCAATCCAAGCTATTCTCCAGTGTGCATTACGCGAAGTTTACAACATGATTAGTGGAATTAGCATCTGTTAGCCTTGTGAAGCTTCCCTGTGTCCCTGCCACTATGTTTGTAGCTCCACAAATGGCTGTCTTCTAGGAACCCCTTCTCAATGCCCACAGTCTTTGCTATGCCTGAAAAGTAACCTCCATCTAGGGAAAACACAACTCGGGGAATAAATGCTCATCGCATCCTGCTTAATATTCACCAATTCCGACGGCTCTCAATGGTCCCCACATGAATAACACATCGGTATGCCTTTATCTAAATTAGCCAATCTCATTAGCATATAACAGATGGACTCCATCATCTCTAACATTATACTACCATCAAAAAACTACTGAGTGCCTCTGTAATGAGGAGGAATGTATTATTTGCTCAGTGAGTCTAGGAATTGATAATTGATATAGCTGTCAGAAATAAGGGAACTTTCACTCATCTCCCTCACACCCTCAATTTGTTACCTTAAACATTCTGATTACAGGTCTGTGATACCTCCAAATGAAAGCACGGGCACCTCAAACGATCATAGAAAGCAAACACTCCTGGATGTGGCCAGGGTAGCTATAAGTCATTACCCAGATTGCAAGCCAACCACCTGGTCTCCTGATAACAATTGAAATTCCACTCCAATAATAAGATTATCACTTAGGAGACTTTGCTGCAGTCTTTGCAGCCTGTGGGATGCAAAAACCTTGGTGCATCTGAAGACAGGAAGCACAAGTTGTGTGAGAAAAACCAATACACAGGAACAGATCTTCAAAAAAATGCAGGTAGTTATGCCATAGAAGTAGAAAGTCAACTATGGTAGGGATTCCTAACCTCTGGTCCACATCTAGTATTCAACTGAATAAAGTTGCCACGCGTCCCGTATCCCATATTGAAAAATAAAATACCACATTTGGCCTCGTCAATGGCTAATTTAATCATGGACCCCAGCAGGATACCAGTCCATGTAATTTTAGAAGTACGACATAATCTGGTCAGAAAGGCTGGGAACCGCTAAACTAAAGAGACCCCGCACAGCAGCACTCCCCCGAACCTGCAATGTATTAGAATGCAATGTTACTGTTTGCTATTGATTCTGCAGTGATGATGGTATCACTGTCTCGTCATTCTATGAGTACTGGTAATCCACTGCAACATAAGGCACCTGAAACCTATACATTTGAAGTTCCATTTCCGAACCACTTACCAGTTCGAGTTGAGAGGTAGTCAAGGATGCAGGTTAGGGGGCTAAAACGTTTCGAGCAGCTTCATAGGCCATGACAACAACTTCCATTGGACAAGCTGGTTAATTGTGAATTATGCACATTTACCAGATTCAACAGCACTTTCAGGGACAGTAATTCACATTGGAGTGTTTCCTTTTTCTGAGAGGGAATGCATCATTATATATGTCTACATCATTCATCTGGCCCAACCAGATTTCATGGGAGGAGATGATTGCTGCTGAAATCTATTAGTTTTAGGTTGTCTAGCGGTCTCATCTCGGTTAAATTGCTATAGTTACATTCCATCTGATTCAGCTTTTTTCTCCGTACAAAAAAACTGAAAAAATAAGATTGGCATGAGAGGCTTAACGGTAATGAGCAGGCGGAGTACATGATGTCAGACAGGGTGAACGTGAAGATTTGTCCATCAGACTGCATGATCATTATTCCAACGAGTAGCGGAATAAAATTAAGCTAAAATTTTAAATAAGTAGAAAAACCGGGCGTATGGGCAACCAAGCATGTTCCATTTTCCAAATTAACCAATTCAACATAACAGTCAGGGCACGTGGTGCGTAAACAAAACTAACTTTGTATCAAGAGCTTGAAATTTTACTTCATGCATCCATTTTGAAAGTGGCTAATATTTTGGATATTAATATTTTGGATGCCTTCTGATCTTTGGCTTTTACAAACATTTCAGATCATTGTCAGCTGCGGAGGAAACGTGTTGGCACTAATTTCCGTGTGTCTGTGGAAGGTTTCGCTGTAAGTTTAGGTCACAGGAATGGCTCTGATTTTCCCGCTAATCAAGTGATTCCCTGGTATCGCTCCTCTTAAGTTCATTATCAGCCAAATGAAGCCGACAAACGGAGTGAATATGCCCCTTTGGGATCACAGCCACTTTTTGTTTGATTATTCGCATTTAGTGGAGATGGAGCTGTGGCTAAATGAGCTTCTGTAAATTGTACTCATTTCTGAATTGTGAGAAATCCTTATTGACTCTGACTTGCTCTTCAGTTATTAGCCAGCTAAAGTTATGCTCTTATTTAATCATAACAATACATTCCAATAAAAATACTCGCAGGTGTAGTAGCAGTAGCAGTACTAGCAGTATCCATGGCACTAATGGCACTAAGGTTTTACGCTGCCAGGGTTGTGGGTTCGATTCCCAGCTGCAGTTTTATGTGTGTTTTCCCAGTGTTTCAGTAGGTTTTCACCAAGTACTATGATTTCTGCCCACAGTCCAAAAACAGTGAAGTTGGTAAATAAGTGTCCCTGAGTTACTGATAAAATACCATTAGCTATGCGAGAATGCATCCACCAATTAGCAGGCCTCCCATCCAGGGTGTCAGCAATATGGTTCTTGGGATATTTTCCAAGCTTACAGTAAACCTGTACTGGATGGATGGATAGATAGATAGATAGATAGATAGATAGATAGATAGATAGATAGATAGATAGATAGATAGATAGAT
>JAAGVU020000002.1:3352221-3363473 GCA_011763525.2 Mormyrus iriodes
AGATAGATAGATAGATAGATAGATAGATAGATAGATAGATAGATAGATAGATAGATAGATAGATAGATAGATAGATGTGCTGCAGCTGTAACTGCTCCTCCAGTGCCATTTAAATGAGAAGGAAAATGGATTAATGGATAAACAGCAATATTTTGTATTTTCATCCCAGTTTAACTGCTAATTCTGAATCAGTCTTTGTTCTCAAAAGCCACTGAAGGCTGAAGACACTGCAGGTCACAGGGAACGGCACCATTGATCTCCAGTCAGTGGGCACATCACCAAACAGGACATCTCTCATTTCTGGCAACTGGAAATGTGCAGATATCTGGTTGACCAATAAAAGAAATGCATACAGCCAGCAGGCAAGATGCCCTAGTTGTCTTAAACCCTCCCTTAGTGATCGGTACCCATTATGGTCACATGGTCTTGCTTTCATCAGGAAGATGCACCCGAGAATGGGCTCTGTAGCCTATTGGACTCAGGTGCAGTTAATCACAGTCTGTTTAAGGAGGGTCAGTTGAGTATAGAAGGCGAGGAAGCAAATTTGGCTTTTCTGTTCTGTTTTATATGCATAGCCAAAAGGGTTTATCCTTTGCCAAAACAATTAATGTATTTATCCTTAAAGCTCAAGGCAGACATTTGTGGGCATTTCGCAGAAACCCAATCAGATTCTGGGTCTGCTGAACTCCCATCAACACTGCATGTATTGGCAGCATGCCAAGATCACACTAAAGGACACTGGGGACTCCAGCTGTCCTCAATTTACAAAAAAAAAAACTTATTGGCATCAACAAGGAGATGCAGATAGAGAGCAGAGGATGTGCATCATTTATCAAGATTCTGGGGGAGCTTTTAAAGAGGCATCCAATAGTTTCACTATTTATCCTGAATGTGAATTGTATTGGCCTGTTGAACAACATGGAAGTGGGTAATTGAAAATAAATATATTTTACTCATAAAAACACAGTGTGAGAAGAGTGTGAATTATAAATAACTGAAGCAGAATCTTAGCAGCTACAGTAATTTACCAGCAGAAGGTGAAACAGCCAATGCACCAAAAGTGTACACATTAAATTTGTACCGTAACTTGTATCAATGTTTATTTTAGTGACTTGTTAATTATTAATTAACATTATTAATATAGCAGTAGTAAAAATACCATCTGGTCATGTAAGGTAGCCTTGGTCTACATACCCGGAATGCAACAGTTATTCTGGTTTATTGGAGATGAATCCTGTGACTCACCAATGTGCAAAAACAGCCACCGTGTCCACAGGCCACTTTTTTGATAGGAAAGTGGCCTTTTCAAGTGAAATGTTACTCCTGCGCGTAAACGGGACCTGTCAGTATATTTGCCCATGGGTTTGCGTGATCGTAGAGACAGAAAGCTGATGAAGACAAATGAAAAACAATTGCTATTCAGAAGGAATATGTGTCTGTTTTTCTTGGAAGCAGAAGCACTGATCCAGACAGGAGCCCTCTAGGGGCAGGAGAGGCAGCTGCTCAGGGTGAAATACAAATGTGCAGTACACAGGAATGATATGGCGCGTTACTCAAGAAGCACTCAGCACCATAACAAAGAATTAAAAAACAACAAATCACTGCTCTAAATTAGGATCTATGGATCTAGGAATACACAATCTTATTAGCAACCGTACACAGTTCAGTTTCTTAGCTCTGAGCAACATAACCTTCTTTTACTGTGGGAAGCGAGAATCATCATTGCTGTGCAAATGAAAGACATTCACATGTGAAAAATCTGCACTCACCAATCAGAGCGCAGATTCCAAAGCCTCTGCTAAACAGTAAATACCACTTCAAGAGGCTGTGCCCATTTGATAGACAGGGCTTCCCACTCACTGGCTGCGTACTGCAGGGTGAACTTCTGTGAGATGTACAGAACCAGGTGTTGTAGGTTGTAGGCTTGTTGCTGCACCCTTTGGGCCTGTTTCATGTGTTCCCTGATGATCAGCATCACCTTCTCGATCCTCTCCCAGATATGTTCAAGCTTAATGAAATTCTCTGCAGATTTGCATGTACTGTTAACTTGGGAGTCGCTATGTACAGCAAAACTAAGTACTAGAATGGAGCTACAATCTGGAATCCTGCCTCCCTGGTCATTGGTTACACTCAAACCTTGCTGTCAAAAGAATGTTTGCGATTGGTTGAAAAATTTATATGCCCACTGCATATCCCGAGTTCTGATGAAAGATCTTGCTATTCCGCAAAACCAAGCATTATTCTGGGGTTGCAAAAAACAGAAATATTATTTTAATTATCAACTAATCGCGTAATGAGGTGATCGACTAACTGATTAGTTAGGCCAAAATATAGGGTTTAAAGAAAAGCACAAATACTTTGCTTAAAAAATCATCAAGGAGTATTTTTAAATCACAGTTGTAATGAGAACTTTACACAATGTAGAGAATCACTATTTAAAGCGACAAAGTCGCATAGAAGCAATGATCCGCTGCCCCCACCAAATTTAGTTCGCCAACATTTTTAAATATTGTGATATACCGTATTACCATAGTATATCGATCAAGCCTAGTAACAAAATAAAAATTGCTCATAAAAGTTTGACAGTTTCACTACACTGCTTGTATTTGTGTTTGTTACGATACATCTGCCCTCTGCTGGACTGGTGGAAAATCATTGCTGTACACGTGTGTCTGTGTCCACGGACAAATATAAGCTGTGTCAATCCAGGGGCTGTATTCTTCGAAGGACGCAGCGAGCTTATCTTTTGTAGGCCGGATCCTTCTAAAAATCCATGCGATGAGGTTGGGATCGGGTGGATCCTTGCAGCCCAGGAAAAAAAGACATATTTGAAGGAGCCTAGTTGTCTAAAATAACTTTTCCCCAGTTATCATAGCAGCAGTCAGACTTTGGCAGTAGGTAAGTGTCCTACACTGCTATGGCTAAGAGGCTATTGCAAGAAAAAACAGTGTAGGCTAATTTCAGAGATCTGCTTGAATGCATGTATTACTAATGTAATACAAATCTTCATTTTTCTTTATGTCTGACCTACTATTTTTTCTTGAGGGTACAGTTAGTCAGCTAACCCTAGCATAAGTAGCATTTTAAAAGTTCCCACTTTTCTGCCCTGCTACCTATCTGACCACAACCATTAACGTTAGCTGCAATCTTTGCGATTAATTGTCATTTGCTGTACGTTGTGTGCATATTACCTCATGCCCCTATTTGACATCATTTTGTTTTACGAACTGGAGAAAGCAATGCTTGTACCATCTAATTAACAAGTTGGTGTTTAAGGCATAGACCTATGCTGTTATTTCTGTTTTGATCAGACTGCTTGAATGAAAATGAATTCTCACAATTTCACTGCAGTCTAAAGGCTACGCAAACCATGTAACCTAACAAAAATGTGTCTTTTGTAACATAGTATATTCTGTGGTATGCATTATGTTTTAAATAAAACATGGGTTGTTGGGCCTACCATAATTAAGCCAATGTTATTGTTGAATTAAGTAAACTACTTGACCCTTTACTTTTTGTTACCCCAACCGTGTCCATATTGAATATATTCAGTGGCAATGTAATGTTAGCTAGAAATTCTGGGCCCCCTGACCAAAAGTCACCATGGTAGGACTGTCCCCCATGGTAAAATTTGTCAGGCAGGTGGGGTGGGGGTGCTGAGCATATAATATTCAATTTTGCATATTCAGGGGCCCTTGAAAAGTACTGGGCCCCCAAAATCTGCCAGAGTGTCCATACCCCTCTGATTTCCCTGGGCCCAGTCAATGCTGTGAATAGCCCCAGAGTATTAAGTGAAGCAAAACCCTGTATGTATTTGTGTCTTATATTTTGTAAGCATTTGTTACCACTCATGTCATTTTTTTGTTTGCCATGTGGGCACAGGGACCTTTATTTGTAGGGTCCTTCAGATTTTTGCTACAGGGAAAATTGCCACAGTGTTTAAATTCGGCTGAAGCGGAAGGTGCGTTTTCTTGGCGGTTTGGTTATAGCGATGCACTGCTCTGCTTCCTAACCTGCACAATCATGCTCATTTTATCTATACTTCCGAAGTCCATCACCGGTGTGCTGCATTTGCTATTTGTTCATCTGTTGCTGTGTCTGTTCACTGTATATGTAATAACGCCATCCCATAATCACATTCTGTTGTCCATCGTTTCTCTCCGTCACCCCTCATCCCGTTCTGTTATACCCTAACCCTTGACTGGGTCGTAACATCAATTGCTCCTCCTGAGATTCTCCCAGAGTCCGTTCATTATTTTCACTGTCAGTACACAGCGTCAGTTTAAACATGCCATGTTCAGGAATTCCTGATGGAGAGATCACAAATTACCAAAGTTATTGTTGAAATGTTTATATATACGGTTTGAGCGCCCTCTGCAAACGAGCTCTTACCCTGGTTTCAGCTTTTTGTTTAAATAAACCTTAAACCATTGGTCAAGCCTTCATTTGGGAAGGGACTGCTCCAAATCTTCACACAATCCCTTAATATCAGGACCATTATTCTCGCTGTTACTCAGGCTGTGATATTTAGGGCTGTTTATTGGCTCCACAAATTGCCATTGGAGGCTTACTGCAGGGGGTCACAATTCGCCGTTTTAGACAACAGAATTTAAAACGAAGATTAACTCCATTTTTACATGTATATGGTCAATAAAAAAAAAATCGCTCATAGACATGCTGAACATAGGCTGGCGCGTATCACGCAGGCTGCAGCTCCAAACAGGCTGATGACATCATATTTAGGAGAGGGGGCCTCACAGATCTCCTGTACGCCACTAGTCAGGAGGTGGCACTGCTCTCGGGACAGTCATCCTCTGAAGCATGAGGAAGAAGTTTTCAATTCTCTCTCTTTCTCTCTTTTTCTCTGTGACGTGCAGGAAAAGGCAGTCCCACCCTCAGCTCGCAGTGATCAGTGGACGGTAGCCACATCATGTTTTGCGGCTATCCAGCTGCGGTTGTCGTCTGTGTGGTGCTGAACGACAGCCGCTAGTGTGGCAGACTGTTGACACTGCAGCAGTGTGACAACCGCTCAATTAGCAGATACAGAATGGATTTTTTAAATGTGCAGTATTTCATGCTTGAAATGAGAAAGAGTGAATTGTGACTATGGGTAGTGCTTTTAAAAACACAGAAAATGAGAACGGTAACATGTTATTCAATTACCGATTGATCTTCTGCCTGTACTTCCACTGAGCATTATTTGACCATCTGAAAGCCAAAACAGATACTGCCACTGCAGGTGGTAAGTGGTACAACACAACTGTCTGGGATAAATCACAGCAGTCACATTGAGCATGGATGTCAGATATGCAAGTCCAGGTGCTAGGCAACAGTGACAATGTTTTGCTGATGCTCTGGGGTAGCATATAAGGGTAAAAGAAATCAAATGTTAAGGCAGTAAACAAAGTAATAGATGTCATTATGAGATCATTCATGAAAGTGAACCTTCCTTGTTTCAGGTCACTGCTTTTAATTATGTTTTTAAGGCTTACATATTAATTATTAGCACAAAAATGTTACATCTCTTTAAAGACTACAATAAATTTATTCTGTTCTTACGTTGTTATTACCCCCAGATTTGTTGGTCCTGGATGTGGCTTTGAATTGAATAGTGGGAGTCCAACATCCAGGGGACTCCGGGGACTACATAATCAAGACAATTAGCCATCAGCAGCCCCTGGAAGCTTAACAGCACAGACTCATGCTGTGTGTCTGTCCCCTTTACCAGCCCTCTCTCAGTTAGCGGGCGACACAAATCTTCCTGGGATTCCGCTTCTGTGGATGTAGATAGAGGGTTGTCAGGGCGACCAGCCACTGTCCCCGCCGAGTGTGATTAATGCAGCCTGCAGGGCTTGGAAACTCAACCAGAACCAGACAAACCCCCCTGAGACAACTGTAGTGATTTAGTGATGCCAGGCTTAGCAACAAACTGCTGTCAGATTTAGTACTGCCAAGCTGCTGGAAATAAAGCTCAGCAAAATATAGCAATTTTGCTAACTTAGTAATTTACTGAAAGAAGGAAGACAGACAATTTCTAGTGCAATCAGTCCAGCCCAATAAGTTTATACTATTGGGGTCGGAATGGACAGAAACTCAGAGAAATACATGATGTAAAGTAAAAGCCTGCAGTTTGCTTGCCGATTAAATATTTCAAGAAGCTGAAAGGAGATATTCATAGCAACAAAAACTATTTCTCTCTGAAAGATGTCATTAAATTTAAATGAAAATTAAATTCAGTGCTTTGTCCTTACAAGAAAGTTGAAAAGCAAATCACCGTCGTATATCCACAGAGACGCTGGCAAACGTGACACACACGCCCACACATATACACAGACACAGCTTGGTTAAAAATGAAGACTGGATAGTATAAAAATGCTGTAACATTGTATGCGGTCAGGTAAGCGATGCAAAATCTCCTCACCCAGATTGTGCTCAAAGCACAATCTTATATAATATTTGCGCTACACAATTAAAAAACAGATGTACTTGTATTCACAACTTACTACATGGCTTAAGCACAGGGCCAGAGTAGGGGTACTCAATTATTTTTCCCAGAGGTCCAAATCCCATCAGCAGGACAAGGTCAAGGTCTACTATATCCCCCTTGGCAGATTTTACTGACCGGAGGAATCCCCGTGAGCAGATTTCAATGACTAGGTGGGGGGGCGGGGGGTGGTGGTGGTGTAATAAATCTTTTGGTCCAGATTAAACTGTGTCTCGGTCATGATGCGGTCCACCAATTGAGTACCCAATCCTAGAGGGCAGTCACAAGTCACCACACCATTAAAGCACAGTCCTAGAAGGTTTACTCCTGAACAGCGCATTCATCCTTGGAAAACACAAGTCAACATTAAACTCCACAAATTCCCTTCTTAAATAATTGTTTTACTGTTATTTTATCCAGATATTATCTTGTATTATCTTGAAAATGTAAGAAAATAGGAAATAGAAGTAAATTGCAACAACTAGTGCAACACGTTGCATATTAAAACAGCAGGCATTAATGGCTGTGCCATACGGAGCCACAAGTTACAAAGACATTAAATAATCCTTTCAAATCTGGGCAAAAATAAGAAAGCGAGTTTATAGGAGCCTCATCCAACAGCGTAATGAACTACTAAGTCATCCAAGTAGTATAATTAAAAGTAAAAATGCAGCAACAAATCTACCTGAGAACTTGTACATTGTGTCCATAAAACCCACTGGGAAAACTACGAGGGGGCCAGTGGTTTACAGAGTGTGCCTTTAATCTTCTAGCTAAGGGTGCCAAGGGACCAACTGCTTGGCCCCACACAGGAAGTTCCCTCTTAGAGGAAGATACGGAGTCATTGTGCTGCACAAAGGGGCTGAACTCAGACAGAGGAGTGCTGACGAAACAGGGAGGCTCAGATGCATTGTTAATTCACAGGGATTGATTTATCCTGTTTTTTTTTTTTTCTAGAAATAATAGAAATAATGCTTGAATTGTTCAGTTCGGGACATTTTGCTGAAGAAGCAGGCAGGTGGGACGGCATGATAAATTGCACTATTTCCTTTACTTTGGCTCTAGGTTCTAACAGTCTTGATTTGTATTAAGAAATCAGGGTGATGGAAAGCTTTTAGTTTCTTCATCATGAGATAGCCGCTGGTGTGTACGATGTCAATTGTTTATCTGAAAACAGGCAGATAAAACAGATTTCGGGCACGATTAGATTGCATCATCAAATCATCAAGTACATTTGTTTTTCCAGTCTTCCTGCAATTTCACATTTCATTTTTTTCTCATTTTAAACCTCTTCCTGTAAATAACATTCGGTTCCCATTCAGACCATGTCTAAGGGACAGTCTTACTGTAGCACCCTTAAGGAAAATACATAGCACAAACTGTATTAACAAACATACCTGTGTGTACCCGATAAAAATAAGTATCAGCTACATAACTGTAGGCAATCTTAAATGTAACTATTCAAGATTCATTCTCTTATTCTCAACTTGTGCTCTACTATTGTGACTTTTAAAATATTTGCTTAACATTTCTGTAAAGCAATATTGGTTTTAATGTTATTTGAACATTTGTGAGAATGAGTGTGAATGTACTGAGAAGCTAGAGTTCCCTCTGTTAACTGCTACAGTCTCCATACCAGAGGGAGCTATTCTGTGCTGTCAGACAACCCTAGAGCAGTGTTTCCCAACCTGGTCCCCGGGGACCCCCAGATGGTCCACATTTTTGCTCCCTCCAAGCTCCTGGTAAAAACGTGGACCATCTGGGGGTCCCTGAGGACCAGACTGAGAAAAACTGTCCTAGAGGATTCTACATCACCACATTTTGCCTATTTGCAGATGCCTGCTCCTGTTCCAGTATACAGGTCAGCTGTCTCACCACCTCTATTGGCCGCCAGTCTACTCTTGTATTTTATCTATGAAACAGTGGGCTTTTCAAGCTTACTTGTGAATCACCTTTAGGATGGTCTAAATACTCCGATGAGTGTAGATCAGTCTTTCTAACACAAGGAGAAGCATACCTATTAATTACAGGAGTCCCTAAGGTAGATTTAACCTTGAGACAATTAACGCCTCCTATTGTTGTTCACCAAATGGACATGAAGGACCCAATTCTCTGACGTTTCACACAAAAAAACACCCCTTCACTGTTTAAAATGGTTCCCCATGCTGCCACTGTAACCAAGTTAGGGAAAAGATCTTTAAATTATGTTATGTAAATCATTTGCATACAACCATCAGACATTGTTTGGAAAGGAAAAACGATTCTATTGTATGATACATAGTGACAGTACAACATACACACCTCACCAATATAAGATGAACTGATCGATTGCAAAACAATATCTTACAGCCTGTTGGTCAAACAGAGCTGCTCAGCCAATCAGAATTTTCACCAAACTGATAATCATCTGAACACTTAAACCATGAGTATGTCTTTTTGTCATCAACCCAATAGTAATTAAGTGCCAATTACAACCCCTTCTTTAGAGGCTATTTGTTTGTGCCAAATGAAAAGCACATTGCAGCTGGGTTTATTATAAATTTTACAGCAGCTATAGGCCATACATAAAAATGTGCAGACACAGAGATAAAGTGATCGAGAGAGGCTGAATAAACATTTCTGCTCTGTGGCTCAAACAAGGCCTACTGAAAAAACTGGACTCCTCTGTCAGAACCAGGCCCTGAGGTTGACTGACTGCTCAATATATTATAATTATTTTATTTTAGTTTTGTCTTTAATACTGAGGGATCAATTTCCTGATCAAACAATGGGAAACAAAGGTGCAAGCGGGAGTTCACATTCGCAAAAGAACTCCTCTAGAAAAATAATAAAAAAAGTCCTTGTAGGTGTACCTTGTGGGATCCATGTTACCAAACAGGGAAGAGTCCACATTACTATTCTGGAAAGGAAGCAGGGAAGTCTGGGGAATCACATGTGAGAAAGCCTTAGACACAATGTGTCCTCACCATGACTACTAGTTTACAACAATATGTGGCCTCTTGATCGTAACCATAAATCTGAACTCTAGATCTATGGACCATCCTCTTCATGCATAGTCCCAGGAGAGGGATTCGTGGTCTTCACCGTAAGGCAGGACACTACATTTTGTCAATCATATTTCATTACAGGATGCAAAAAGAAGTTCAAAGTTTGATTCATGACATGAAAACACTGACTATATTACTGGTGTAAAGTAAAACTGCACACATTCTAAATGACATCACAAGCACAGAAATACTTATAGTGTCATTATGGCTTTTTCCCAGAACCAAGACAAACAAATCATTACACAAGAGAGCAAAATCTATGTACAGTAACTCAAGATTTTTCAATCATGCATAAAAAACAGAAAGTGCATCTGCTCAAATTAGATTTCTAATATATCTAACTTCCTCCACTAAATTGGTAAAACTCATACAGCAATATTGTGTCATAGTGATATTCAAGCATTGCAGAAATGAATACATTTTTATACAAAAAAATGATGATAACACCAGAAACCAATAAAAGATTTTACAGATTCATATGATTCACTACAAGTTGTTGCTTTGGCTCAGTATTTTTAAAACTAATATACGGTAAAAAGATTAAGTTATCAAAAAGAGAAAACACATTAAAATGGTTTATGACATTATATTAAATGTATAAAAAGGATTTAGTGTGGTCACATTAAAAGGCACAATAACCATTAACACCATGACAGTATAAGGCTTTTCACCCTGGCTTCTAAATCTTTGATTTTGTATCGTACTACAGCCACTAGGGTAACAGGACTGGGAGGAGGTAAGTTGCTACACCCTTTGTCTTTGTCTCCTGGAGGAGTGACTGGGTCTAATGGGGCATTATAGTCCATGTAGCACTGCTTGGCCCTGAGGGGATGAGGACAGAGGAGGGTGTCAGATAGCATATCGTGTTTTCTTCAGAGCTGGAATCAGCTCACATTAGTGTTTATTTATATCAGAACTGCTATTCTGTTTTCAATACCATACCAATTTAATATACCTCAAGAAAAAGAAGTTTCTCTTTTGTACTGACATTATATAATTATATATATATAATAATTTCCTTTCACTGTTGAAGATTTTTTTGCTATCTAGTTACAGAAGAAAATCACTTCTGGCTAGACGACGGCTGAACTTGGTATGTTTTATTTATGAGTGTGCCTCTTAGAGTGGACTCAAGGCAGACTGCTGAGTGAGGACCTTAAATACAGCTTGAATTGAACACAAGGAATGATTAAACAACAGGATGTGTGAGAGTGGTCAAAGATCTATTCACACTCATTAGTCTGAGGCCCGGGGAGTGAGATGGAGGTTAACAACATTTTGGGCCATTCAAAATAAGCAAAGGAGGCTTAGACTAGGTTGTCATTGACATACCAAACGAGCGAAGCAATTGGATCAGGAGTGACAATAGGCAGTTCACAGACCTACTGGAGTCAAAGAAATATACATTTAATGTCTTTTCCAAAGAGTCATAGTTTGACATAATGACTCTCTATAACTTATGTTTAAGCATTTAATCTAATTTATTGAAAGACTGTATGGATTGTAAGACAGTTGTAAGATTCAGAGTCAAGGTATCTTTATCATGGGCTGAGTGGGGTTTGACCTTGTGCCTACCATCAAAATGTTGCTGGGTCAAATCCCAGTGTTGGCAGAGTGATTTCATTGTTGGGCCCAGAGCCAGGCTTTTAACCGCCCCATTCCTCCAGAAATTGTCTCAAACAAAGAGTGCCACTTTGAATAAAAATATCTGATATATATAT
>JAAGVU020000002.1:3363573-3384196 GCA_011763525.2 Mormyrus iriodes
CTATTTAAACGCGAGATACATGTTACAGTTCATTTTTGGGTGGATAGAGAATGGAATGAAAAATAAGATGAAATTTCAATTACTGTTTGTGGTATAAGAAAACAGCATCCATCAATGATCGAGAAGAATCCTAGATGAGTTCTGTAGCACCCTTGAAGCTGTTTGATTACCAAGACAATTTATTCTGGGCAGCCAGACTGAGGGTCATGTCATCACTGACTATAATCCAATGATATTTACTGTGTGATTTCTCCAATGTACAGCCTTACTTTATTTTCACTGACATTAAATTTAAAAAAAATTGGTAGGCTTTGTATTACTCGTCAGTTTATTCATTTTTTTTTATGGAAATGCCTCATTGCTTCATAAACACACACTGACATAAATGAAAAAATATATTGAATTAATGTAAAGGACCCAAAAATAGAGACCTCTCGCTTACAATTGGTGGTACTTTAGTGACCCCTTGAGGAAAACGATACTCACTGCAAATAATGTCCATCCATCCATCCATCCACATTTCCTGTACAGGGTTATTGGGAAGCAGTTGAGGGGGTCGTGGATCCTGTCCCAAACAACGTAGCACACAAGGCAGAGAAACATCCAGGATGAGATGTTGGTCACCACAGAGCACACAATGAATATGATGTCATCTCAGTAACAGTCCACGTACCTGTGCTTTCTACAGCAGCACAGGATAATGGCTTGTGCTCAAACACAGACACAATTCCTGCATATTAAGTTTGTTTTCCATTACTTGCATTAGGAAATTACATGTATCACGAATTAGGATATATTATGCATACAATAAGCTTGTTTCATATACTAGTTCACTAAAACCAATACTAAAAATACATAAATATATTTCCTCTAGAATATATATATAGGACATTCATTCATTTATTCCATCCTATGCGGGGTCATGGGGACACAGAACCTATTTTGGAAACAAGGGGGCAAGGCGGGGAATAACCCAGGAACGGGTAATACATAGAACATAATACAGAAAGCTGGGGATTTATTTGTATTTCTGTAAGTTTAATAATGGGTAAGAATATTTTGATGGAGAATAGCATATGCCAGCACTTGAAAGAAAACCGAACTTGCGAAACAGAATAGATGTTTACATCTGAGCATTGTTATCGTACACTCTACCAGACGAGTAGACGTTGAACTGAATCACAAATTCTTATATCAAGCTCATTAAAGATGCCAATCTCCTGATTCATGAAGCGCAAAGCCCTGGCGCGCTTATCTCCCTATTTTCTGACGGGTTATTATAAGCATGGAGTACAATAATACGATTTTGAAATATCAGAACACAAATCAATATGCATGACTGCTGCTACAATTTACGGAGGAAGAAGCCAATAATCATGCAAAGTGTCTCCATTTGTAGTGCAGAGAACTGTCAGCGTTTAGGGTCCACTAGATACTCGATAGTTTGAATTTAGATTAGTCACACGTGAAATTGCATAGGGGATGTTATGTACGAACTTTTATCCATCAGCAATGCTAACAAAAGCTGGGGTATTATCTATTTATGTGAGGGGGGAAAACATTGCAGAAGTCAGTGCATGGAAAAGTTATAATTTTACTTGTCATTCCCATATGGATACATCACTTGTCCGTAGCTAATTTCACGGCGTTATTAAATGTTTTAATAGGCTAATTCCCATAGGCCAAGTCTTATCACCACCAGGGGGCAGCACTTGTCCACCCTACACCTGTCCACCGCTAAAACAACGTGCCAAAGCGCCCGTTACAACATCAAAAAGCCACAGTAATAATAAAGTCATCAAACAATACGCCTAAATAAACTCTCTGCATTTCCATCTAGTCCTAATTATGATTTAATCAACAGTGTTAAACTCAAGACTAGTGGAACGAATGCCTCATTCCATCTGGCCAAAGGACTTTTTACATCCTTTACCCCCATTAAAGCTACGCCGCCATGGAATACAACAACCAAAAATTCTTTACCATCTCGAATGAAAACTTTCTTGAATAAATAGAAACAGAAATATAGGCAATCCGCTGTCAGTGTTTACTCTCTTCACTTTTCAATCCATCATTGACCAAAACTGCTTCCAAAATGTTTGTGACCATTGTTATGCCTTATTGATGCAAGTTGCAGCCAACCCCCCAACAATAATACAGTCTACCTTTGAGAGGAGCTTGATCCTGCATTCATACAAAGGCAATGAACGCAAAAAAGTTTTTTAAGCAGCAATAAATAATTTTACATGTTTGTTTTCTGTGCATTTTACTCAAAAATAAAAAAGATGTTTAGTGGCAAGACGTCATTTTTGTGTATGTCTATCTCTTCGTACTGCCCCGAGCCACTCTGGCACTACCTACAACTAAGCGGTACTGGGGCACTACGGGAAATGTAGTGGCTGGTGAATCCATGCGGTGTGAATAGTTTACACCCAATACTAAAAGTTGAAACGGAAATGTTCTGGCTTACTTACCGATTCTTTTCCTGCAATTATAGGCAAATACGGCGACATTTTACCGGTACACTTGCTCCACCGTAAACTGGGTTTAGAGACGCCCCTCATCCGGCCGACAAGATGATTTTAGAACATTGACACTTGGGTTTGAAAAATCTCGAATTACAGTTATAGAACTATAAAAATCCGATATTCTAATTTTTTTCACCTAGGGGTACGGAAGGGTTGACGGAATATAATAACAGCATTATCAGACTTACCATGCTGATAAAAGGATTGTAGCGGCTTGCAAGCCTTTTATCTGTATTTGGGAGACAAGTGTTGCAGACGCGAAACATAGAAAGGCTGCTAAAATAACACGAAATCTGATTCTGCTGTCTGTGAAGACAACCCCCGACTGCAGTGAGTCTTTCGCCAGCGTCAGTTTCACAGCAAACGCCGTTGCAAACCTCTTCTACTTTCATGTGTTTTTTCCATTTATGTACTTCTCACTATATGCTTATAAAATGCCCAGAAAGGCAGCCACCTTATAGAAATTGAGAACGTAGGTCAAGTTCTATTTACTTATGTCTCACACTTTTTCTCTAGGTACTGTTAATCGTAATCGCGTTTTGATTAGCACCATTAATCTTCCACATCGTTTGTGAGGCTAACTTGTACGGGGGAAGCCATTAACCCCCGTAAAACAGATCCGGAATTGTTGTTCATGTGTTTTTACTCTGCTACACATAGATAGATAGGCCCACATGAGGTTAGATTGGGTCCAACATGGCCAGAAGTGAGTTTGATTTAGGGAATAGATGTAAAGATTTTTAAAAACTTCATACAGACTTTGTGTATATTGCGCAAGTAACAAAAATTACTATGCAATATGAGGTATATTTCAGAGGCTGGTATGGTGGCTCAACAAACATGTTGTGTGGAGTTTCATAACATGTGAGTACTCAGGTTTCCTCCTGTTGTCCAACGACATAAAATCTAACGTGTGCCTCTAAATTAGGGTGCGCTTGTATGTGCCCTGTGTTGGACTGGATCACTGGAATCCCATCCAGGTCATACCCCAGCCTTGTGCTGCCTTAGACAGGCTCCAGACCTAACCCTGTCCAGATATATTGTTGGAAGGTGGCTGAATAGTTGGATAGAAGTGTATTTAATAGGACTGGACTTCGGGGTTACAGCATAGTGACCTGATATCACACAACTTATAAGCTGCAGGTACTGAATTAGAGAATTTAAAGTAATTTTCTGCTTATAAAAGGAAAGCACATTCTTGTGCTCTTACAAAAAAGACAATCCATGGTCAGTTTAATTAATGAACCAAGGCTTAGTAAGCTTTAGCAGCCATATATATTGACTCTGGGAAATTTTATTTAAAATTCAAACTAATGGGCACAAGAAGAATCGTTGAACTAGGTAGTAATAGCTAACACATCGAAATATAAAAAATTGCAGAATGTTTTATCATAATATAGCAACAATTCAATCAACATATTTAGAAAAAAAAGGGTTTAGAACAGACAAAATAGTAGTAGTAGTAGTAATAATAATAATACAAAATAGTCCCCAGGTGGGCAAGCTAGATATCATGATTGTCCAATAAGAGTATAGGTAAGGAGCATTACAACTGGACAATCATGACTTCTAGCTTAAGTTAACCCAGCTAACTAAGAAATCCTGCTCTCCCCCAGGAGCAGGATAGAGAAACTCTGGGCTAGAGACATAGCTTAGCATCTCTGGCAGCCTCATACACAATACTGATCTTTTATAGGCAACAAAAAGAGGAAAATAGTGATGTAACATATGGCTTGTTGCTTCAAGGACTACTTCAATGCCATTCATTGCCTCGGCAGCAAACCAGCACCCAGAAGCCAGCTGGATTTAGAAGGAACCATAATCAGACCAGAATATCATTTCCGTATCAGCACCTCATCGGTGTCTTTTCCTATGAACAGTACTTACAGATGATCATCTCCAGATAAGCTTCTAATTTAAACTCCATTCAGGTAATACATTTATGATGAAACTCTAAGTTTAGCTGCTGGTTTTCTTTGGATCCATGGTAAAATGTGCAAATGTCACACGGTCATTAATAGCATCGACAAAAGAGAGTCATTAACAGCAACAACAACAACAACAACAACAACAATAATAATAATAATAATAATAATAATAATAATAATAATAATAATAATGAGGGATATGGGGTATCACAGAGATTAGCATTGTGGCCTCACACCTCCAGGATTGGGGGCTCATGTTTCTGTGAATACCTCTGGACTGGACTACCTTCATCTACTTCAGTTTCATCTGGCAGTCCAAAAACATGTGGTTAGGAGATTTTTCTCCTTAAATTGCCCATAGTGTCTGTCCCCCGATGGACAGACATCCTGTCCAGAGTGTTCCCTGCCTTGTGCCCTGTAGTTCCTGGGTTGGGCTCCAGGCTTACTGTGATCCTATACTGAACAAGCAATTATAGAAGATGGATAATAAGGGTAATATTTGTAATCCTTTTCAAGCTATGGGATGCATTTTGCTATCACAACAGTCACTTTATGATAGATTTCCCAAGATATGTCTTAGTGCTACTAAAATAGTTACTATTAGTAATAGTTCTGTCAGTTAACAGTGTGAAACCAGTGTGTAATTTATTAGTTGCTCCTACCTTGTGCTGGGTAGGACCCCTCTGGCCTCCAGAACAGCCTGATTTTATAATTAGCAGCATATTCACTTTCAGTTTCTCAAAGTTTTTTCTCCAAAACAAGTATCCTCAGGCATCCTCTAGAGGGCAGGACGTGCTTGTCAATCTTCAGTGTAGTGAGGAATAAATCTATGGTACAAATCTTAATGTCCGTATAAAAAATGAATGCAATTTATACTGTAACTGGGACCAAGACAGCTAAGACAATGATCCTATATAGCGCATACATAGCGAAAGACTACAAAGGAGCATTGTGTGCTAATGAGAGAGGTGTAAGTCCTTGCTTCTCCTTGGATTTTATTTTTTATCAAAAAAGGTGTCCCATGCACCTGCACTGCCCATTACCCTGTCGAACGACTGCACAAAATGACCCATCTGGAGGACCACTGCCCTTCGAGAGCCATTGAGTTGTGATAATTAAGCCATTTCCTGAGTGGTGGATAAAAACCAGCAGGGAAAAACATGACAGCTGTTACAGTTTAGTGCACCGTTACTGAACAGACACTTCATATTCTAGATCCTTGAACAACTTTTCACTTTTGTTGAATGGTCACCTTCTGAGACACGTTAAGATAAATGCATTGTAAAAAGTGAGGTTTGCCTAGTAGAAATTCTCCAGAGAAAAAGAGCAAAGCATTGTAAGTATGCTTTTCTTCCCAGTAAGGTTTCTTTGAGGGCATGTCAGTTTAGACCCAGAAACTGGTGTTCCATGCTTCGTGGATGTTTGTGGAGCACAAGGCCTGTATGGTACTCTGATATATCCAAACAACTTAGCACCTAATAAGCTTACAGTCCTACACTGTCAACATCACAGTGAATCCCGCCCTATGTCAGTTCACAGCCTCACCCTGAGCTTGGAGCCATACACTGAAATTACAGCCATATCACATATACTCCGGGAATGGACCTGAAATGGACTCAGTTCCTTCACTGGAAAAACATGGGGAAAATCCTCTTTGCTCCAGTGCCCACCCAAATTCATGTGTAGTGCATGCACACACAGGGCACACAAATAGAAACATGAGCATTGTTGTGGACCTGCGTGCTCATGCAGATACAGGTAATATACACTCACCTGCCTCTTTATTAGGTACCCTGTATTAGTACCTGGTTGGATCCCCTGTTGCCTTCAGAACTGTCTTAATTCCTCAGAGACTTTGGTCCATGCTGACATGATAGCATCGTGCAGTTACTGCAGATTAAGAAACCAGTCTGAGATGATATGAACTTTAGATATTTCCTTCATGAACAGCTTAAGAGGTCTACCAATAGCCAGTGAGTGTGTGTGTGTGAAATGCCCTACAAAGAGCAGTTTTTGCTGGGTCATTAATAAGCTTCTTTGTGTCTCTGTGGGAGGAGGTTAAGGCAACATTATTACTAACAAGTCCAGGGCCTCTGCACAATTTTTCTCACCCAGTGAAGCAGAGACAATGCTGCCTTTGCTCATTCTATCCTATCCCATGCATATCACTTAGCATCTCCTGTTATGTTTTTACTGCTCCCAAACTGAGCACAAACAGCAGGGTTAGTGCATTTTAAGCAGCCGAGTGCAGCGACCGTCATCTTTCCAAGCGGCACTGAAACTGTCCTCATGAATATTATCAGACCACTGCCATCACGAAGCGTCCTGTTACGTGTTCTCCAGCTCTCTGGCTTCACATTTGTCACCTGTGATAAGCAGAACCCTTAACCTACCAGTTATCACGGTTCCCAGTTGGATTGTTTTGCATCAGATACATCTGGAAAGGAGGCATTTACCCAAAATGCTCTCTGCGGTGTGCATATGGCAGACCAGGCAACCAGCTCTGCTAAGGATTCTGCATTTTGACAATAAAATGAGACAAAAATGTAAGGTGCAGACAGTACGCCTGCTCGCGAAATCAACTTACACAGCAGCCAATGCACAACGATGAGGGAGGCAAACCGGCAGCTCAAAGTAAACAGGGATGACAGGTCACATCCAAAGATGTTACTTAAGCAGACTGGCACTCTTGTTTCTTGGTTTCCCTGCCAAGCCAGCGCTGAATATTCCCTTCAGTCTGGATAATGACCGTACCTGTTTATGCCTGCATGACACAACATAAAATTATACAATTTTTAAACAATATAAAATTCTTAACATAAGGGTGGCTGAAAATATTGGCCTTTCAAATATAGCTTTATGTTTTGTGAAACCAGCCCAAGTTTATTAGTTGCCCCAGGACTCGAAACTCCCTGTTGCCATCTTAAATGCCATCACATTGTAAATAGAGTATTGTTCTTGTTGTTGACGTCTGAGAAGCTTCCTTCTTAGCGATGCCTTAGCTAAACCCGCTTCACTGCTCCCAGCACATCAGTTACTGATATCTGATTAGGATAATCTCTGACGCCAACCATTTGAACAGTCCAGTGGTGGCCCCTTCCCCCCATATTATGTCCTCCACTGCCCCCTCCAGCAACCAGACAGAAGATTTACAGATCAACTCATGTTATTAAATGGATTAATCGAGATTTATAAGCCAAGCAGTATAAATATAATTTAGAAAATTGTGCTATGGCCTATTGCAGTGCAGACTACATAGCTTTTAACTTTTATTAATATAGTGGATTATGCTGAATAAAGGTGGGGGGGGGGATTATGGCCCTCTTAATCTTTGTCACTTGCTTAGACAGAGGTCAGGTGGACTGAAAAGCTTGAAACATCTGTGAACACTGGACAGGCTGCACCTAAGTTGAGTGGTTAAAGCCAAGTTCTAGCCATCCCTCATCTGATCATCGTAGCCATACCATGACAAGCTAGACGTGACAGGATAGTCTACAAGGCAGTAGAGGAGACCGCGATCTGAGAAATGGGAAAACGTTTCAAGTGCCCTTTCATCCACAAGCAATTAAAGCTCGCAGCCCCCTTACAGGAGCAGCAGAGCACCTTTTACAAACAGCTTTGACTTTAAACTGAACATTTAAACCAGGAGCCCCTAGGCTGGTGCTTGAGAACTGTAGTACATGTCAGGTTTACTTTAAGATGAGATGCTTTATCAGACGCCAGCTAATTTAACTGTATGTTTATCCACATTAAATATTTATTGTATCCTTTTCTTTTTCTGTGAAATTAAAACTTACCAGAATAAATAAAAAGTGTAGCTGTATGGATAAAACTTGTGCAATCAATGGGGTCAATAAATGTGTCCTGTTCAAAGATTGCCAGGTGGACATAACAAAGAAAAATATTTTTCTTATAGTGTTTACATTTACATAGATTATTACTTTGTTGTAACTACTATTGATTACCATAAGTATATAGTTTCTAGGGAGAGCTACAGGCCTTTCAATTTCTATCACTATTCCAAAGTTTCCAATTAAGGAGGAGTGTTTATTATACTGTAAAAATAGTGTATGATTTCTGAAAAAAATCCCATGGTTATATTTTTATCATTTTTATCGCCAAAATCACAAAAACGCTGTTGTGACATTTTTGACATCATAATCTAAGAGTGATATTAAATAATATATTACATGATCAAACTTTCAGTATCGATGTTCTTAGAGCAATGAATAGGATGAATAACCACGAAAAATAACAGTAGAACAGTATCATGGGCCGCGGAACTGATGGGGCTATTTGGCTTATTACAGAATGCAGTGAACAATCAAAAAAGCTATTTATAAAAAATTAAATGCAAACCAATAAAACTTTATTAATAAAATACCGAATTATATCACTGTTTTTAAAAACAAAAATGTGATTTTTTTTTAGGTGAGGCAAATGATTAGATATCTCCCAATTTTTAGATTGCCTGTTTAATACCCCACCCCACCCCATAATCAACCAGCATGTGGTATGGCTGCTAGTTTCCAAATTTCAAAGATTTCAATAAGAAACATTGTAACATAAAAAATTCTGGCCGAAAATAGCTTTATTATACTAATACACAAGTTTCCAACCATCAAAAACATCCTCCAGACATAAAGTCACTTAAAAATAAAAATATGAATAACATTTTTTAGCAATTCAATATAGAAGCTAGAGGAAAGTGCACTTCCTGTTTGTTTACAAGAATAACATAACACTCACTGCAAAAAGTCAGCTGATTTCAGCATTCATCTCTCCGTAAATGTCCAAAGATTGATGTCCATCATAGGTCTTTAGTCTAAAAACAACTTAGAATGCTCAAAAATAGAAAAAAAGTTACCCGTGTAAATACGACGTCTGTGACATCACCCATTTTCACCTGTAGATTTCAGCACATACACTGCACCTACACACAATTCACAGCATTCAATACGTAGCTTTAGCCAGGAATGACTTTTAAAATGTAGGATACAAAGCCAGAAATGGAATTAATCAGAAACAAATTAAACACAGGTAAGGCACTTTTTATACTTTTATTTGCTGTTTTCAAGGCTGGGTAACCTGGAGGTGACTTGCGAAAAGTTGGTGACCTGTCGCTGTTGCTGAAACAATTGAGACATTATTTATATTGATTGTTCAAGGTCTGAGCTTTCAACATAATGTGTGTTACTCTGGACACAAATCTCCCAAATGCTTATAATGCCAATGGAAGCCTATGCTTTGTGAACGCAAGTGCAACTTTTAGAAATCAGTTTGTGTTTGGTTAGCATCTGGTTACTGTCAGGATTTAAACTAGAACATGTTTGGGCAGGTTTGTGAAAATTGTGTGGGTGTTTTAAACATTTTATTTCAGGAAGGTCTGATTGTTAGTGCGACTTTCAAATAGGGCTACCATTATGTCATCAGCAGCATTTCACAAAAGCCAACATCATAGAGCAAAAAAGTGTATCCTGAGGTGAGCAGGCCTTGATGATTTAGAAAAAATTAGGAGGCAGAAGGCTCTATTTGAGTTTTTCAAAAGCACATCGACAAGTGGACTTTGTGCCCCCCCTTATGCCCACCTTTTGTTCAGATGTGTTCCACTGTCCATGAGCTGTATTGATTATTAACACTTCCAATACACTTCAAATAATTGTATTCAAGAAATCATGGGTGGATAGTTCAGTTTCAGAAAGTAAATATCCAGACTAAGATGTCATTTCAACCAAACTGAGGAATACTACTGTATCATGCAGATGTCCCTCCGACCTGCTCCTATGTGTCTTGCTCCTTTTTGGCCAGCAGGTGTCGCTGGTCATCCTGCTTCTGCCCTCTCTGTCTTGTAGCCCTGCAGCCCTTAGTGTGTCTTTTAACCCCTAGGGCCGCCATGTACCTCTTTTTTAATATTTATTGGTTTTCTGTTTCTTTAGTGTCTGTTATTGTCTTTATCTTGTGTCCTTGTTTTAGGTTTACCCTGCTCGTGCCTATTTTAATTTTGTTTTTTTTATATACTTATGTTCCTAGTCTTTCCTAGTATTGTTAACCCTTAGTGTTTGTTAAGATTTCCTAGTTTCTGTGTTTATTAATTTTGATTTATTTCACCTGTTTTCTGTTATCCCATGCCAGTACTGGTTGGTTGATTTTGTTATGGTCCACACCTGCCCCTTGTTAGCCCTTGTTATTTGTGTTGATTTAAGTGCCTGCTCTCACTCCATTCATGAGTCACTCACTGTTAGTTATAGTCATGGTATTTATTGCCTGTATAACTTTGTATTTATATATGTTGCCATGTGTTAATAGCTGTGGTTATTTCGTAGTCCTGCTCCCTGTTTTGTTCTGTTCGCTATTTGTGTTTACTTTGGAGTTTCTATAGTTTGTTCTTTATTTTTCCTGTTTGTTTTTGACCCCTCACGGCTCCTTTATTTTATGGTTTCCCCTTTGTTGTTCTGTTTTTTAATAAACCCGTTTTGTTGGAGCTGCTCCATGGATCGTTGCTCCTTTTCTGTCTCTTCACCAGGCCATGCCATAACACTCTCTGACTGTGACTCTATACTCAGCTGGTTGGTTGAAACATAATTTTGGTCTGGATTTTTACTTTCTGGACCTGAACTATCCCCCTCTGAAATAATTTATGAAAAGAACTCTTTTTAGTCCATGAAATACAGTCTGACTATATAGTATAATACAAAGAGTAATATTTATAGCTGTAGTAAGCAGATGATTCATAAACTCAGAGTAAATTAATAAACTGACAATTAAATGGTTTTCAGGATAAAAAAGCATTTAAAATCAATTTTACTAATAGCAAATTTAATAATAATGACGTGTAAAATTAATAAGTATGAAAAACGTTTTAAGTAAATGCCCTGTGCTTTCATGTTCGAAGGACTGCGGAAAGTGCTTGGCTCACAATTAAAATACCCTTGATGTGGACAGTAACCGCAGCCAGCGGGGATCAAATCACTAGTAATCTGAGTGGTCCGTATTCTCCGCTCCATTAAAAATATATTGAAACTGACTTAATTGACAGGAGTGGGGAAAGATTCTTGGGCGATAATTGAGGTTTAAACTGAAAGACAATTATAGGCATGATCGAGTAATTGAACTATATCTCATTTTTAAAATTGTTGTACAGCTGGTGAAGAACTGCGCTTTTTAAATAATTCCATTAGGTTAGATTTGGACACAGTGAGTTTCCTCTCACAATGTATTGCGTAGGTAGGTGAATGAGAGCTTTCACAGAGCAGGCTTTGCGAGAACAATCCTAGCAATATAAGTAGTAGGAACACTATTGGTTTCCTATAGATCTTTAGGCAGCGGAAATTTCATATTATTGCCACATAACATACATTTCATAATTAGATACTTGCCGGATACTTTTGTCCAAGGCAACACATAAGTCAGGGTCAAACAGCATTCCTGTAGCAACTGCAGTTAAGGGCCCAACAGTGACATCACTCAGTGCAGATACTGTAAATGTACTGCATAATTGTGATAACTTAGGTTTCTTGACTTTTATGCTTTGCTTGCATATCAGCTCATACTTGCTGAGAATGGTAGAAGAGTATGCCAAAGTTTACATGTAGTGGTCCCCCTCCTTGGCCTGACTAATGAATACACTCGTCTACTTTTTCTGGATTGAATGATTACTGAAGTACCAAGATAGATCAAGTGATATTATAAAAAGAACCTGTCCTGGGAAAACTCTATGACTTTACTGAGCAAAGTAATCACACCAGCTTTACCAGACTGCAATTCTTGACAGATGATGTTGCATATACTGTGATACAGTTGCATATACTATGATATCTGATAACTGCAATTTTTGCTGAACCCACCATTCAGACCCTCCTTCCTGACTTGTCTTCTGAGGGTAGACACACCTCACCTATTGAACTTTTTATCTTCTGAACATCCATCATGTTTTGCTTTTATTAGGAGGTGGATTTTAATTTATATTTATCTGACATTTTTATTCAAAGGGACTTACAGTAGAGGGAAGGGTTGCAGCATGCATTCCCTGGGATTTGAATCTATGAAATTCACAGCACGATGCTCGAGTCGTTGAGCTGCAGGAGCATCCTGATAATGTTTAAGTTACTCTACGTTAAACTATACAATGTCAGTGGGACTAAGATAGTAAGAGTGCTACAAGCATATAAGCCCAATAATCAATACTTATATAGGTAGAACTGTAACTCAGCTTAGACCTCCACATGATTTACACATGCATGGAGGACACTAAGGCTAAAAGCAGTTGGGACACTAGTGCCTCAGGATAAAAGGCTATAGTATGACCGCAATATCGTAGAGTGAAAGGATAATATTCAAATGACGGTATCAGTTAATAGAGAATATTGTCAATACAGACTACTGGAAAATTACTGCCATCATCAGCAACTCTTTAGTGATGGCCATCAGTGAGATTCATTTAATTGGTGAGTTCATTTAATGAGACACCTGCTTGTAAAAAAAAATGATTAATTTCTGTTCTTAACCCCTGAACTCACAGAACAGCCGAAGAACAAGAAGAAAAATGAAAGAAGAAAAATCAATGCAACATCAAACATAATATTGAAAGAGGTGAAGCCCTAAGGGGTCTGAATTCCCCAACTGAGACAAAACATGAATAATTTCAGGTTTATCCTAAGGTAGTACATGGACAATATTGGCAGAATGACATTCCCCACAGAATAATTGTATAAAAAATGAGCAAATTAATGGCAAAGGATTATACAAGACTCACAGAAATGTAGCATTGTTCTTTATGGCATATGCAGTGTTGGGAGTAGCTAACTAAAATTAATGATGATACTAACATAACTACATTTTTCAGTAGCTTATCAGTACCACAGCTACTTTTAAAACGCTGCAGCTTTTCCATTGACTATTTTTGTTTTTTTACAAATAGCGATGTAGCGTGGTAAAATGCTACATCATTAAAAAAAATACTACAGCTCGTCGTTGACTTACGACCTATGCGAGATTATTAAAATCTCTTTTTTTTTGTTGTAACCCTTCAAATTTTCACTCAGCAATTCTGAAGTACTTTCGGTTTACACCAAATACAAAAACTTTTTTGAAACCATATTGTGATTTGACATTACATTGTTAAAAAATATAGATTTTCATTTCAACTTTTAACATCATGTTTCACATTTTTTTTATTAATTTGCTTTAAGAGTATCGTCCAGTACAAATATTAAGTACTACCGGAAGAAATAGCTTCGATGTAGTTAGCTACTTTTTCTCTGTAGCTTGTGCTGTAGCTTACTACTATTAAAACAGTAGCTTGGCTGTAGCTTAGCTAAAAGTAGCTTCCCTAACACTGGGCGTATGCTAGAGAAGAAGGCACCAGATATTGTCAAGTTAGTTAAATATGATTTTGGTATACTATCAGCATGGCCCTTCAATGCCATATCTTTGGGGATAAGAGTTTGACAATGGCACCATTAAGACATGAGTGGATGTGTAACATTGAGGTATATGATGAGAATAATGAGAAATAGTTGCTATTCGATAGGATAGGGCTCCGGATGAGTAATAAGTAATGCCATACTAAAGAAGACATTACACTTTCAAAGGAGAGATAGTTCAGTCATCAAGAACCTTCACAAATGCTCAGTTCTAGTAGTGAATCAGTAGCTTTGCCTTTGTCGATGTTAAAGCCACAGTGTAAAACCAAAAGCAGTCTTATTACTCAGGGAAGCTCTGCTCTGTTTCAAGGCTGCTTGAAGATATGGATTTTAACAAACTCCCAGTTGCTCCCTTCCACTCTGATATTTTGCATAAGTCTCCAGCCTGATTTTCTGTTCACAGAATACAGATTTGACGAGTTTACAACTTAACCAGCTTAGCGCATCTAGCACTAACAATAGAATATAACAGCAGCAACTACAGGCCCAATTGCTGACATCCATTAATGTGACTTGCAGTCATAACAGATACCTCTACAGACTACAAAAATTGAAGATTTATCTGTATTATAAATTGATTACAATAGGGACTACAAGACTGGCTGATGACTCAGTGACAGACATAGGAACTGTTGAATCTATAACACAAAGTGCTGGCTTACCTTCATTGGGAATGCACACCAAATTCTGAATACATGTTAACACCGTGCAGGACTGCAACCTTCTAATCCTTGGGAAACAGGCAGTATCTTTGAGATGCAATGTGAATTCTCAAGTAGGAGTCCATGTTTTTTTAATCTCCTTCAGTTTGCCATGGCCACGGTTGGGCAGATTCCGAAGTGCAATTCTTTGCTAGGACATTCGTCGGATTGGCCTAAACACCCAGCATGATGCACCAAGAGAAGCGAAACAAAAACAGGCTGTATTATTTATAACCAGAAAGGTCATTCTTTCACAAGAATAAGAGTGTGACACAAAATAAACTATTGGAATTTGTGTCTTAATTAATGTTGAGCGTTGATTAGTTGGCACTGGGCTTTGGACATTTGAAGGACAGAATGAATAATTACTAAGGCCCTGGATGGTGCAACTTGAATGCTTCCTTTGAGACTGATGGTGAAGGAACAAAGCAGATGCCCTCGTCTTTGCAGGTATTACCCATCCCTGACGCTCGTCCCTGATTGTCCTGACATGCAGGGTGTTCTTGTATAGCACTGGGACCAACACAAGGCACAGCAACCTGGAGGTCAGGGTTGCACATCTGTTAACCAGGATGTAGAGGGAATTGGAAATAAATTATTACCTGCACAGCATCACACATCTCACCTATGCAAAGGCTATTGGATGGCACATTCAGGAACATGTTCAGGACGGTTCATTAGTCATTCTCTAGAGGTCTTTGTATTGCAGTGCCAGAGCAAAAAAAGAAATAGGTGTAATGGTGAAAAGTCTTCCATTTTCTCTTCACTAAAAGCCAAAGAGGTCTGCATTCTGCCGCTCCACAGAGAAAATCAGTGCAGCTTGACTACTAATTTGTTAGCTTAGCTGATGTCTTTTGCACAGACCATGTTTCATGCAGTGTTGTGCAAATTTAAATCCCATTCATATAGATCTATACGGATTTTAAACTCTCATTAAGTCTCTGGCTTAAGAGTGCAACAGCAAAACTGATCCTTCGGTTCGACTACAACGTTCTTATCTTGGTATGATGGTGGTGTGTGGTTCAGTGCGTTGGGATGTGATCAAAGCAGTCACTGATTCAGGCCTTACGATTGGCAGAGTTATACACTGTTGGGCCCCTGAGCAAAGGCCCTTAAGCCCAATTTAAGAGTAAATTTCTAAACCTCAGTCCATTTTTTGTTGTTTTTGAGATGAGACCACCAGTGACCTAAAGTCAGTCTTTCCTTATCAGATGTTACAGTATTAGAAAGAAAAGCTCATTCAGTCTTGATGTAGTCCAACAAAACTTTTCTTAAATTTCCAAAACTCACTAAGGCCATGATAATTTTCTCGAAAAACGTGTCTCATGGACCGAGTGAGTTTTGGAATTTTTTTCTCCAGTTCCTCCAGGGACTGTCTGACCCTGCTTTTTCAAAAAATGTGTCATTTTCGATAAAAGCGTCGGCTAAATTAATAAAATGTAATGACACTATATGTTTTAATTGATGAGAGCAAATATGTTTATTTTAAATAAACTTGTTTCTGAAATACCATGGTAAATAAAAAAGCATAATAAGTGCAATACAGGACAGACGCAAATTTATTAAGACAAACATTGTTGAACTGTTACATTAAAATCAGAAAATTCAGCCAAAAACATCAACATTCCATTTTAACTCCAGAAGGAAAACATTGAGAACTCACTACACTTTATATGTAAAGAGCTACAGGTCTAACTACATAGAGAACTATCAATTTATACACTTTTGATGCAAACACACAGCCACAGCGCCTTCAGATGACTTTATATTACATTGGTTCTGTTTTTCTTTACAAAGTAAAAAATATAGAATTAACAAAGAAGAGTTTCTGCAAATATGGCCATCAGTGTTATTGGGTAAAGTTTAGAGATCTTCAAACTAGACTGGAAAAAATGGAACAATGGACAATGCAGGTTCGACTGTGAGGTGCAAGTGAAAGATCCCAACATAAAAGTATGAGAAGAGACACTAGGAGAGACATGGATGGATTCAGACTAGCGATGCATTTATGCACATTTTTTATCCACAATAAACCTTTAATAGATGGACAGCATGAAAATGACAAAATAAGCATAACAATCAAGGGATAATATAGTGCATTCCATACACATGTTTTGTTTGCTCATTGTCATTTATATTTTTCTTAATTTTTTTACACAAGAGCTGGCTGTTGTTGACATGACATCATCATGCAAGGAAAACAACGTTCTTGGTGCCTCTACTTCCTGGTTGTGACACACGGTTCAACATAAAATTTTATTATTCTTACTCAACTGATTCTTAAATTAATATCTGTTGCCTCCTGGCTCTTATTCGCAACCCTTAATTATGTCCTGTTCTCTGGTAGTACTGTACACTGAGTGAACTGTGATGCCTTTGTTTCCTGTGATTCTCCCCCTGTCTGCGGGCGACAAGTTAAACATGTGTAGCTAGTAAAAATGTCTTACAGCACCTGTTTACTGAATCATAAAAATGCTGCCAGGCTTGCAGTCACATTCAATTGGCTCGTTTCACCCTCCAGTCTGCCTGTAGTTTAGACATTATTGTTCATACTTCAAACATACAGCCATCGCCAGGTACAATAATGTCACAAAAGGTTAAAATGTGTTCCAATATTTGAACTACACAGGCTTTCAGTGGCAGGGCCTGTCATGCTGTTATTAAATGGCCACAGAAACATGGTATTTAAATTCATTGCTGCTGGTTTGTCAGAGGGAAGCAAAGTTGCAAACACAAAACTGACACCAGCAGAGAGAAAACCATTAACAGAAATCATCCCCTATGTTTAGAAAGCCAACTTTTAATGATCTGGATCTTGCTTATACTTGTTGAAATGAATCGTGGTTTCTATATACCAGGATGAATTTAGCGACCTCCACCAATGATGCCTCCGTATATGATATATCTGCTCTTTTCACTACTTGTTAGATGTTTACACTACTCCATACATGCCCCACCCCCAAAAAAATGTATCACTTAGCAGGGAGAAATGCCCTCTCTGTAATTACTCCAGGGTCACGCAAGGACCAGAGTGTCCAAATGTTTCAAAAGCTTCTGGCTTCTTATCAGCAGTGCTTCTTTGCTGAACCCGTTAATTAAAAATGTTCTGGCCAGGCCAAGGTCTACTGCCGAATTGACCAGAGTGTCATTTGAGTTTCACCTCGATTGCTAAACTAAGCAACACTCCTTAATTACCGCACAAATCAAGCAAGAAATATTGATCTGCTGTAGTCAACTTCATTAAGAAGAAAAAAAAATGTTAAAAAAAAAACAGTGATATTCAGGATTTACAAAGAAGACAGCAATTACTTGCATTTTTTGTTATTTAAATACACAGTAATGAAATTTACTCTAAAAAATAAATTGAAAATAAGTACAGGTGGAAAATTCAGTACTCATTTCAGAGAAATATTCACGTCTTAATAATAACCTTGCTGAACTTGTCAGAAAAACGATGCTTTAGCAATGTTTTTCAAACTCATGCACAGAAATGTACTGGATAATGGGAAGACAATTTGTAGAAACAGAAAACATCTAATGACCTGGTCTGGTGCACTTCCTGACTGCATTCAACACAAAGTGCATAAAGTTATTTGTATATTTAAAATATATATATTTTGTTTATTTTTGTATATATTATGACATGTGCTTCGTGTGGTGTCAGAGAGAAAGTATTTTAGTTAATCATCTTTTCCACTCTGTGCTCCTTGATAGTTCAGCCAGATGACAAGCTGGTGAATGGAGTGAATTGTGCGAGAGCATTTTATTTATATATATGGTGATGGGGGTAACTTATAATGCACAGAGGCAACTGCAGTCTGGCTAACAACATGCGTAAGCTATTCTTGACTTCAAATGAAATGTACTTAAACAAATACATTAGGAAACAACTGTAAAGAAATACATCCTTCACCAACAAATTAAATCATTTCACCATTTTAAAGTTAAATTAATTAAAAGGAAATAAATTTAGAAGTACCAAACCTTTTTGCATAATGCTTTTGCCTGCGAAGCAACAGTTATTTTAAGGAGCAATCTAAATTATTTACATTAATATAATAAGGTCTGCATGTTTTTTGATGGCAATAAGATATTTTAAATGGCAACAGCAAGACAAACCAAATATTAAGCTAGATATGTTTAACTTGTTAGAACGGAGACAGACACGTTAATGTTCCACTAATCAGGATCGTGCTCCTCCGTAATGTTTTTAACATAATATTTTTCATGAGACATATATTTTGCCATTAAACAATATAAAATACACTGGACCTGCGACGTCTTACATTTGCTTGGGAGACTTAAGTTTCTATTAATAGGATTTTACCTCCTCAGTGATTTGTATATTGTGTGAAATTTATAAAACAACTGATAACTTTACAACCCTGCCATAAAACCCATCCTGACTACTATGCATATCAGGTTTGCAGTTATGTCATATGAACATATAATAATAATAATAATAATAATAATAATAATAATAATAATAATAGATACTCCTAAATCTATCATATTGATGCTGATAAAGACTGCTTATCATCTGTTTTCCCCCCATACACATTACACAATGTTGCTTTTGGGTCAAATTTCAATCATTTACAAATATAATTACTTTCAGTAAATGCTAGTACTGAGTGTAATTGTTTTCAAGTCATCTTCCAATCCTGTTGCAGCTTGTGCTGTTAGACGCTCAGGGGCAACCATGATATACAAAAAAATTAACAGAATCGAATAGAAGATTTATGATATCCCAAATAATCACACTAATTTATGCATGCAAATGTATTTTTCCCTATGTAATGTCATATAAAGCTTCTTCCTGTATGGGACCTCCTGTGTTTCTACATGTTCCCTTCCTGCACCACTTTACATCCAGTCCATAACCCTAAAATACCAACCTCTAGATGCATCAGAAAGTGAGCAATGATCTAGTAATGCATAGAAACATTATGCTGCTCACTGTATAAAAATATATGTAAACATTGTGGGGCAAACATTTAAAGCACATTGTAAAGATTTCATGAAAACAAATATTCTGTTTGGTAAATAGACTGGAAAAGTCAATTACTAAAATTACAGGAATGAAGTAAAGTTGACCTATATAGAATAATCCAATGGAGATCAGATAAGCTCCGAATGAGCTTGGACAAAAGGTATTACAGATCAGCTGGCATTCAGGTTCCCCTCGGATTCTCTGAAATCACATACCGAGTGAAAAACTCAACAGATTCAGGGTTAATCTGGGTTCACCAGCCTTGAAAAGAGTCAGGAAGTCAGAGAAAGATATTTCAACAGAAGCACAAGAACACAGGTCTACTGGTCTACTGGTGACAAGGCTTTCTTCAGTCCAAAATGCTACACAGTCATCACTTTTTCTTCTGAGCGTTTAGTGGAAGCTTGCTATGATGTTGGTGAATCTGTAGCGGGTCGAGGGGAACAAAAATACATCTGTATCTTACTCTCCCCTAGACAACGGGTTTGGGTTTGCAAACAGAAAACATCACATTTGAAAGAGGCAAGGAGATTATTAGCTGACAAAAGGGGGTGTGGTTATGTAGTAAAAGAACACGCCGGAATCGAAACTAACAGAGAGCTGAAAGTATCGCTCTCCTTTAAGCAGAGCCCAGAGTCTGTAGACATACACTTTGAATAAAGAACCCGTAGAAGCACAGTAAAGACACGTAAAGTTACGTACAATCAGTCCAATCAATATAACTTTGTATAAAAACCCTTTTTGGGGTGGATAGGGCACAATACAGTTTTAATTTTAAGAACTTCCTACATGATTTACATTACAAAGCCCGGAATTCAGTTCATTCACTTATAGGAGGTGACACAGAGCAAAGGACAAATAATGACAGCATACCATAGACCGCAACACACACTTTATGACAGTAAATTTGCCATGGTTACAAACAGAGGGCTTCTCTGGGGAGCAACGTGGACTCCAGCGCCCCCCACGGCTTCCACCCCCCTCCCACTCGTCATATTTCATCATGGGGTCGTGGGGGACCCAAAAGTCCAGGGCTAACTTTTAATTCCAG
>JAAGVU020000002.1:3393579-3413602 GCA_011763525.2 Mormyrus iriodes
CACACACACACACACACACACACACACACACACACACACACACACACCTATGGGCAATTTGGTAGCTTCAATTAACCTCAGCATGTGTTTGGATTGGGGGGAGGGGGCAGAGTACTCGGAGAAAGCTCCACGATGACACAAGGAGAACATGCAAACTCCACACACATGGAACCGTGGTGGATACTTGATCCCAGGTCCCACAGGTACGAGGCAACAGTGCTAAGCACTGTGCCACCATGCCACCCCCAGGAGATGAACAAAGGAATTGAATGAAGCTTATACTCAACAAGCTTGAACAGCTTAATGGACCTTCAGACACCTCACTTCCTTTGTTTCAACAAAAGCCAGAGCAAAGCACATAGTGTAACACACCCTTTTTTATACAGACAGATCGCCCATGGCCGTAAGCCCACAGCACGTATATCTGGCTCCAGAACTGTTATTTTCAGCCACAATTTAGATGATTTCCATAGTTCATATTTTGTTTCATAACTTAAACCAAAATTATGAATTCATGCTGTTACCCTCATTAGCAAACTCATGAAAAATAGATGTTATTTGATTAGTCCTGTTGGCCAAGCTGTTCTGCACCAAGACAAACAAAGTTATGTACACAGCCAGGTCCCTGAAGTGGGAGAAGCAGCCCGCATGAAACAGAATAGGAGTCTGAAGGCAGAATGAAGAGAAAAAATATTATCCTATTACATTACAGTAAAATACCTTATTAATAGACCCCAATCAATAGTAATTCATTAAATATATGCTTGATTAAAAATTAAAATAGATTTTTTTGCTGGTTAACAATGTTATGTAATGTACTAATATTATGTCTCAGTACATTAGGGGACACCAGCGGAAGCAAAGGAATAGTCTAAAGGTGGATGGATGCACAGCACATTAGGGAAGGCCAAAATAATCAGAGAACCCGAGGATCTCGCTGCCGATTATTTCAGCTGGTTTACTTAATGTTTGTTTTTCTGTTTTAACATGTGAAGATTTGAGATTGTTTGAAATGTATATATAACTTTCAGATTGGTAACCACATCCCCCCAAAAAAATCAATGGAAGGAAAACCACTTCTTCCTTAGTCATCCACCAACACCTTAGTGTTTCGCTTTAAGAGTGCTAAACATACCAAAGGAACCACTGAAAATACTGACCAACTAAGGTGAGGGGGATCCTGGTGCCACTAAACTCCTGCTGACTCGTTTGTCATTGCCATTATTGCATTGGTCACATTGTATTTGAAAGGTGGATTCATTTATTTTTGCTGAGCTTCTCTCTCAGTAAATATTTAGATTTTGACCGAATAACTAGAATCTCCAACATACTAGTGCATTCTGGGAGATAGAGCATAAATACTTAAACAGCTTTATGTTTTTTACATCGGTGAATCCTTAAATATTGATAACTTTGTTTTTTATATGTTACCAGGAATGGAATTTAAAAATTTGCCAGACTCCTAAAAAGATGTTACCAAACTGCTTTAGATAAGAATAAAACATTATTTTTTGTTAATATAGAACACTTAAAACAGAAGTAATAAAAGTTTGAGTTCTGCTGATATTTTGTTTTTCATTTTCAATCAATTTAGGCTGTAGCTATAAAACTTCAAAACAAATTCAAACAGTATAAATGCTAATTATGTTGTGAGTATGAATGAATCAAACATCTATTTCCATCATCTTCTTTATTGCTATACATTTTCTGTTTAATAAGCAGACAAAAATCACAATAAACAAACAAATTGCCTGAATCTTATCTATTTAAATGCAAGCAAATGCAACGCATAAATTCTTATAGCTAGAAAAAGAAAAATATTAGCTAGCTAACTAGCAAAAATAGTAAGACCATTAACATTAAGTGGAAAGTTTATTGTGAAAATCATCTATTACAAAAGCAAACATATTAATGTTGTATATAATTGTTTGCTACATTTCATGTGAATCACTTCCATTCCAGCTGAGTAGCATCATGCATGTCATGAGTCCGTGGGTATGTTCAATATACAAACAAAAGAGCATTGTCACCCTAACAATGAATTGGTCGAAAGTTGTAATTGAATCTGTGTAAGAATGATGTTTGCATTTTCTGGTCAGTTTGTAGTCCAGTGTCAGTGTGATTGATTTATTTTAACTTAGCCGTGGTGGTTGTGTAAAAAGACTGGGAGGGGGGATAACATTTTTCTGAAAGCACAGGGCATGCCATCCCCCATCCTCCAAATCCCTCGAGTCCCCATTCTCTGCTACATCCCTGCAAGCGCTACATTTGAGATCATCACTATTCCTTCACAGTTCATTAGAAGAAAAACTTATCTTTATGGCCCCTGCGTTATGAATACGGCAGTGCAAATTTTGTACTTCTGGAGTTAATGAAAAAGAAAATTTTAAATCTCTCTCTCTCTCTCTCACACACACTCCCCCCTCTGCACACTTCCTCTCTGCCAAACTCCTGGCAGTGTGAAGCAGGAGATGGAATCGGAGAGTGCCGAGGGCCTGGCCATGAGCAGCGTCAGAGACCCGCGGAGGCCCCACAAGGAGGGACAACTGCTATCATCAGGGGGAAGCAAGAGCACAGCAAGGGTGAAAAATACAGAAAGTGCCTCCCGCTGCCCCCCTGATGGAGTGACCCCCCATGCGGTCAGATGATGCAATAGGAGTACATTGGCTTATCTGATCTTATCCGACACACAATGTCAAAACAAAACATGGAATTAGCTGGATCCTTCTCTGAGCTCGTTTATTGAGTCCCACCTGGAGGTACTGCCTATACAGGGATTGTCATCCAGGTAAAATTTAGCCAGGCTATATGCGACAGTCAGTGCTAACCTTGAAACCACAACAATGACCGATAGAAGACCTGTGGGTGTTGGTGTACAAAATTCCGCTGACTTACATCAGCTGGTTTTAGAATTGGCGCCAGCTAATGTGGCACCGTGAACACAGACTCACATCCTTCATCACTTATAGCACCTCGTTTAATGAGGAGCATCTCATTCATACGGTCATCAGCAACTGACATCAGCTCCGCAATGTGTGGTTATCTGGCACGTGCCAGCGAGGTAGATAAAACAGATGACGGCGTCAACAGTTGTTGCAAGCTGCATTAATCAGTCTGGGCCCATTCCAAGCCATCAAGTAACATTCCCAATAATGAGCACATTCCAGAACTCCAGAATTTTTTCCTCTATTGCCATGTGAAATGTATGAAGAGTCTTCAACTCAAAATGAAGCTCTACAAAGCGAAAAGCAGGAACGAAAAAGAAAAAAAGAAAATGCATGAATGAGTTCAGTTCACAGACTTCAATCTGCAGTATCTAGACCTCGAGCAGAATTACATTATGCGTAGCACATATTTGGAAATCTCATCTCAGGGACAAATAGGTCCTAGCTCCTCTGTGAAAAAAGATTAGATAGAAAGCAAACAAGCACTAAGCAAAAACAACAATAGTGACAGAATGCCTCTTTCCTCCAAATCAACCACCAGAAACATCTTATTTGTTTCTCTGTTGTATAGAGAAAGTTCGAATTTGCAGACCCAGTTTCTCAAGGGACCTGTCCACTTGTGGGAGGGAAAAAAAAAGACAGATGGCCTGTCACTCCTCAGAGTGGACAGCAGTGTAAAGGCCAATTGAGACACCACCCAACTAACCATGTGATGTCCTCAGTCTCCTAGGCATATCAGCATCATAATGAAGCCAGTCCCTGTCAATTAGCCACCTGGATGGCTTGGCTGCCCGGCCAATCACACGCAATCATCAGGCCACCTGGGCATAACAGCAATCCAAACTATCGTACAAAGTCACGTGCAGAAGACTGCTACTACACTCAGCTCCAAGATCATGCGTACTTCATGACACCCGAGACAGCAGAATAATGAAACATCTCTGAGAAAAGACAGAAAAAGATCTAGCTTTAGAATGTAAATGTCTCCTGCATTCAGGCAATTTAAGCTGGCTGCTCATGACTTCTTTATTACATGTGTTGCTAATGGCTGTGATCTAAACCCAGAGTGTAACATCCTCCTATTTTCAAAGCTGCATGTAGCAAATGAATATTCCACTTATTCCGACATATATACTGCAGAGAAAAAGGCAAGTCAACATTGTTGTACATAATAGTTAAGAAATAAATGGTTAGTTTATGATACTCTTTATTAATATTTTAATATTGCACGAATATTGATGCTCCCATTCTGAATAACTGTGAAATAAATATATCTGTAATCCATGCACCATGAATCTAATTCAAACACATAAGCCTTCACACACAACGCAGATGTGCTCTCCTGCAAAGGCATTCTCCATCACAAAGTACAAATGTAACCCATTTACCCAGAGACAAACATCCTGTACCTGTTTTCTCTCTGCAAGGCTTGTCGATTTTCTTAAGAGTCAGATGTTTGATATTATCACAATAATAAATGTAGAAAAGAAATGAAAAGATTTCCTCTATAAGGTGATAAATATCTGTTTTACCCATTTGAGCTACAGAGTTGCCAAAGGGTTTTATTTAGGTCTACAAGGTCAGGAAAGTCTCCCCTGTATGGATCTCCACCATCAAATAAGGTCCCTCCAGTATGGTACCTGTGGACTAGACCAGGCTACCCATTTACAAAAAATATTTATGAGTGTGCTTCTCAGAGCTCCAGATCTTACAAAATTCCAGCCCACTTGACCCTTGACAGAACAAATGGCTGTGTAAGAATCTGCCCTCCATTTTATTTATTGGGGTAGATAATTCTGCTTCTGCTGTAACTATTTATATGTTCACGGTATCCGTGTCCAACACAAAGGACACATTGAGCTCTTGCTGCCATTCTCCTCTTTCCAGAAAATGGTTGAAGCTGTGAATTTAGTGCAGAGAATTTAGCGTAAATGTTTCCCCTGTGACTCTGGCTAAGGGCTGAATCACCGAGTGATCAGTATTCAATCCTCAGCCTCTCATTCCATTTCCAGCAGAGGCCGGAACAGAAGCTAATTCCACAGAGGAACATAGACTAATTATGATATGTGTGTGTGTCTGTGCGTTAGTAGAGTGTGTACTGTATGTGTAGGACCATCACCGTAAGACTGTGAGAATATATGTCTGTCTTACCCTACAGACAAATACAGCTCTGGCTTCCTACCCTGAACAGAGCACATGTTATGTGAGTGGGCTGTAGATGAGCTGCCTTTGTTCTGTCTCACACCGTGAAAGTGTGGCAGAGGTCTTCCGCATCTGAGCGAGCCTATCACTACCAGAGCTAACCCATAACCCTATGCAGAGGCATCATCTACCAGCCACAGATCGATACATACAGTAATGTAGTTCCCACATTGCATCACGTCAAGCAGCCTCACAGTGTTTCTGTAACTCCCACACACCCTACACCCATCTCCTAACACGCAATGTATCTGTGGTCACCCCACACTATGGGAATTTCTACTCACTTAACACTACGGTGTGCAACCATCCTAGAATATTTCTATGTCATGACTCAACACTGTGTGCCCAAGCCCCGGCACCCCATTATGTGTGCCCAACCTCGCTGTGTCACACCATCTCTAAAGGCCAATAGGTCAGCATCTCTAAGGTCAACTGAGGAGATACGTTCTAAATAGCATAGAAAAAGACACCAGAGAAACCTGGGAAATAAAGTAATTCTTGGCAACCAGCAGAATGGATTTCCTTCTGAAATCTAACCATGATGAATGAAATGTTAAAGATATTCATAATATCTCTTCATCATAACAAGCATCTTGATTCACCCGCTTAATGAAAAATGCATTTGGTGATTTAGCATATTTTGTTAAAGACTCAAAAGCTTTTTCAAGCAGACCATGTTTTTTTTTTTTTTGTAACATCCACGTCTCCAAGATATTGGGGCCCTGCTATATGACGACTTATGCTCCACTGTAATCCCAAGCTGGGCATGGGGGTATCCCACAGAACTAACTCACAAGAACAGTTGCTGAATTGGGGGAAGGACAAAAGTCAACTCCAGCCACAGCATGGAGCACAGTCATATATATCAGTGTTTCCCAATCCAGTCCTTGGGGACCCCCCGCCGGTCCATGTTTTTGCTCCCTCCCAACTCCCTGCCAGACAGTCCACATTACTGTTCCCTCCCAGCTCCGAACCTGGGAGGAAGTAAAAATGTGGACTATCTGGGGGTCACGAGAACTGGATTGGGAAACACTGATATATATGATCTTCTGGTACCTCAATATGTCCAGCTGTGAATCAACTGGAAATATACCTTTTAAACGCTTGATGATGGCAAACAACCTGAACCTCACTTCTCATTGTTCAATAAGCTTCATAAAACACAAAAGGATGATAAATAAGCAGGCTTATCCCGCTGTGACACCACAGAAAGTTAATTATTTAGACAGCTACTACATCACAAGGCCAATTTGTCTACTTTGTCTATCTTGAAAGCAATGGCAGCACTCAAAAAAAAATGTCTGATCTTTTTTTCTGTCTACAAAGCTCTTTTGTTTTAAAAATCAAGGCCTTATGAAGTGTAGTAAAGTTTTGGCAAGACAACAGACCAGTATATCAGTATCATCACATACAGGCGCCGAGTCCACTTTAAGTATGCCATTTAAAGGCGTCAAACTGTCTGATTACCAGCAGGGATTCTCGCTCCTCATTAAGACTTCATAAGAAAATAAAGAAGAAGTCTGACCACCCATCATGTAATTAGTCCGTACTATTCTGACAAGTTAATCGCATTTCTGTTGCTAGCCAGTTTCCTGAGTGTGAGGGCGTTGCCTCCCACGAATGAGACACAATAAGCATGAAGCTATAGAAACAGTCAGTGCAGCTTAGGTCCACAGACCACAAATTTACATTTCTGAGCTTATAAGCTCCATCATTATGGCTCAGTGTGCGATGTTTTGTGACTTTGTGATTAATAAAACGAGAAACAACAGCACCCACACCGAACAACACAGAACACCTATCAGACAACGACACGGAAACGCAACCCAAAAATGCGGCAAGGGGGCAACACTGACACAAGCAACTGCAGTAGTACAGACGTCACCAGTGTAATTGTGCCCAAATGCTGTTAGGGGAAAGGATTTGTGTAACAGCATGTCTGGTAGGCAGCAAGAGTTCTGAGCGGTACTGATGGCCTGGCCAGCGCAGTGAATGGGCTTTGCATGAACGGGTAGGTGGTGATGGGATGGGATGTGCTAGAGCTCAGACTGAGGAGTACTGGGGATCAGACGGAGCTGGCAAGCCTAGAAACGCAGCTGATTGCAGCCAGTGAGCTCAGCGCCACCTGCAGTCCTCTGGGAAAAAAAACCTGTCTGTTACTTCGTCGCCCTCTCGGGGCCATGGCTCTGTCACCAGCGGCAACCAAGCTGCACCAGGCCTGGATGCTCCTACTGAACAGAAGAGGGAACGCTGGGACCGATGACACAGCAGCGTTCCTTGGCAAGAACACAAGCTGCCTCTGGACATTGGTGCCGCCGAACATGGACATGTGACCTTGCGGCCCATCTGTGCTTTCCATAATGGCCACAATCGGGCTCAAACTGGCTGGAAAAGCAACCGCACACTGCCAGGGGTCCAGGTTGTCCAAAACCAACTCAATGCTGACAAGAGAGACAAAGCTCCAGCCAGCCATCTTTCCTTGAACCTCATGGACCAGCAAAGACAAATTAGTACTATCTGGATAAAACACTAGCCTGCACCATCTATACTGTTCCCATTGGCCAAAAAAATTTCATTATTTATTGTAATACCAAACTGCACAAGGAAACCTTTTCCCCATATGTGAGCCCTCCATCAGAATGACGTCACACTCCTTGCTGCATGTGCGATGATGGGGAGATGGACAGAAACATGCACACACAGCCATTAACTGTGGGCTTTTACATCTTAACCATGGGAAGACTGCAGTCACAGGAACAAGGACACCCGCACAAAGCCAGAAAGCTATGGAAACGCTTGTGCATGAATGAAATCTAGAGCGCTAAATGAAAAGCAGAGCGGTGCCCATGGAAAGGTCAGTGAATTAACACCGCTTGCGGCCTTTCAGCCGGCCCGGGGCAGAGGGCTCCAAATGGCCGTAACGGCATTGGCCTACTTAGAGAATGGCAGCCTTTCAGACGCAGCCCTGAATATATTCCGACGTTCTATAAAAGTGCAGAGACGGAAGTGCCCAGCAGTGTAGCTCCTTCACATTTCTGCACACGCTGGGGAAAGTTAACTTCTCTCAGCCTGGTTTACTGCCAGTGGAGGCCGCGTTGTGGCCTGGGCGAGTCCAGCCATCCCGCCCTGCCAAACTGTGCACTCGCGGGGCCCCTAGCCCCAGTGCACCCACCCAAGCTCAGCGTGGTTGCTGAAATGCTGCAGGGACCAGCATCCCACACGTTGGCCTGAACCAAAGTAGAACAGAAGGTGCCAGTGAGCCTGCTGGCTAGGACCCCACATGCCAACATAAACCAGGTCCAGTTTGCAAAGACCTCACGGACCCCATCTGGTCCTTCTTCCTCATCTGCCTCTGTCGCTGATGGACAGATGGACCACAGTGAATCAGAATGCTTAAAGGCACCCAAATCAAGCATCCCTTCCACCTCTTTTTATACCTTGAATGCCAATTTAAATATGATTCAGATTAACATTCAATGGCGTTTGCTTATTAACTCTGAGGCATATTTGCTCAGAAGCATTTTCTACCATGTAGTCCCCTTTCCTCATTCATAACAAGAATTAGGCCTAAACAGTAATCCGGTCCTCCAAGAAAAGCCATTATCTTTCTGCTATACATTCGGAAAAACAAGCTCAAAAGGAGACTAAGGCTCTAAGCAAACACTGTGAGTGACAATAATTGTGCTGACAGGCAGGAGAGAGTTCCTGGGATACATACACTAAAGACTTATGCATCGCCTGCATTAAACAGAGCATAAAACAGATGTGCATCAACCACAAAGCTCAACCCGTAACATTGCTATGAATGCCACGTCTATAAGAATCTATAAGCACATGCATAACACTTTATAATGCATTCATAGAGAAATATAAACATAGATATAAATATTTATAAAAAGGAATAACACATTACAACTGTGTTTATTATGCATTATGATTGCTTTATATTGCTCTTGTGTATAAGGTATTATACATACTTTCATAATGCAGTATAAAGCATCTTATACCAACCATTATAATACATTATGAAGGCATCTATATTGCATTACAGATGAGAGCTTCAAGTAAAGTGGGGTAGGGGAGTGAGAGTGAGAGAGACAGAGAGAGAGAGGATTAGCATTTGCATGGCATATTTATGCTTGGTTATGTATGCACATGCATTTGTATGTCATTCACGTGGAACAAGTGACTGTAAAGGGGCTATTTGTCCACACTTGATCCTGGCTGTGTGACACACTTCATCTCCGGCAGACCTGCAGTCCATCCCGACGGACACCAAACATAGCAATCAGGTTGGAACCGTGGAAACAAAGAGATCCGCCGAGAGGCAGTATGAATTAAGGAAAACAGCCTCCCCATCAGCTTTCAGTCACCGCAGCCTGTAATTAATCCCAGCGGAGTGCTGAACCCACAATTTAATCTGACATTAGTACTAGCGCTGGACAAAGAGAGAAGTCAAATGAACACATGCGGCTCCATTATTTCATGTTTTTCATGTCTAAAACATAGGCGCTGCTACTGGTACGCTTTTGTTTACTTTATTAAAGCCGTAACATTTATCCTGCGGCTCTTATCCTAATCTTCACAAGAGAGAATGGTCACTGGAGAAGATCCTTCCAGCACTTAGTCGACCTCTGAGATATAAGAAACAAGACAGTGTGGAACGAAACCAGGCCCATAATAAATAACTAAACAACCACAGACTCATGCTGACCTTTCAGATTTTTTTCCACCTAGAATTTAATCAGGTTTTCCATTACTGAAGGGAAATCTGCAAAAACAATAATGGATTCAGGTGTGATTTTCAGTCATTTCAAGTCTTTCTTTATAGATTTAACCCCTGCACTTCCACCGCTTTGACCTTGTAGTCTCATATAATCCACCTCTCACACAATCTTTAGTTCCACTTATCTTCCTTCCCATTTTTCACCTTCCTGTCACCCTTATCGCACACAACTTCTCCTCTCCATCTATACCACTCCCTCCCCATTTTAATTCCCACTAAATCTTTCCTGATAAGCAATTAACATGTTCCAGTAATTAGAGACCATTCAAGATGAAAGATCATTTGAAGATCATTGGGTGTTTTTCAGCAACCCTATTCTAATTTTTTTTCCATGCACTACATTTAAAAAAAAAAAGAGGACAGGTCTCTGGAAAGGTCCAGCTGATACATGCCCCATTAGGAGGTCATCAACACCACAAATGCTGATCAGCATAAGACACCCACAGAAAAATGAATCGTGCCACTAGGCGCCAATCTGAGGAGTACTTATCAAAGACAAAACATATGTTCCTCTTGTGAACTGGAAAGCAATCCAGAGATATTCGCGGTCATGCTAATTCAAGATATGCCTCTCAGAATACTTAGAAAAGCTTGCTATGATTAACTACTGAAGGATTTCACCCCAACTGTGGCCTCTGACTCTGAGAACATTCTACTTTTGTAGCCTTCTACCTATACTAGACAGAACCATATTAATAAACCAGGGAAATGATTGCCAGTAATCATGGTGAATAACGCTTGGTATCTCAAATTTTTGTGGGGGGAAAAAAAATCTCATATGGGTGTATTTGGATTTTTTTTCTCTTTTGACCTCTTTCCAGTCACACTGCATGCAAATTTTCCCACTTATTTAAGTGTAGCTTCCTGATTTAACAGCTAGTTCTGTGCACTTATTATATGCCTTGTAATACCTTGTAATGTCTTCTTCTTGTGCAATCTTTGGTCCTCATGAGTCCTTTCCAGTTGATTTTTAAATCAATTTTCCACCCAATTTATGTAAGAGTGAAATTCTACAACTGCTGAGTTGAGACGGAAAGACTGAAGTACTGTCTGTCTAGGAGCAGATTTCATTAATTCATGTTGAGAACTCCTCCCGGCCTGATTGCTTTTGTTGTTACCGTTGTTTTTTGGCAATTAATCAACTCATCTGCATCAAGCAGGTATTTAGTTCTGCTAAGGGTATGCAGCAGCTAATAATGTAATAATGTGCCAATAACGCAATAAATTTTTCCGTTCTTAATGTAATAAAAGTCAATATTGTAATAACTTCTTGCAAAAATGCATTACTTTATTGGCCAGTTAATACATTGTTAACTTTTATTACATTAAGAACGGAGAAATGTATTACATTATTGGCTTCTACAGTGCATCCTCAGAATTCCCAAAGGTAAGGAGTGCACACTGAAACAGCACACTGTCACACCCACCACACAACAAATCACCTCAGGAATGAAAACCTGAGCTAACATGTGGCGGGTGATACCTCAGCACCAAACTAGTTCAGATGGAATGGAACAATGTGAAGTTTTTTCTGGTGGCTGGACTGCCAATCATTCCACCAAATTTTCTCTGGTAGTTAGAGGACCTACTTGCAGGCCTCGATGTAGATTAATGTCATACCCAGGATAAAGCAATTGTAGGTTAAGTGCCTTGCACAAGGACCCAACGGGGTAGAGTTACTCCTGGCATTCACAGGATGCGAACTAGCAACTATCCGATTCCCAGCAAGGATCCCTAGCCTCAAAGCCGCCACAGCAACCAAAGCCTGGCCCAGAATTATTGTTAACTAACCAATAAAGATAATAGATTGAAGGAGGGCTAATTTCCCCTCACTCCATGGCTGAGAGTTACTTTAGTTCACATTTTCCATCCATCTTCCACATGCTGCTGGTCAGACTCACATGGATCTGGTGCCACCATGAAAAACTACATATAAATGCTTGGCTACATTATTCACACAAGTTAAGGAATTATAAATCTAAGCTTTTTACAGTTTTGTTTGACTGGTTGACTGTTTTGAACTTGTGACCCTGTTTGCTAATTAGGTTGTATAGAAAAAAAAATTGGTAACACTTTCTATGAATGCCATGTCTATAAGAATCTATGAACACATTCTTAACACATAATAATACATTCATAGAGAATTACAAACATTGCTATAAATATTTATAAAAATGCATAGCACGTTACAGCCATGTTTCATTAATTTCATTGGAGCTTATGAAGTATTATAATCAACACTATAATTCCTTATGATTGTCAATAAAAGATGCTGTAATGCTTTATTAATTCCTATACTGACCATTATAATGCATATTGAAGGTATCTAAAATACATTATAGATGACAGCTGTAAGTAAAGTGTTACAGATTTTTTTATATTTTTAATCTTGAGGCATTTAGAACTGAAAAAGTCAAGTCAAGTTGACCTTCTGCACTGAACTGATGGCACTGAGATCCGTATAAAAGATTAGTATGTGGGCTTTGGCAGTTACTGGAGTTGAATTGAGCTCCATTTGGAAAGCCCTGCTTCCACATCCCACCCAGTGGTGATTACTAGATTGAAACATTGTACTATGGCCTCTTGTAGCTTGTGTCCACTGCTTTTCCCCCATATTCTTCTGTTGAATCTGTCAGGACTTCAAGCTTTTCAGGACTTAAGGGCTTTTATTTTGGTTCTTAGCTTCTGCAGAGATACTAGGGAGTCTCAAGAGATTCAGTTTTCCTGAATATCAAGTGAATTCTGAGTGAATGCTCTGGATGTGTACTTGTTTTTCTTGTACCATTTTAGACCGTGGCCCCGGAGCATAACGGACGACAATTACTTACACGAGGCTCCCTGTGATTATGACTGCAGCTTGATACATATATATTACTGATTTACTTTCATATTGTTTCATATTTGTTTTCTGATTTTGTATATTGGCTGCTTGTTAAATATTTTGATTTTAGGTTGTTGCATGTGTGAGAGTCTGTTGGTAAATTACTACATTGAGAATATTATGGCATATTTATATCTATATTCTATTTATATATCTATTTCCCTTTGTCATTCCTTCTGTCTCTGCTATTCATCCCTCTATCCCTTTCTCTTTCTTCTTTTACAATGTCTCACTCCCTTTATCCCTTGCCTCTCTAATATTCTTTAGAGAATTCTCCATCTACTCCCCCCCAACCTCCAATTCTGAGTGGAGGGTTTAGCTCAATTTCATCAGTTATAAAAACCAATGGAGTTCTACCCAGCTAGGGAATCTCATAGGCAGCCATGGAATTCCTCATTGTGCTTGGTAGGGCATATTTGTAGCTTCATGTTGGGTCGGGGGCAACCCAACGCATCAACTTATTGCGTGGTTATCTAACCCACGAATAAACTGATAATACATTGGTCCTTTCCCCTTGACACACCCACCCCCTATTGCTAAGATAACTGCACTGAAGCAAATTAATATTAACAAAACAGAGACAGAGAGAAAAAACAATAAAGTGTCGCTTATGAGGCAGTTACATTTAAAAACAAACAATTCAATTACTCTAGGTAAGTTATTTTAACCGTCGACTGAACATTTTTTTTATGTAGCTAGCCAAAACATTCTCTTTAATTTTGCTAACTCATTTTTCTGAGTTGTTTCCACAAGCTCCATCAGTAATGCATGGACTGAAAATTACAGGCTAGTTTGTTTGGCTTCCTCTATCATTAGTTGTGGGGACTGCGGCAGAAAATGGCCAATCACGTTGCTAATTTAAGTGAGGCTGCGAGCGGAAAGCTTGACTGCAAACTATAGTAAGAGTCATTTTAATGGGCCAATTTAGTTTTCTGTGTCACAAAGGTGTGGAATTTCCAGGTGGATTTCAGAAGGATTTTGCATGTTCTGTATCCCCCTCCCCTGTAAAATTCTGACTCCTTTGTCCTGAGTAAGTGATGGCATATATGCATGTACTGGCTCAAGACAGAATCAGCACCAAAGCACCTCTTGTCAGGACAACACTTTAGGGCAATAGTTTAGTAAACTGTCGTTTAAAACGTTCCATAGATTCATCCCTCCATAACTGGTTATCCAGTACAGGGTTGCGGTCAGTCTGGCGAGAAAGTGAGAGTGAAAAAGAGAGATAGAAAGAAAGACTACCTCTCTTACACACATGCACAGTTCATATATTATTTTTTGAATAAATCTTATCTAAACATGAATTGTTGAATGGGGATGTTTGGTATCAGATAGAGTCGGCAGTGGTAAAAGCTGTTGATTGTGTGGGCCAACCTTTGCCGCGTTGCACCATTATGACTGACACTTAAATACACCAATACCTTCACGCACCACTAGGGGGGGCCCTGCGTACCACACTTTTAGAACCACTGTGCTACAAAACAAAAGACCAGCCCTGTCTTCGCTCCACCACTCTCACTCTCTGTTTCCCCTTCTCCCCCATTCTGTCCCCCATCTGTTCTTCCTCCTTCTCTTCCCCTATCCACACTCTTGGCTGGCACAAGTAGGGCTGTGCAGAAACGACCTGGAGGAGACATTCAACAGGTCGAGCCTTGCCGCAGGGCTTGCCGTTGCCACCAAGCCTTGCTTGTTCTCTCCCCTCTCTTCATTTAGCCCACAGCATTCTCAAACTGGATCTCTGGCTTTCCTCCATTTTCCTCTCATTTGTTTCACCCTAATAGCACATTATTTTATATCCGACTGCCCTCCTACAAAGTTAAACAAAGTTTCCATTTATTTGTTTTCCGATTGTTCCTTTGCTTTTTGTGAAATGTGAACGCAACTGTTGCCTTTTCTCCCCAGGCCTTCATATGGGGTTCATTTCATTTAGATGCTTAGATATTCAGACAATGGTGGCAAGAGGAAACAGTCTTTCCCATAAAAGACCAAATACAAGCATTTTTTAAAATGTAACCAGTTAAAGACACTAAGGATGAGGGTGTTTAATTAAACTGACCACTATTAGGCCACCATATGTAACGTACCGGTACAGAAGTGATAAACGACTAAGGAGTGAAATTTTAATGGCCCATGGCCCAGTAACCTTTCCCATTCTGACCTGCCATTCTTGTTTCCGAGCTGGTAATCGCATGATTCCCAATGAGCCATGTCACATGAGGGAGGCAAACCGCTGGAGAGCGGGCACACTACACAAACACAGGCTGAGAAAGTCTCCAGTTCATTCACGGAACCCCCAAACTGCCCTGCAAGAGGCAAGACAGTGCTACGGTACCAACTCCAATGCCTACCCATTGGGTATTTCTCTAATAAGCAAATAAAAGATTTAACACTCCAACCCACATACGACTAAACAGTACATCATATCACAGGTAATTTAGGTGAGGTCTTCTCCATATACGTGACAGTAATTACTCATAATATTGAAATATAGAACTTATTGTTCAGAAACACCATTCTTTAGCTGGTCTATTAGTGACACTGCAACAGTGCTGCACTGCACGTTATTTTTTATATGGATACTTTTACAGCAGTATCCAGTGTCGCTCCACTGTTTAGTATAACAAAAGTTCATATAAAGGCACTCAGTTCTAATTTATATCCATGGGTGTTTCTGTCTGTGCCGGACAGAGCCACAGAGACTATAAAACTGTGGAGGGCGATCCTCGCTCACTGTTTTCCCATGAGTCTTCTATAAAAGCATAATACTTCATGTAGTTAATATGCACAGAAAGAATAATGGAGTGGCTAGGCCATCATCCAGCAAGTGCCTGTTTATCCTTTCAGAGTGGTGCGTGTGGATCCTTTAAACTGCCGTGTAACCGGCCCAAGCACACTAGCAACACCGTCCCCATGCTGTCTCAGTGCCTTTTCTGATAACGACTCTTAAATTGCCCTCTGATTAGCAAGCACCATCATCCCATACTTAGGCCTGATTACCATCTTAGTTTTAAGAATCGAGTTCAACGCAAGTAATAAGGATTATGGACCAGAGGGTGCTCTGAGAAGGGAAGATAGGTAGAAGCAGGCAGTGATGTTGAAGGGGGAGGTACTTGATCTGATAGGTGGGAGCGAATAACCAGGGAACGCGACTACAGATAACTGGAAATATATGAGCACAGACAAATGGAGGCATGTGAGTACAGATAGGTTTGGTATATGACTGGAGACAGATAAGGGAAATAGAGCAGAGACAGTCGGGGATATCGGAACACATAGAGATGACAGAAATACCATCGGGAAGGAGAAATATGACTCTTAAATCAATGACAAGAATTTAATTTCCAAATGTCATAACTTCTATTATCATTATAGCTGGAAACACTCTAAGTTAAATGCCTGCCTGAACAAGATTACATTTTGCTGGTTGTCGCATAAAACTTAATTGAAATGCACAATAACATTAGAAAAGAAACTGATTAATATTCCACTGGATATTTAATATGTTAAACAGCGTTTTCTGCAAACCACAACCTAAGCTCATAATGAATGATAAATGTGCGTAAATATCACATAAAATTCGTTCATTACCAAGACCGCAATAAAAGGAAAGGCACGGATAGCAACAATGTAATAAAAGAATTTTTATCTTCAGAAATGAGAGTAACTAGCAGTTACTAGCAATTATTAATGACCGTTTATTTGCCGACAGAAGGCAGCCTTCACTAGACGTGAAATATGTACAATACTGGCAACATTTTGCATCTGTTTAAGGAGCCTCACTACATTCAAGAGTAGAAACACGATCACAAGTTCCATTTATCAGAATCTGTACACACGACATTCAATAGAAAATAGAGATAGTATTACAATGGGGGAAAATGTACAGTTAATAGCTTTCAGGACTAAAGGAGCATGTAAAGATTGTTTTGTGCCTACAAGAAATATTTATTTCAGCACATTACACATAATTGTGCTTTAAACAGGTGCTTTGGGAAGCATGTAAATCATTGGTGTTTGTTTTGTTTTGAGGGTGCTAAGCGCCACATAAGGACACGGCAGAGTTAAGGGCAGCCCTTGCAGCAGCACAATGCCAGCTTGGCACGCTGCGATGTGTTCAGATCAACAATGTGCAAAGTGGGTGGGTCAGGGTTAGGGTGAAACTACGTAATGAAACAGAGAGGATTGCCAGTCATCAAAAAAAGAGAAAAAAAAAAATCTAAGTGAATGTCAGACACCATGGAAACACAGTTCAACCAAACACCCGCAGATCACAATCAGATCAGCTTTACATCCCAAGGAAATTAAAGGGCAATTCCACATCCGTCTCCCATGCTGAGCAATTTTCCTGTGTTGTTATGCCACGTTAATGCTCCAGTAGGCAGTAAACATCTTTCAAAAGACGTTAAGAAAAACCAGAAGTATCACAACAAAGGAGAAGAGATGCTTGACGACTAGCTGATGCACCAGTATTGAATGTTACTTTAAGCTCACAGCCTCACGCTACGCTAGATTTACACTTGCTTTCACTATATGGCTTTTTCAGATAACCAGTTATACTGTATCATATCTGTCCTGTGTTATAGTGAAGTATGTACTGAGAAACAGGCCTGTAGGAGCTACTCACTAGCAAGCCTGAAACATGACCCTGAAAATCAATTCTGCCATTCATACACAACACCTGTTAAGTGTGACCCATGTTGAGAAATATCTGCTAAATGAGACAGGCCCATAAATGAAACTGTTCTCTGCTGAATTGCATTTGTATTTATACAACAGTTGATTTATTCAACTTTTTTTTGGTTCAAGTTCTTTGGAGTTATAAGAAGTGATGTTTGTCAAATAATAAGAGGCTAAAATGCCGAATATATTGACCAGCCACGTGAGATAAGCCATCTTGTATAGGCATTTCCTCAATATAAGCCAGGACCCATAAAAGATTATCATAATTCATTATACCTCAAGAACGCAGAATATTGACAGAATAATGGCTGAAAATGAGAGGGATTGTGAGTAATGAGTGCGGAACAGACAGAGCAGCAGCATTCATCAGGCAGCTCCACAGCGATGACGGTGATAAACTGTGACCTTGGGAAACGGCCCGGGATTAAGGATGACACCGCCTGGCTTGGGGAGAGCTTCAACGCTGTGACACAGTGGCCTAGATGCATGTATGCCAGCCAAGTCCAAAACGATGTGGGGCAGGGACAGCTGCAGATTACAAAGCTGGGCCGTCGCCCGGTAGAGCTGAGCCAGCTTCTCCTCATCAGGCTGACCTACAGATGGCCGTGCGGTTAAAAACTTCTCCAGCCTCCCTTTTGCAAGGGAAGCACTCGACTGGAACACACCGCGATCTATAGACTGCAGAGTGACATAGCCATGACAGACACTGCAATAGATCTTCTATATTATAAATAAACCCCAAAAGTGCCTTCCAGTGAATATGGTCCTAGAGCGTGGCCTTGTTCCATACACATAAATTTCGAAGTTCTGGCACATTCGAAGCCAGACTTCATTTCGGCCTCTTCTGAAACTGAACTGCTGCTCTGTTTTATTGTACCATTCACGGGCGGCGGATGTTAAACTTGCCTGTAAACCCTCAATGCCCTTTATTTCCTCCAATGAAGCTCGCAGGGGCAACATATAAAGCATGCAGGGTGAAATGCCTTTGAGATAAGTCAGAGTGAGGTGCACGGGGAGATTACATGATTCATGGTATCTGTGGCAACTTAGCTCTCCGCTTCCAGAAGATGAGCAAGGGAACGGTGCCGAGCAGCGCTGACCCGAGGCTGCATTTCGGCAGAGAGGCTGCTTGAAGTCCAAAGGGAGAAGGATTATGAATCTTCGAGGTTCCTAGCTTCACAACAGTGACATGACGTTGCTGCCTGCTCCCTACTGGCCTGAATAAAACATACACGGACTTATTGTCTCCTGTTTTTTTTGGGGTAAAATAAGTATGGGTTTCTTTTGTTTATGTGTTGGGCAACTTCATGGGGGCAAGATAATCCAAGCATGCTCTGAAGGAACATGAGATGATCCTAACATCCTCTGGAGCAGGACAGCATTCAGAAAAGCCAATTTGGTTTTCTAGAGTGGATTTATGTAATAATTGCTTCATTCTGTGAATTTTATGGAAAGAAACCAAATAAAATTTGCAATTTCCTTAGAGGTACACTTGACTATGCGGTTAAATACTTATATACTGGACTAATGAAGGCTGTTTACAGCCGCATACCGAAGGACAAACTGAAACCTTCTTTTCTGAGTGTCTTCAGGTTCACACTCATTACCCTCCAGTGCACAATAAGCTCATTTGTCACTAAAGTTTAGCAAAGCATGTATTTGACCCTTCCTCTTTATTCATCCACGGGAACAACTTTCAAAGCCCCCTCCATCTTAACAGAGGCACTGCTGTCTCAGGGGGAGCTCCAGCTCTCAAATGAAAAACTTTACCCAAAAAGAGGAACGTAATGGTGCTCACTGGGAGCCCAAGATGGCGATGCTGGAGATGGAGCAAAAACCAGCATATCACTGAAAAAATCACTCCTCCTTCCCCCGACCTCTATTGTTCAGCTAAGGTGTTTATCTTGCAAAGAACATCTCTTATCTTTTTATGAATGCTAGCCAGCAGCATGTGCCCTACTGATCCGTCAGTTTGAGCTGTGTGTAATTAATTGCAGAAGCATAAAATCTAAAGCTTTTTAGCCTTTGTACTGAAGTGAAAAGGCACGATTCCACTATCCTTTATCCATCTATACATTATCATGGTCTATGCCAATAAAAAATATATTATATAATAACATATATCATAAATTTGTACAATATATGTATGTCGGTAACCTTGGAAGAAATCACTTAAACTGATTCAACTGCTGCACATAGGCATGAAAGGCGTAACCTGAGATTTTAGGACCATTTAGCTTTGGAGAGAGACTGGCACAGGTGGCAACATCATTAGGATGTTGTCTGAAAATACCCACAGAGTAAAATATTAGAATATAAACACCAGGACTAACAGCTGTTAATATTAAGGTGACAGAGGCAGAGCACTGGTGCAAGACAGGGCCTACAGCCACAATGTACAGTACTGTGAAAAAGTCTTAGGCAGTGAAAAGAAATGTTTAAAGCCATTTACCTGGGTAGTAAATGTATATTTGCTCAGAATTAAAAATTCAATATAACATTAGAACATATGCAAATTAAGAGTAACAC
>JAAGVU020000002.1:3415844-3471717 GCA_011763525.2 Mormyrus iriodes
TGATTAGATAATTGCATTAATGAGAAATTGAACAGGTGTTCCTAATAATCCTTTAGGTGAGTGTATATATATATATATATATATATATATATATATATATATACTAACTTGAAAAAGTCAAACAGTGTTAATTGAACAATATCATTAGCTTGTGGATATCCATTCAGGCAAGCCTGCATTACTTGATTCTGTCAGTCCTGCCCCTGCAACTGTGTCACTTTAAAGCATGTAGTTGTTAGAAGGCAATACACTGCCTCTGTTCCCTCCTTCAGTGTCCTGCCCCACCACTTTCTGAATATAACCTGAATGTAACGTTTGAATATAACCTGTCAGCCAGGCCACCGGTTAGCTGCCAATTCAAGCCTTTCCTCCCCCACTGCTCCCACCCCAGTCATGAAAGCAGGTCCCTTCATTATTGATGCCTGTCAATCACGGCTGCACAGATATAGAAAACTATTTACTTCAATGAGAAAGGACCGCAGAGCTAAAGCTAGGTACGTCTCAGAGTTGTGCTTCCGTCCTCCAGAAGGACTGAGAAAAGCTTCGGTGGAATGCAAGGAGAGAGATAAAAATGGCTAAAGTTCAGTCAGGTCCTACAGCAGGAGATGAATGCAAGACCTGGGGTCTGAGGGGAGCTGGGGGTCAGTGCTGGAGTTGAAGGGATTAGTGATCTGAACCTCTTGCAGACTTGAAGGTTCACATGCTCCAGTACTTTTTGAACCAATCCTACATTCTGAAGCTGGCATCAGTTCAAGTCAGCCTCTGGAGACGTATGGCTGCAAGTCGAAAGATCACATTACTGATGATCACTCACCTCAAATCAAGTGAGGAAGGTGCACAATGTCCTGGGACAATAACGGAGCCAGACATCAACATCAGAATAGCAACTAAGGCTAGTGGGATAAGATAACACTGACCCCCCCCGTCAGAGGAGATACAAGCCCACAGAAAAGGCTGCCACCATCGCAGTATTAAGGCACAGAGGGTGAATAACATCGTGGGCCTGTGTTGTGGGTCTGCCATGTCCATGGTTAATACTGTAATACCTATGCTTTATAACCTGGGCCGTCTGAAGGGCTAGAATGGAAAAAGATGCTTGTGGGCAGCAACGCCAATATATCAAACTGACACATTTTAAACATTCTGCATTTCAAACAAAAGAACCAAGAAGCAATGCTGGGGCATTACAAAGGGGTCACACGAAGAGACTGACGGCAATGGTCGTTAAATGCATTACTAGAGATAACTGTGACAGCAGTGCCATAAATAATATGGATCCATTATAGATAATCCATAACATATAAAATGCTTCCAAAGGACAGCACTGCACCAGAAAATCTTTCACCACCAACTTGACAATGGAATTATGTGAGTTGTGTTTTCTATGCTGTATGCATGCCTACAAAATGGTAACTTAGAAAACTGAAATAGCCGATGCTAAGAATGATAATTTAATTCTAAATAATGAGATTTCCAACTATACTCACTTTAAGGCAGCTCAGAAGAAGTATAATTTCACTGACTGTCATGGTTTTTCGCCACCAGCCGACTTCTTTCCTTAATTTAAAAATAATGAATCTGAAAAATGCCACTTGCTCAGGCAGAAGAATAGATTCTATAAGCATTTAATAATACGTGTCTCAACTCCGGCTTTCTTAGACTCAAGGTCAACTTTTGAGACAACAGGCCACCAGATTACAATGAATATATCTGACAGTGTGCCTCATCTCGGGGTTTGTGTGGTCTCTGGGTGTAGACTGAATGTTTCAAACAGTTTGTGTAATTAAATGACTGCTGCAGTCAAATATGCTGTCCCAAAAAACCCATCTTAGATCATCTGCTTCTCTTTTGTATACGACTCCTTTTGGAGACATTATCTGATGCACTTAGCATATTACAGCTCCGTGTCTTGATGAAACTGGAAGAACCTTTCAAAATTTCCAGAGCATTCCCAATTTTTACATCAGTAACATAAAAAAACTAACTTCTTGAACTTTTTTTCCTGAAGGATTCTTCCCTTAAAAACTTCAGATAGCAAGGTTTGGGATGAACTTTGACATTGACAGTAACATAGCCAGATAAACACACTGGAGCTGTCACAGATCCCCATCTCCTCTTTGACAGTCAAATTAAAATATCTCAAGGCTAGAATTTTACATCTTAAAAATACACTCAATCTGTCTTTCAGAATAGTAGGGAAACTTATCTATGCCTTTATTACATCATAGTTTGCTGCGACTAGGCTACTGTAAGGTATTGCTGAACACCCTTCAGCATGTTCAAAATGCAGCTGCCAGAATTCTTACTAAAACAGGAAGATGATATCATTCCTGCATAGGAGGCATTTCACTGGCTACCTGTCTTGTACTGAGGACTTCAAACATATATGACATATAATTTCTTGCACGGACTTGACCTTACTTGTTTTCCCTGACTCAGAAAGGAGTAAAATTCGAGGCACTGCAGTGCAAAGGATACATATGGATAACTAAAATAATGGAGCTGTATCAAGAACCTGGGAGCAATGAAGGCGTGAAGGGAAGCTGGGAAACATATGATTAAAGCAGTGCGACACAGCCAGCCTGACATATTTCTCGTGTGAAACATCTAATTCCTATAAGTGGGGTGAATGAAAACACAGCAGTTCCACCTAATTCCACTAGCCAGTAAAACTCAGTCGCAAGAGACAATTTTCCTGAGCAAACAGGCATATAACTGAGGCCCATTTTCCTCCCATTCCTGAGCATATTTTCCCCTAGAGGAAATCCATAATTTTATGTTTCACAATTTTCTTGAGACAGGAAGACAAGAATATAAACAGAAAAGATAAAAATAAATGACCTGCAGTTGGTCAGAATATCACGCACATATCCGGTCACACATATAGATACACTTAAAAAAGAAAGCAGTTCCTTCTTATAAACAGACACCAAGGTTATTTTTAGAGAATTCTGTGATGTGGATACCATAAGGGTGGTAGATGTGAGTTAATGGGTGTGCAGAGGGAGTACTTCATTGAACAGACAGGACTAGCCTTGCTTAGGTATAGGCATAGGATGGGACTGTGAGCCCTTGAGTGTCAGGCAGCTGTACAGGTTTCAGTGTCATGTGGGTTGTGTGCGCCAAAGGGTCAGATCAGAAGAGTTTTAGTTCTTGCAGGCAGATTGTGAGTGGCCCGGAGTAGTGCTCGAATATTGTGCAAGTCTGTAGGGTGGAAAGAGGGGCATACGATGAAGCCTGTGATTGGTTACAGAAGTGAAATGCAAGCCCCTCCCTTGTTGACCCAGGGACACATCGAACTTGGCAAAATCAGGATGTCCGGAAAGGCGGATGACCATGCATCATATTTACATCACCATAACTGTGCCTCTTTGGGTGGGTCAAGGAATCAGATAAACAGTAACAATGGTGCATCAGTACGGCAGGAAGGACCTAGTAAACAGACATAGAGAGTGCGTGGTCTGGAGTCAGAATGGGCTGCAAGGCATGTCTGTTATTGGCTAAAGGAGGAGACTGCTGTCACCTCGATGCCACCCCGCTGCACATGTACAGGTGTAGAGTGAGCTGCGCTGGTGTCTTATTACCTTCCCAGCAGTGAAGCCATTATAGGGTCACGGCATCTCGCTACAGAAAGTCAGTATCCCACAACAGAGAGCCCTCCTCCCATAATGTCACACCGCAAGCTGTCTGTACAGCTGTGATCCTTGCTGGCCTGCAGTTCTTGTCCTGGCCCTACAAAATACACTTGCATCAGAAGGGTTCGTCCATTTCTTTCCACATGTGCCATTCAGGAACTTGTTCAATCCCTTGTCATCTCAAGACTTGACTACTGTGACTCACTCCTAGTAAGTCTGCCTCTGAGTGCCATTTGTCCCCTGCAACTGATCCAGAATGCAGCTGCCCGAATCGTGTCCAACCATCCCAAGTTCTCTCATACCACACCATTGTTACGCTCCCTCCACTGGCTTCCTGTAGCTGCCCGCATCAGATTCAAAACACTAATGCTCGCCTACAAAGTCAAAAATGGAGCAGCACCCTCCTACCTAAAAGAACTCATCACACCTCGCACTGCACCACGCTCTCTCCGATCCTCCAGCACCGCTTGACTGGTCCCACCATCTCTCAAGGCACAAGGAAGACATGCATCTAGACTCTTCTCTGTTTCGGCACCTATGTGGTGGAATGAACTTCCCCTGGATGTGAGAACAGCTGAGTCATTGGGTGTCTTCAAACAACGACTAAATACCTACTTCTATCGGAAGCACTTGGATCAGCACTTCTCGGATTATACTCTTATTTTTTTTTAAAAAAAATATTACTTGCCAACAGAGTCTTAGCCCGGGTTCTATCGAACCAGTATCAGAATGTATTTACTGATGACACACCATTGGTAAATTTGTATAACAGTGTAACAAGCGTGAGGGCAAATCCGTTACAAATCACAATTGTTAAAGGTGCTGATGCTTCTATCGCCAAGAGTCGATTATTCTGGTCACATTTGTTACTTCTAACATATTTGCCCAGTTACACACAGCCTGACATGGGATTGACAGGCGAGTCTTCGCACAGGGCTGTTATCAATGAGCAAAGAGACTCCAGCACTGTCTCAATTTAAATCCAAAGTTTGGGTAAACTTTGGATTCTATAAAGTAAACAGACACTTAGACATGAGTATGGATATCTGGCTTGGGTTCAAGGTTTGGTGCAATTTCGGCACAGCAAGGAAATAGAATTGTTTCGAAACTGTTTATTATTAAAACTGCAAACACAATAAAAGAACAGTTAGAAAACAAACAAAAGGCAAGTGTCTGAATAACAAAAGGAAAGAGTTCATCATTTGCAAAGCAAAAATAAATATGAAAAATAAATAAAAATCCAAAAATAAGACTGCTTCATAACAATCACATTGAACTAAATTCCGTGTTCCCTACTACCGAGTATGGCTGTATATCTGTAGCAAAACACACCCCAATAACCATAGATTTTTTTTTTTACCTAGTCTGAATTTCCAGGCAAAAGCGCCTTAAATGCCACAGGGAGACTACAGCCTACAAAGACTCTTTCTGCCTTGCTCTGGTCTTACAAAAACTCGGATGATATTGTCTCAGATGAGTTAGCATACTGGATGTGCTTCCAGCAGCATATCACAGTTCAGAATAACAGATCTGACAGACAGTCTAGATCATATCAACTACTCTGTCTATGGTGTTGGAATAATTATTGGGATACCAAACTGTTCCCAAACTACTCATTTAAGTGACGTGCAAGGGTCTTCGAGCCCTCCAACACTAGCACACAATCAACTTACAGCCACGATTACCAAAATGTATTGAACATCTACTTGTGAATTTAGGTGTCACTCATGTCAAGAAATGTATTCATTTGATTCATTGTGCATTGTCCGAACTGAATATAATGTAACTGAATGGCACACAACGAATACGTGTACCGTTACAGCCCTTATCTTGACTTAAAATGTAGACCCGAACCATTCTAAACTATTAAAAATTGCCATACATATACCCATATAATATCATCTTGCGGAGTCTCAGCCCCCCCCCACCCCACCCAGTAACAAGGTATTTATCCTTCATAAGGAAGGAAATGGTCAGGTTCTGAAAAAGAGAACAGTTTGAAGAAAAGAGGAATAAAACAGTTTGAAGTACAGACTCTGTACAAAACAAATTTTTAGGCAGTACACTCACAGTTGCATGAAAGTCAAACAAGACAAAACACAAGTTCATTTTTGTCCTACTAGAAGTACATACTTCTGCATGGTCTTAGACTGCAAGGACATGTAGGAGTGAAAAGGCTTCTTCCATGGACCTATTACACTACAGTTGGAACATGATGGCCATGGCTAAAGTCTGTGCCTCCCAACTGTCGACCTTCCTCTAGAAGCATCTGTCCGTGTTCCAGCAGGTGCCAACCCAGAAAGCCAGGTCTTTGTGAGTGCAGCGTGCCCGTCAGCTGGGGATGCTGGCTGGCTGAAGTGAACTCGGCTGACAGAGCTTTCCTCTGGAACTTAGCCCAGAAGTAGTAATTAATCAGCCAGAAAGCCACTTAAAGGAACAACTATTTCTAATATTGCCAGAATGAAGAGAGGGTGACTAATGATACCAAACACCAGATAACAGGCAAATTCATTAACTGGCACCAATTTTCTTTGGTAACCCCCCATTTGTTCTCATTGCAAGTGATGAGCTTTTAGCCTGTTGTTTATTTGCCCTATTAAAAAGTAATATTCAGTGCACTGGGGTTTGTCAAGATTCCCTGTGATCTCCATTACCTCACTAACAACAGGAGTCAAAGGTAATTGGAGGGCCTATCCCTAATCTAACTTGAGGGTTCAAAGTTTGCTTGTTTCATCAAACACTGTAAATGCTTTTGAAATCCAATTTTCTTAAATGTTCCAAAACACAAAGGGCAGAACTTTGTCCCGGTGCCAGGGGGTGTGAGTAATTTACCTACAAAGCCGTAGCAGCCCCCTCACCAAAGGACTGGTGGCACATCATTCTGTGTAGGAAACAGGCAGGATGATGGCCAAAACAGTTCAGATGCAGTTCAACGCTTACAGTTTCATTTTCCCCTCGAACATACATTTCTGCAAATACCACATGCAGATGTCTGAAAAAAATGTCCTATATTGACATTAGCAAAACAAGTAATTCACTGATATTAAGTCCACCTAAATTAATGTTATGTTCTGATCCAACAATGGAAACAAAGCCTTTAATCAGCCTACCATTCTGCCCCACACTGTTTCTTTGCTTTGGCTTCACTTATAACTAGACTCACATTGCTAATACATTCCTGCACACAAAGCTATATCCCCCTCACTTGCCTGGTGAAATTAGATCTTTGTTTTGGAACACTTAGTGAGACGAGGTAAATTAGTCCTTCTGGAGGAAGCGCATCTGTTTCTGCTGGTAACTTTGGCGTTCAACGGTAGACGGCCTATTACAATACCACAATTTGCAAGTGAATGCCGCGTCACTTCATTCAATTTACTGTATTGATTTCTCACTCTGATTTAGGTCCGGTGCCGAGTTCCCCACAGGAGCAGGGAAGACTTCTGTGTCAACTGGAACAACGTCCACATTTCTGAGACAGAGCTGCTGAAGCCTGTCATTTACTCTCTAAATATCTATGAAATTTGAACTTTTACACCTATTGATCATATACATGGCAATGCATGAGGACGCCTACATACCACAGATGTCAGTGATAGGTTAATGGTAGTGACCGGTAAACAGGCTTTCTCACACTGGGTATAGAAAAAAACTCATCCAAGATATAGAAGGCTGTTATGAATTACAACTTAAATGCAGTGCTCTGACAGGGTCTACGAGGTACCATACTGCAGGAGCCACTGTAGAAGATCCTAGGTTGTTCATCCTGAAATAAAATTTCACACAGAGCTTGACTCAAGGTATGCTATTTCCAATTACAGTATGGCTTCTTTCTACTGCCACCAAGATCCGAGCCGTACTGTGAACTGACGGCTTTCCATTGTAAAGTATCTGAGCCGTACCCAAGCCGTAATGCGAACTAATGGTTTTCCATTGTAAAGTATCTGAGCCGTACCCGAGCCGTACCGCGAACTAACGGTTTTCCATTGTAAAGTATCTGAGCCATTTCTGAGCCGTACCGCGAACTGACGGTTTTCCATTGTAAAGTATCTGAGCCGTACCCGAGCCGTACCCGAGCCGTACCGCGAACTGACGGTTTTCCATTGTAAAGTATCTGAGCCGTTCCTGAGCCGTACCGCGAACTGACAGTTTTCCATTGTAAAGTATTTGAGCCGTACCCGAGCCGTACCGCGAACTAACAGTTTTCCATTGTAAAGTATCTGAGCCGTACCCGAGCCGTACCGCGAACTGACATGGCCCTGTTTACTAGCAGGGCTGATAGTGTGATTAAACTGGGCTGGTTGAGTCAACATGCTATTTTATATAACTCCAGTAGTTAATTTCCCGCACCATCTGATTGGTTGAAATGCACGGATATACTGATCTGCACTGATATGCATGGATTATCTAAACATACAAGGGCATATTCTATATATTATTCATTATTAGTAGTATTGCACATCATGATGTATTGACATTCCTGATAACTCATAGCTTTAAAATTTCCAACCACCTACTTAAAAAAGTACCATAGAACAGCTGAACAAAATGGCTTCATAATGTAAATTTACGTAAGCTAATGCTAATTCCGTTAGAGTTTGACACCAACGTAAGATGGCAATTCTCACAGATGTGCTAGAAGATATTAGCACATAACAAATCATGATGTACACTGTGTGAACACTAAACAAGTGTCTCTTTGGTTTTACATTACTTTCGCTCTTCAAATTAGCAATGACTTTACTAAGCCAACCTTTCTGCAGTGGAAAATCGAAGCAATCTGGGACCGAGCTGTAGTAGTCTGGGTATGGCACGGTTCCTGTATGCCAATGGAAAAGCATCACTATATGTGTAACACACTATAATCTACATTTCAAAGCCTATTTGTAAATATGTACAACCAGAATCCAGATTATTGTCATTCTATATCTGACATTGACAGTCTTGCTGAATGGTTGTTTCCCAAAGACTTGTCTGTATCACATGCCAGCATATTGCCTTGGTAACGAATGAGCATCCTCACGTTTGAGGATTTCCGCTGGACCCTGTGTTTGTCTACAGGACTTTTGTATTCTTTGGTCCAGGTCCACCTGCTTGATATTCCATATTACTCCCCCAGAGGAGAATTCTGAGGCTTAGTTGTAGATTGGACACATCATGCATTGTGGAACAGAGAATGGTCTGCCACTGAAGGTACGTCGTGCTGTCCTGCCTCACGTCCACCGTCCCGCCCTCCCTCCCGCTGCTGTGCACAGTGCCTCACCATCTGCCATGTTCATCTCTACGCTGAAACTGATTTTCCCTGCTGATTATGCTCCTGTGTGCCTCTAGCAGCACTCAGAATTCAAACCACCCAAAGGTGAACGTCATGCCGGGTCAACAAACAGAAAGTCAATCCCAGAAATGCTCCACAAAAAGCATTTACAAGTTCCCCTTCTTAGGGTGATAGAGAATGTTTCTGCTAATCGGGGAAGGCGGGGAGAAAGTCATGCTCCGTACACTTCCATTTGGACAGTCTTCGGGTGTATTTGTATGTGCTGTGAATGACACAGTGCCTAAAACTCTTTGAAGGAAGTACTTTGCCTAATGCTGTTTATTTTTGCATTGTTCAATCCAGCGGTATAAAATGCCAGACAATTACAAATGAATTCTCATTTGCACGATCACGGGGACATTTTATCTATCTCTATGCAAATATTTGCAAGAGCTGTCATAATAAACAAAGCCCCGACAGCTATGACTTTGAGTTCCTAGACATCCATAGCACACTGGCTAAAGTATATGTAAGTATGGCAGCTGGTGATTCACTGTGATCTTTGTGCAACAAAACTGAACACGCAGCAGAGATTTAACTGGATAATTAGCTAGTTGGATGCATAACTAGGAGACTGGCAATTCAAAATTCAGATCTTGGTTTATTTTGCAAAACTATAATGTGAGTGTGCCCTGCGATGGTCTGGCACCCCATCGTGGGTTGCTCCCTGCCTTGGGCCTATAGTGTCTCAGATAGGCTTCGGACCCCTCAGTGACCCTAAATGGGAAAAGTGGTTACATAAAATGGATGGATGGATGGATAACATGAAGCAAAAAAGCCCAGCCTAGGCTGTGCATCTTTTGAGTTTCAGGGAGCCGCATTTGACCTCCAGTCAGGCCTCAGCTGATAGACCATCTATTCCAATATCCCCAACAGAAAGGAAGAGAAACAGACATCATCTGCCTTTACAGCCTCCTGTGGCTTTTGATGGCCTGTCAGCAGCAACAGCCTGCAACAACAAATGTAATACCAAACTGATAGGAACAACGACAAGACCCAGTATTAAAATACATCATTTAATTTTATATTTAAACTAATTGGGAGCCGTTATCAGGCTATTATCCAGAGGAAATGTTCACATAAGATATCAGCGAGTGCATCCTCAATAACCACATTTCATGTCTGCTTTCATGGAGGAGAGACAATTTGTCCCAACAAAACCCAAACACAGAAAATGGGCCTGGCCATTTTTTCTCTCACTATTTGTCTACAGTCTCATATCAGTGTGACCCTTTGAAAAAAAGGGAAATCACAGATGTTTATAAAAATCCAGGAAACACCCCAGAGTGTCTTTCAAAGGCGTTAGTAGGACCAACTAGCATCACTAGCAATAATTTCACAATTTTTTCCTATTCGCAATATGTGAAATGGCATAGCGAGTACAAGGAAAATCAGAAGAGAATAATCCAATTTAATCTCAAACTTAGAGCAGTTTCTTGGAAACCAGTTTTGCGTGCTACTGGATAACACACTATGCCTTATAAGTTTTGTTACATACAAGTTTAAACCATAAAATCATAAACAATACCAGTGTGTGTCATACTTATGAAGTCAGCAGTGAACATCTCATTAACTTTTTTTCCTGCTGGAAGCTTCTTTGGATCCTCAGACGAATCTTGTGACATGATGTGCTTTCCGCTACATACAGCTTGTTTGGATTTCAAAATAAAAGGATGTCTGGAAACAATGTCATACATATTTTTATCACCAGAACACCTGAAAACACTGAGATATTTTTTGGCCCTCTCCCATCCCCAGCACCTACTCACACTTAAACCTTTCCTCCAACCAACAGCACAAACCTGTTATTTTGACATGTCAACACGCCTTTGTCTAAGCAGCCTGGGTTCGACCTCGTTCATTCCAGTTCCACGGACAGCCTCTGTTCAGGCCTGTTCCAGCACCATGGACAGGGACCAACTTGACCCCATCTAGCTTATACAGCCATGGAAAAATTTAAGAGACTACTGTATATTTTTAAACAAATCTGCACTTTTAAATCCTGGTTTAATTCTGATTTTGTTGGCAGAAGGCTACACTGAGCAGCAGATTGCTTTCAGGTCCAAAATTTCTAAGCCAGCAGTACACAAGAATAAGGTGAAGCAGGGGACAATGTGAATGACCAGAAACCAGTCTGGTAAAGGGCAGAAGAGACTTTCTAATGCCAGAGATGACCGTTAACTTATCCGACAGTTTCTCATGAATCGAAAGATGACATCAAATGACCTTCAAAAGGAAAAGGAAACATTAAGTGCAGGTGCGAAGTGCATTGCTAGGACAGTTCATACAAGGCTCCAAGAAGCAGGACTGAAGCACCATAAAGCAAGTAAGAAGCCCTTCATCAATGAGAAACAGAGAAGAACCAGGCTGCATTTTGCAAAATCAAAAATACATATAATCACAAACGCACACCCACAAATTGAGAATGGAATGAAACAAAAAATTGTGCTGTGTGTTTTTTTATTTTTTCTGTGGCTGTATGCAGTAGTCAGTCTCACACAGAATAGAACCACAAACAGCACAACTGTTTAATACAGAAACAAATCCTCCCACATAAGAGCAGACACTCACACTCACCAGTCTTCTCGACCTTGGATTTCACAGCCTCTCGCCCGGGCAGGCAAGGGCACGGCCCCTCACACCTCAGGTGGATGCTCTTTTTGGAGGTGCAGGCCTGGAACTCAAGCTTACACTGCAGAGAAACGTCATGGAGAACAAACTCAGAGGAATTATGGGTAAAATAGTAAAGCAAAGTAATCAGAAATTCAGATTTCAAAATAGCAGTGCATAAATACTACACAATATTCATTTTGCTCTTGACAGATTCATTTAGTTGTATAATCTGTGCTTGATGACTATAAACAAGGGAATTAAGTTGAATCACTAACACTAAATGTTAAGCACAAAAGACACAAGAATACAGACTTGAACTAAAATGTTCAGATAATAATGCAAACCCGATAACCTAGTTCTGGGGGTCATCTTTGGTGCATCTAATAAAGTGTCAAGTGCTATCTTAAAAGCAGTAAGGTTCTCTGGTGTCAAAGCCAATAAAAACACATCGCTAATTCTATGCTTGAATTACTTAGAAATATTCTTGCTGATTTCTCTGAGAAATATGAAACAATTTGCTTCCTGGAAGGCATCATATATAACCCTCTTGTATTCCAAACACTTATGCCAGCAGGAGGGCAAAAGGCAGGTTTCTGAAATCCTCTTTTGGGCCTAGATGAAACCCACCTGAGCCACTCTAATTCTAGCTGAATTTATTGCTTTGATGCATTGAATTTCACAGGTCCCAGCAGACATTCATTGGTTCCCTGTGATATTTCCTAGACGGTGTTATTAACACAAGCCAGCAAAAACTGTAGACAAAAGTATGGTGGCTCCACTTCAAACATATTAAATTACCTGGTCAGTCACGCCTCTAAATTTGTCTTCACAAATTTAATTTGTTCTCCCTATCATCCAAGGAAAAAACAGACTTTGCAATCACTCAAAAAATAAAATGAAAACTTCACAATATGGAGGGAAAAAAAAATAAAAATCTGCTTGAAATTGTGGAAATGCCGGTAGCGCAAAAAATATTTTTCATGCCTCTCTAAGCAGTAATTTGGATGCAGGAGGCAGAGAAGAGAAAATTAAAATAAAACATGGAAGCAATTAAAAATTGAGAAATTAACCACTGGAGGCATATAAAATAGCATGCTGAATAAATAAACATAACAAACAATCGGTGGAGTGCCAGGTTGCTAACCGTGCATTAGCAACCTGGAGCTAATTTGCAGTGTTTAAACCCACAAATAGGACAGGACTGCAATGGCAAATCCTTAAGCTGAACTTCATTTCTACACAACCAAATATCCCCGAGTTGCAAATAACTTTAAAAATAAACATACCTTGGTGGACTGCCACACGTTAGATTTTGTAGGTTGTCTGCATATACATATAGTACGGAATGTAATGAGACCACAGGCTACCATATATGGTCAATTGGGGCTTAAAGGTGACAGCTAGGAATTAGAAGTTTTTATGGTGTAATGAAAAGTAAAGGATGAAAAGACGAAAGTGATGCAACTACCTCTAAATAAAAGCATTTTCTACGGAAAACATAATGAATTTTTTATATGTTTTTTTTCCACTAAGCAGGTTTCACACCTCTTAAAGGCAGTGTGATATTTAAGTATCCTCCATGCATTCAAGTTTTTGCTGCTGGTCATTCCTGCTCACATCTGTCTTTAAGATCAGCTCTGTCACAAAGCCTGGGATCTAATTCACTGGATGCTCCTATAGATCTGAGGCTACAATCAAAGCAAATGTGACAGTTAAATTAAAAGGAGCGGGACAGATGTTTTTGCAGCCCTGAGCTGGCACATCTGCTGCCAGACAAGCGACACCGCAGGAAAGTTTTTGAATCAGCTACTCTGACTCAGAACTCGTTTGACGCCGATAATTGCTGTCGCTGAGGCCGGATACCACAGTCACGCGAAGATGGACTGCCATTTCATTCTGCTGGCTCCTGTGGAGGCAGAATAAATTAAGCTGAACTTGTGTGCTCATTCAACAGTGCACTGATCTGGGGAAATAAATCTACAGTGTACAAGCCTATCCACTTGTCTCCCTCGAATTACAAAGCTGTCTTGCAAAATGACTACGCTTGAGTGGGGAAATGGGTGTGTGGATTTTCTGTACAGCGGGGGTTAAATCCAGGTTTACGGGGACAGAATTAACGCAGGCAGATTTTGTGCAAGGAAGTATTCAAAGGGTGGGTAGAGGTAAATTATCCTTAAGCGCAGAGAAAGCCTCCTTTCCGGTAAATAGTGCTAAAGGTCATTATGTCTCCAATTTGTAAAAACACCCAGAGATTCGGATGCAGTTTCTGTCGTGTACGAGCGGATGAACAGCAGCACAAACACAGACAAGCACAGGCACATCAAATACGAATGAAATGCGGTAAGGATGATTTAAACTGATGCAAGGAGATTCAAATTTGACAGAATATATTTTGCCTTTAATGAGTTTGTTGTGTCCCTGATTATGTACTGCAGGTGTCTGCTAGCAGGACAAGCATTCTACATGATTAATAACGTCGGGGGGGCACGGCCATTCCACTGTGACCGCAGATAATTTCCGTGTTGATCGATGCATCGTGTCTGACACGACATCGCAGAGATGCAACCTTGTCCATAGTGACAAGGACACACCTAGTCAACAGCGTGTGACACAGCTGTCCTTACAGAAAAATGCAAAAGACGCTTTCTGTGTTTTCAGGAAAAAAACACAACTTTTTTGCCTATTTATTTGTTCATTCACGTGACAGATGCTACAACTTGCAACCCATTAAAGGAAGGCAACATCCCATTTGGGTTAACACGTTGGTAAAGGACAGTGTATGCCGAACGTCACGCTAGCATCAAAAGATTACTGCCAAAAGCCAGAAGGTTCATCTGCCCATCTTCCCTCAGGGCAGCTCTGAGGGACACCTATGCATTTCGCATGCGAGCGGCTTGATTTTACCCGCTGTGGCCGACATAGTCGGCCAGCCACATGGGAACTCACTGTTCAGTGCGAGGATGATTAGCCCGCCGGGACTCGCCTGAAATTTGGCATGTTTATTATTACATCCTGTTTTAATGATTTGCTCTTCAAATAGAAAGGAAATGGTAGGTTCGAGGCTTCCCATTATTCCGAACCGAAGGCTATAAGCTTCTAAAATCCTTGCAATGATATTTATTTAAAAGTGGAAAGGATAGGGAGAATTGTTTTCACAATGAGCTTATGCTAAAAGGTAAAAGTGTACTCAGGAAGGACTTTCAACACCGGACATTATGCACATACTAACGTTAACACAGTGATTCCACAGCAATTGTGGTAGATAAAGACAGTTAGTCACAGACCACACGAGGTCCTCTACAGTCCTCTAGAGCAGAATCGATGAGAATTTAAAAATGTCTGGGGTCGATATGGTGGCGCAGTGGTTAGCACAGTCATCTTGCACGTCTGGGACCAGCGTTCCAGTATCCGCCAAGGTGCTGGATGTGTGGAGTTTGCATGTTCTCCCATTGTCATCATGGGGTTTCCTCTGGATACTCTGGTTTCCCCCCCACAGTCCAAAAACATGCTGAGGTTAACTGAGTTACCAAATTGTCCATAGGTGTGAATGGTGTGTGAGTGTGCCCTGTAATGGGTTGGTGCCCCGTTGTGGGTCATTCCCTGTCTTGTGCCTGTAGCCTCCAGGATAGGCTCTGGACCCTAAATAGAATAAGCGGTTACAGAAAATGGATGAAAAATGTCTGTCTTAAACCAAGTGAAGTACAGAGCTGTCAATCACAGTACAACAGGATCACTGGTGCAGTCTCATCAGGTTAAAGTGTTAGCCCTCATTGCCACAATCATTTGCTTCCTGGTCCTCAAATCACAGGCCTTTGTGGGAGGAGTTTGCCGGCCCTGTGAACGGGCAGGCCTGCAGCCACGCGATGCTTCTAATGCGTGTCAGTCTGAGCCAGAGACACGGGACTCAGAGCACAAACTTCCTTCAGCACAAGGGCAGCTGTCCCGTTGGGCCTCCTGCTGGGCTCGTTCTGCTTCAGAGGATGTTGCTGTGGAAACCACAACTCCAGCAGGATGCTCCAATGAACCAGCTTTGTTCAGTGTTAGGAAGGTAGTCAAACCCCTACCTTTGTGGTGCCTATGTAGAATATTAATATTTTGTGAGTGATAATGTTTATTTAGAAAAACAATATTAAACATATATTGTTTCCTTAATTATATTAACTGGTGTAATACATACACACACACACAAGGCTCAAGATTCTATTTTTACCGGCACACAAACAGGTTATGGGTTTTATATCTGAAACATCACCACTGGTAAACAAGGCCATATCCTCTCATCTATTTGTAGCCCATCATTCCTGAAAGGCACTTTCCTTGATGTCTTTTTTTGGCATCGCTTGATTTTGTATTGCATCTCCTGTGGCTTAGAATAATCCAGTACACAGGTCTTGTCATGAAAAGTGTTTTAGCTTTCAGTTACATGTGAGGACATGTTAAAGAAAACCGATCTGATGCCAATTCCAGCAAAGCTCTGAAGTCATACATTACAGACTTGCAACAGTATTACGTTAGCCATTTTCACTAGCATATAAACTATAAACTTGAACATTTACACAAATCAAACCAGGAATGTAACCTGTTTTATTAGTTAGTACCTCCAATATAAAATTTTAATATTTTTATGCACACCCTTACACATTCCTTCCAAAGACAAAAAAATTATCGTTGTAAAACATTTCCACACATCTAGCAGCATAAATTAAAAGAGCTATCTGCTGTTCAGTTTGAAGCTTCTGCATGTTAGTGCAAGCACAACACTGCAGAATGGCTGCTTTGTTCCTAACAGATGGTTTCCATCAGATTTCATTTTCTGGACGTGACGAAATGCGTACAAACCAGGCTCCTCAGCATTCCATAAGACTGCTGAATGTGTGAGTCGGCCGGGCTTTACGCCGTTTAAAGTTGCTTAGCGGACACTTTTGGGCACACGTTCACACACAGCTTAATATTTTACACTAGAGTTATTTAAACAGTCGCAAAGGTAGGCACTGGCCCCCAAGGTGACGCCGGAATTTTCTCTCCAGGTCATGAAGCAGCACCTTACCCTGTAGCTCGATCTTAATTTGTCAGCCTTTATGGGCTCTTCCAGGGGCCCAGGATCAACACAAGAGCAGCTGTGTGATAAACGCAGGCAAAGGGCTCAGCACAGGAACTCCAGGCTCTGGGGGGGGGGTGCCCACTGATGGGGACCAACAGGGCAATCCATTTTGCTCATTCGGACGAGACAGGTAGATCTAACAGACTGATTCTAATGCCAGCTAACAACCTGAGCTAAGATGGGCCCCATTGATTTTCTAAATCTGAGCAGGCGTCCCATAAATAATTTCTCCAGTATAAAGGTGTCAGAGATTGGTGCGCAGTGGATGGGTTGGGGTATTGAAAAGGCACTTAGCTTGCAGGACTATGTAATTTTCGCAGGTGCCAGAAAGTGGCAGTGTGATGGATCCAGCAGCCGTGTGACATACAATATGTGGAACACTGATGAGTGAGCTCTCCTACAGGGATCACCTACCAGGCCTGGAAGGTGCCCCTCCACACACTTAAAAACTACCACACACTATATACCCCTCTATACTATAACATTTCTATGTTCATGGTCTTCCATCAGGATCTATTATGAACATTTTTTGAAGCTTAGCTCACCATTCCCTAGATGGGGAGAGGAGACGCATGCTCACCTTGGAGGTGTAGGTATGCCCGTCGGAGCCGCACACCGGGTTTGGGTGGAGAACTGGACAAGGGTGGCACTTCCCATGGCTGCCGGCTCCCATCCAGAGCTTGTGGGATAGACCACCCTTCACAGGCAGCACACTGCACAGTCAGGAGTCGCAGGAGGAGAGAAGACAAAGAAAAAACACCTTCGATAAAAATCCTCTGCGATAATCATTCCAATCGGCTACCATCTATATAGAAAGACTACAATGTGTGTACCTTTCCTGAACAGTCATGTGAGTATGTAAGTGTCCATTCAAGGTTATCGGTTAGATAAACCAAAGCACAGCTACAGATTTCACTGGCAGAAGTGATTAACTTTTATCTTTTAGCATTAAACATAAAACGTAGCATTGCTTGTTCAGTCAAATCCAGGCCCTGCATACTGCCAGGTCTATAAAACAGTAGAGGAAAGCGTGATATTTACATGACGCAGCCTGAGAGACCAAGCAGCCGCGCTTTGGAGAAAGCTGAGCCTCCAGGCTGCGTCGGCAGGAGAAAGCAACACCCGCAGGCTGTGCCGCAGGCCTTGTTGGCGGCAATGCAAGGCCTACCACATTGTTACCACATTAATTTCATTGTTGCTTTTGCCAAAAGCAACTGATCCCAGTGCAGAAATACAGCCCACCCTAATATTGATCTACAGTACCTATTACAACGTACCATTCATGAAATATTACAATCTATCTTTCATGAGGCTACCAAAGTCCTATATACTGTTGCTGTGGTTGTACAACTGGGAGAAACTGTATGACCTTGTTATACTTTTCTGACTTTGAAGCTGATGATGGTTTGTCATCTAGAAAACTATATATTCAGGAGATATTTCTTTATATAACTTATTTACCGTTTAAGAAATAAATGAATCAATTATGACAACATTTTGGGAGATGAAGCTCTTTTAAAATGGGGATCAAAATTTTTTATGCTAAACATTACTAACAAGCTTGTTACAGCTGCCATCTATAATGCACTTTATATACCTATGTAATGCATTATAATGGTCAGTATAAGCCATTATAATGCATTATGAAGATATTTATAGTGGATTATAGATGAGAGTATCATAGAGCCTTCATAATGTATAATAAACATGGCTGTGCCTTTATATAAATAGTTATAGCTGTGTGTATAATACTTTATGAATGCATTATAATGCATTATGAAGGTATCTATAATGCATTATATATGAGTACTTTAAGTGTTACCGAAATTACCTTGCATTTTAACCTTCATAGAACAAAGTACGAATTAGCATATAAAGGTTAAAATGCACAATAATTTCTTGTCATATAAAATACGTATGCATTTGCCCTGTTACAACAATCGACTAAACTGGAAAACTTTTAAAACGTGATCACTATACAATTGAGTGTTTCATGGCCAACAGCCAAAGAAGATGAAAGAAGCATGGCTAGTGGATGGACACCTTCAAGAGCCAACAAGGTGGTGGACGAGTAAGGATGCATGTTGCCATTATCAATGATGAACTTGTTGGAACTTTACAACTTGCAGATGTTATAAAAATTAACTACAAGATCTACTGCTAACTTCTAGAAGATACCTTCTTCATACACTGGTACAACAAAAGTCAGCAGCTTTGAAAAAGGTTATGATATTCGTATAAGACAATGCCCCTTACCATGTATCACAGTAGTCCATAGATTAGCTAAGAAAGGCTTGAAAAGTGACTGAATTATGACCCGGCCCCCTTAATCGCCTGGCTTAACCCACATTGTGAACTACTGGGCCTTACTAAAGTGTGAGATTTACCAAGGTGGCAAGCAGTACACTTCTCAGAGCACCATCTAGGAGGTGGTCCTAGCTTCTTCGGCTAAAAATAGGATGTGGATAACAGGCGCATGATGGTCACTGAGAAGAAAGGTGGCTATACAGGACATTAAACCTATAATGTAATAGGGGGCAGCATGTGGCTCAGTGGGCTAAGCCTCTGCACCTGTGATCAGAAGGTTGCTGGTCTGAGCTCAGCCTTGGCACATCTTCAGGTCCTTCAGCAAGGCCCGTAACCCCCTGGGTGCTGCTATGGGTGGCTGCCCATTGTGGCCAGCTTACTCTCCTCTACAGAGAGCAAATTGGGGGAGGTATGAAGAGGATCAATAAAGTATCCAATTATTATTATAAAGTGGAATATAAAGAACAGCCAATACTTCATTATTCCATATACAGACTGAATAACTAAGATTGTTTGTTATCATTATTTCTGTTGATGGGGAAGAGAGAAAAATCCACTTTGAAAACTTTCTGATTGCCTAATAATTGTGCATACAGCTAATTAAGTTAGTGTGCTTTTCTTTTATTTTTATTTGTGACCGTCCAATGTAACTTTTTTTCTCTACAGAAATTTACTTGGACGAAATGAAAACGTCCGAATTCACTTGTATAGGTCTGGCCAACTTTTGCTACAAATTAGTACTTGTCTATAATTCCACACAGTGTAGATTGTTAAATCAAGGTTCTACACAGACAGTTGCATAACCTACAATCACACAACCTACAACCAGGAAATTCCACACAACTCCGGAATGATCCAAAAAGGTTAGAAACAAAAGTAATACAACGGGCCTCCGAAATGGTCTCAGATGTTCCCTCAGAGACATCATTCCCATCAGAAATAAGCAAAATGCAAGAATGTCAACAGGGAGGTCCCATTGCTCTTGCGTTCTGTATTCAATTGATGTCCCAGATGATCCAGAAGATATCAGAGAGCTTAAAATGAAAAAATGGGACCAAGTACAGCTGCCTACGATTACAATGAGCTCACGTCTGGTGAGCTCAGAGAAAAGCTGTCAAAGATTTCTTAAGAGATCAATATGATAAGGAACTTTATTTTTCTAACACCTGATCCTACATTGCCTAAAACATTCATATCTCATCAATATTTACTTGAGATGACTAAGTCACAGAGGTGCGGTCATGCGGTAAAGTGAAATGTGAAATAAATTCAATGAAAAATATATAGGATTCAAAATCATATTTAATCATGAGAACATACAGCGCGATCAGTAACTCTTAACATTAACTGCACTTTCATAATGCATTTGTAGAACATTCATAAGCAGCATGTAAGTATACCTTCGTCTGTGGGCGCAAGGAAGGGAATAACCCATCACTGGGCACACTCACACACACCTACAGACAATATGGGAACTCCATTTAACCTCAGCATGCTTTTTTATTGTGGTCTCTTCTCCGGAGGAAACCCCATGATGACACAGGGGCAACATACAAACTCCACACACATATAACCCGGGTGGAGACTTAAACCCAGGTCCCAGAGGAGTGAGGCAACAGTGCCAACCACTGTGCCACTATGCCAGCCCTGTAACTATACCTTATCATCCTAAAATACCTTAACAGCTTTAATATACATTAATGACAAACATGATATTATTATACATTTACAATGTTTGTTATTATCACATAATGTTTATTATTAATGTATATTAAAGCTGTTAAGGTTTGTTAGGATGTTAAGGTATACTTACATGCTACTTAAGAATGCTCTATAAATGCATTACGAACGCATTTTGAAGGTACAGTTAATGTAGAGCGTTATCACCCAATCAAACAAGAAAATATAGACAAATATGCAGGACAAACCCCAAAGACACAAAATTCAACCCATGTCAAGGGCTATTGCAGAAACCCTACAATGCAGCACTCTGTCTCCGTATCAAGGACACACTGTTTTAAATGAGGTTCTTTAGAATATGATTTACAAACCTTCTGAAAGTTACGATTCACATGAGCTCATTTCTGCTGAGCTTGCGGACGTCGCATGTGAGTCACTTCTTGCACCACATCAAGGGAAGTCATGTGTGGAAACTACGCTGCTGTAAGACCGCACTGCACTACAGAAAGTGCAAGACTGGTGTAGTTTAATAAGTGAAGGGGCTGGGAAGGCATTCCGGCTTAAAAAGCTTTAATTGCATCAAGGAAGTGTACTTGAGTCCACAGTAGCTGAACAACTTACAGTATCAAGGTCAAGGACTATGTACTGTAGGGTCAATATGGCTCTGTAAGCTTGAATGGCTTAGAGGAAAGTGTACTGGAGAACACTGTAATTGAAAAACCTAAGAGGAGGTAGGGGTAAAGGCTTACTTGTGGTTCAGCAGGCTGGTAGGTTGGTTACGTATAGTATATGAGACAGTAACTGGATCGCATAAGGGGCCCTGCAGATATACAGTCAGTGATTCTTCCTTGTCTACATGCCTCATATCCACATGATACTTGTACATCATTTATCATCCAGCCACCAGAGTGGATAAATGGTCACACCTCACAGAATGACCATATGATGGAAGGCAGGGACAGCTCATAGCTGGAGACAGATCTGCGTAGGCACCTTTGCACTCACTCCCAGTCTTTACCTCCATCCCGGTCATGTTTTCCAATGTATCACACCAAATGAAATCACCATTACTGCGGGATAACCCGAAACAAGTATGGCCAGAGCATCTTCTGTGAAAAAGAGAAAATGTATAAAACCAGCAACAGCAACTTCAAATTAAATTGATTTGGTTCTGTATTTGGGCAGTTTGGTGGTGCAGCGGTTAGCACTGTCGCCTTACACTCCTGGGACCAGTTTCTGAGTCTCCACCATTCTCCATGGGGAATTTCCATGTTCAGCCTGTGTCATTGTGGGGTTTCCTCTAGGTACTCTGGTTTTGCCCCACAGTCCAAAAACATGCTGAGGTGAACTAGAGTTACCAAATTGTGAATGGTGTGTGACTGTGTCCTGTGATGGCAGCCCACCCTGGGTTGTTCCCTGCCTTGTGCCCATAGGCTCCGGACTCCATCCTTGACTCTGAATAGGACAAGCAGGTACAGAAAACGGATGGGTTTCACGTACAAATCAGTGGTGAGATCTGCTTGCATTAATTGAAGTTAGTAGTTTATTTTAACATGATGTTCTGAAACAAAGGCTACCAGCACATACCCTTTTCCTAAGTTCATTTAGAGCGGTAGAATAGATAGGAGTTATGTTTATGAACCCTTTCTCTCAAGAAAACAGACCATAAAATAATTTAAAAAATAATAATTATATCCTTCAATATACTGGCAGAATCCTACCTATGAGCCATTCACCAATTCCCTTAACAAGCAAGAGCTGTGAAATTACAGTTTGCTTGCCACACTACCTGGTTTTCATATTATCATAGATCCTTCACCACTTGTTTTTCCTAACAAGGATTAAGCAATGTTTATTAATTTTGTATTAATTAACAGTGAACATAAACAGAGTAATTCTCTTAATCTATGGTGCCTCGATAGTGTTGAATGCCGCGTTCCCTACAACAAATTGGAATAAGACTTCGTTTAGAAATAAATTTATTTAAATCTATGACATTATATTCTCTAGAGACCGTTTCACATTAAAACGGTTACAACAGTAATGGGCCAAATGCTTCCAGCTCATTGCATATACAGGTCCCACATTTCAGGAAGAAAGAAACCTTTCTGTGAGGAGACATGAACTAATGCCTTTGAGAGGACAGTAGGAGGATCCAGTAGTGGGGTAAGAAGAGAGATGCTCCTCAGAGACATCATTCCCATCAGAAATAAGCAAAATGCAAGAATGTCAACAGGGAGGAGGAGTGATCCAGATGGAGGAGATGGACCAGAATGAGATGCGGGCAGCAGAATGACAGAGTTTCTCTCATCGAGCAGGTATACAAGCTGATGGCGAAGAGCAATGAAGTGGACAGAGAAGTCGTTTGCATGCAGAGAAAGAACAGATGAAGGAGCAGATGGCAAAGAAAGATGGAAGGTTCAAAGAACTGGATGGAGAATTGACCAGAATATGAAAGGATGAGTGTCTGGTGAACGGATGAAGTGGAAAGTAGAACCGATAGGGAAGAGAAATGGCACTCATGCAAGCAGTAATGAATGAAATTTTCACTGTGAATAGGATTATTGTTCAGTGACAGCTACTGACTACATTTAACCCACTGAGAAGTAATAAAATAAACAATGTGAAATGGGTTAAACTAGTCAATGATGGCTAGGTCTTGATCATCCATGCGTTTATTACATGAATGGAAGAGTAGCAAAGAGATGGGTTGACGTCGTACTTGGACAGGACGGCAAGGTGGATGGTGAACAGATGGAGCAGACAAAGGTGCTGACAATAAAGAGAAAGATAAGGCATAAAGAAGAGAAGCTGAAGAGAAGACATGGCATCCCTGACGAAGAGGGTGGAGCTTAACTAGAACCCTTGGTCACGGAGACCCAGCAAACGTTGTGGCATAGTCACCCTGCATTGCCATTCTAATTCATCAAATTGGAACTGGCACAGCCAAATTTAGCTCCATCCCCTGCTGCTCGTGGTCACTGACAGAACCCATCGGCAGCAATCTGCAACTCATTAGACAGGAATGTCCGTGCTCACTGGATAAATAATGAAAGCGGGATTGCACTTGTTACTGATGACAGGATTTAAGGAAATTGAATTGTGGGTAAAACCCCCATTCTCAATTAAAGCGCTTAGATGGAACTAAACTTTCTCTCCTTGCTGCTCGGATAATCTATACATTTCCCTCACCATTGCCCAGCTAAACAGACCCATACGGACTATGAAATCTGTTGCAGGCCTATTTTAATAAAAGAAAACTCTAGACTTTTTACCATGTATACCTGTACAGCAGAGAATATACCAATAGCTCTGCACAGTGGGGAGTATCAGGACTCAAGATAGCAACTGAAATGATAGCAGAGGCACCTAAAATATTTAAAAAGGTATCTTTTTTCCCCATTACTCAAGCTTCAAAGTGGTGTCATGCAAGGCCAATAAATGAATCAATCGCTGGAATCAAACTGGTCTGATTGCTTTTCTTTTCAGTTTACAATGACAGCCATCAACTGCTATCATCAATACAAGACACAAAAGCTGTACCTTCCCCTGCCTTCCAGGGCTGTAGCCAGAACTAAATTTCGGGGATGGGGAACTTCAACAACCGCTGATTTCACCAACTGGAAGCGGGGGGGCGCGTGAGGCACTGCAGATTTCACCAACTGGAGCAACTACCAGTCTACGTGCCTGTTCACAAGCAAACAGATTCTGGGGGGTCAAGCTCATAATTTGACTAAGTGCTGCATCCCTGCTCCCTCCTACCCTAGGGAAAACACTGATCCAAAGCCCAACTTGGAAGCCACGCCTCCAATTGATCATGTGCCATTGTTTGACCAATAGGATAGCACTGAACCAGGAATAACAGTGGGTGAGCGAATTATGAGGATCCAATACAGCAGTATCTCAGCTATTATCTACTGGGTTTGCAGTATACCATGGAAATAAAGAAATGTTAATTAATGCTAACAAATATGTAGTGAATGTATAATGACCTGAGAGTTGTTTGGACCTTTTCAGGCCAGTGGGAAATGTATCACTGACTAAATATGTATTATACATAGCTACAGTGCAAAATTTATATATGTTCCTTAGACTTCCCCTTTAAAAATTAAACATTAAATAATGAAAAACATTTGTAAATTAAAAATGAAATAACATTGAATAATGAAAAACATGGAATTCTTCATGCTCCATAGAATAAAACAAAATATTTGTAAAAATATACCATGTTATTGAGAGCTGTCTTGGAAATGACCATACCTCCACTACCCTTGTCTCAAAGGTCTATCAGTTTGACAGTAAATGCTATCCTGCCCTTACCTGTGAGGCTGCTGTCTGTGATTGGTACAGATGGCTGTCTGGTAGTCGTGGGTGACGCACATCTTATGAGGAGGACAGCGAACCTTCAGGCAGGGATCTTTGGTAGCATCCAGACCTGCAGAGAAAGGCAGAAAAGATGTTGTAGGGGCAAAGTAAAAACCTACCCACCTTCACCTCTTGCTGAATCCCAAGAGGCTGTCAATGCTACCCAACCCTGCCCTTGAAGGGCTACATCACCTCCTGGTGTTAATTCAAGCATTTCTTGTCCCCCTCCTGACCAAGGCCAAAAATAATCCTAATCACAGAGTTCCACATTTTCCAACTTGGTAGAAAACGCAGAGCAAAGAGAGGGACAGTATGATGAAACATGGTCGCTTTCACAGCACAGAAACACCCTGATAAAACACTCCTCTACAATCAGACACTGGAGAAAACAAAGGAACACGCAACAACAAGCCCTTTATCAAAGTCGTCCACGTGTTCTCACCCACACACCACTCGGAAGAGTAATTGCCCTCCCTCCGAGCAGAAAGAGCCTCCATCTGTGCAACACGCAATAATTTTGAGACATGAAGAAAGATGATGTCAGCAAAGGGCTGTGCTCGCATTCGCTGCTTTATGTTTAGGCTTAGAGTTTTATTACACGTCATTTTTTAACGCCTGGAAGCCACTGTGCAAAACCTGAACAGGAGTGATTTAGCATTTTTACTTCACAACTTCACCGTATGGTCATACAAAATTAAAGATAGCCAAATACTGTAGCTGGCCTACTTTGCTTCTATAAAACTGTATAGCCAGTGCAAATGTGGCTAACTAATCAGCCCAAACCAGGCTAACTAGTGTACTCTGACACTTGCCCCACTGAAATCCAGGCTAAGCTGTCCTCCATTACGCCAAAGGAGACACGATTAAATCAGGGACTCAAAGACATAAACACATCAGGTGGCGTTTGAACCTTAGCCTTGACTCACACACACAATCGGGTGGTTGGAGAATGGCGCGCTCCGTGGGAGCCGACTGGCCAGGACACCACAGGCAGCATTCAGCTAGCAAACCCATCAATCTCTTTGCCTTTATTATCTCGGCTGCCACTGTGCACGTCCGGCAGTGAGCCAGACCCGGAGACGTTCCCCGTCACAATAGAATATTACAGTCATATAGCACAGGGATACAGCTCACAGTTCGGGGGAAACGGTACTCAGGGAGGGGCCTCACACCATTATGGGCTGATTGGGTGGATACAGCTCTCGTTCCAATTACGCTCAGGGGGTTAACACTTGTTTTCATAATGAAAACGAGATATGATCTAACTACAGGCTAATGGGTGAGGAAAAAGATGGGTTTTTTTTTATTATTTACCCAAGTCGGGGCTATTCAGATACAGCTAACACCCAACTCTTGGCGGCAATCCATCTGGAAAGCAGGAACTTAATACTTAGGGAAGAAGACTAAATTCATCAGGAAGCGCAGAGCTGTAGGAAGCAGAGCCGGCAGCAACGGTGAAGATTAGTGTCGGGAGCAGGGAGGAGTGAGGCCAGCGGGGGTGCCTGGGGGGCAGGAGACTAAACGTTCTCATATGGACGGGGTCTATGTGGTGGAGCTTGCGGGAGGAGGAAACAGCAAAGAGGAGCATGGGGGGGTGGACAATCATGAGGCATGAACAGAATGGCCTGAAAGGCTGGGAGACTCAGAGAATCTTAATTAACATATTTCATATTACAGTACAGCAGGCGCCCAGTATTCATGATTGCAGTTATGCACAGTTTACTGCCGTCTGAAAACGAAATGGTAAAATGTTTAACGGACGTTTTTCTGTTGTTCCTTCATCATCTGAGGGTTATAAAAACATGATGTTCACCGCTCCGTCATCCATTGATACATGATATTTTAATCATTGCTCTGTCGTCTCTTGAAAATTAGCCTGAAACTTCAGAATCCATTTCATTCAAGAAAGTACAGTACAAGAATGCACAATGTACTTTATTAATACTGTGTTTGTATGTTAGTAATGTCTTACTGTGTGTAATTTATCATTTAAACTTGTATGTATGTGCACGAAAATCAAACTATATATGGGGTCCGTGGATGGTTCTGCATATCTGTCATATGTCTTGGAACATATCATCTGCGGATATGGAGGGAATACTGTAGTATGCAACTACTTTCCCCTGCTTTAAAAGGCAGGTTTAGAGCTGTGGTCACACGTACTGTGTTCTAAATGCTGCTCATGCTCACGGACCTCCTGGGAAATGTAGTCTATCAGAGGTTAGCCAAGCTCACATTCCAGCTCCCATTCAGCTAATTCTCTAATGAGTCCTGGCATTTGACCCCTATCCCTTTTATCTCCTAAAGAGCCTGACTAAATAGACACTGTTCCCCCAATCAGCTCAGGGCTGCTGCCCTAAGCCAAAGAAAAATTTAACACGCAATCACTGTGATCAACACTTACAAATTTCAGACAGGTGATTACAGAACACAGCAATCGTGTGCTTTTACATAGTCACAAGAGAGGCTGTGACCCTCCAGTAATATGTAAAACAGACAGACCAGGTCGCACTATATGCACAGTGTTCCTGGGTTGCGATGCAAACCCTTAAAAACAAAGTATGAATCAGAACTATCTATCACCCTGCGATTCTGGAAGGGACACCTCAAAGTGCCACGGATAACAGTCACAGTAATTCTAATACAGGAACTGTTGATGCCTAGGGGACAAATAGAAACTTAAAGTTCAGCATTCGCTTGGTCCAAAAAGAAAAACAGGGTCTGTTCCACTTCAAGTTTTTTTTTTTTGACTTAGTAGAAATACCTCATGTACTTGCTTTTCCCTTGTGCTGTGCCAAGAGAACATTTTAAACTTTCACTTTAAAACGAGAAGCAGTCTTAAGTAGTAACTCCATTTCCAATACAGGCTTTGTACATATGTACATATTCTTATCTACTGTGCTATTGTTTTCCATTGTATTTTCTGGAGGAGTGAATAAGCTAAGAATTTCATTGTGTGGACATATGACAAATTGCTTGAATCTTGAATTTACCATTTATACAGCTTTTACTAACTGCTTTGATTTGTGATGTACCTGCTAGTGGATACAGTAAGCAAGGGCCTCAAGAAAAGTGAACACGCACACACATACACACACACACACACACGCACATAAGGCATCTAGGCTGGCAAACTCAGTAATATCAGCTGAGTAGACATTTATTTAGGTCCCAGAGGGAACCAGATCACAGGAGCAGAGGGGTGCAATCTCAGGTTAACGCTAGGACCTTCCAAGTATATTGAGCACTTCAGTATATACTGGCAGACAGTGATACAAGAAAACACAGTATCCCACGGTAGAGGTTTCCAGGTAGCAGGTTTCCAAACAACGGTCTCAAAATTGAAAAAGACAGGAAGGCAATTGTATCGGAAGTGATCTGTCCACTCCTATGCAGTGAGTTTATGTCTCATCTTAGGTGAGGCCTTAACATCACTTCAATGAAAGATGTCAGCCCAAGAAATGGAGATTCAAACAGGATGAGGCTATACAGTGGAGAAGGTGCAGAAATGACAAGTCTTGATTGGCCGACTCTAACCACCATAATCCATGGACTGATTACAGAGGATTTGTAAAATGGGTTAGACAAACAAGTGAAAACAGATTCAGGCACATATCATGTTATCTGTAATGCTGCTGCTAAAATATTTAAAGACCTTTTAAAGTGATACACAGTGGGTCTGGATTTAGCTAATATGCCAGCCTGACATGCTGAGTTCAAGGAAGCCGAAAATGAGTTTGTGATAATGACTCTTATCAGCTGATCTCAAGAATGCAGCCAGAAACGTAATGGTACCAACCGAGCTGGATCTCCATCTGAGGCGGGTGTGATGTGTAAGAACTCGCCCTACAGTGTTAAGCGTGTGCGCTGGTCTCACGGACATACTGAAGCAAAATCCAATTACCACTTCTGGTCCAAAACCTAATATAGGACTGCAGAGCTTGTCATGCATTTAAATCCGGCGGCCTGTGGTGGATTTAATGACTGTTTAAAGCACCAAGGACAGCTTCCTGCCGTCACATGTGAAACACGGCAGCTTTATACTGCTGTAGTGCCCTTATGTGGCACTTAATCTGAGTTTCTGCACCAGCTGCATCTACTGTACACCCTCATAAATAAGTTTAAAAAAAAAACAATAAAAAACTTAAAAGACAAAGCAAATGTATAAGGATCCATTCAGGGTTGCTGAATAGCAGTACACAAGAAACAAAATTACCAAACTGACCAGAGACCGACTGACTTGTGCACCGGGAGTTTTGTTACAGTGAAACACGTACTGTGTGGGATGCTTTGGATGGTGGCAGGGGGGCAACCATTGAAAGAGGGATAATGAGGACGCACAAGTAGCTGCACCAGAAACGCTCGATGCAAGTCTCAGGGGCCTCTGGCCGTGTGTCGGCGCCACCTCTGTCAGAGCCGGGGACTGCGGTCTCACCTCCATCAGCAGCAGTTGGTCACTTCAATCTTAGCGGGCCACCTCACAGTTAAAGCCACTGCGGTTGAAATTGCTCATTTGGGTTGACTGCACTGGTCACCCTACAATTAATATAATGCAGCACAGGACTGTAAAAACAAACTCCCCTGAAAATCACTAAATAAGAGCCTTCTTACTGAAGTAAAATAGAGATCCAGCCCGTGACACAAACAGGCGCAGACAGATGTAGATCTGGCTGTGTCCCACATCTCTGATGACCCTAGTCCCAGGCTACATAGACCTATATCTTAGTGCTGCTGGAATAACTAAAAAGCCTGATCCAATGAGATGGGACGATTAAACAGGCTCCTCCCCCTGACCTTTGCTCCCCTTCCAAAAAAGTGACAACCCAGACAGCCTATCACTGGCAGCTCTTTACTAGAGAACCATAATGAATAATCAGCATATTCATTTCACATAAACTCAAGTCATTTATTTTGAGGGCAGGTTCTCGCTCATCGTACCCCAGTAATAGTATCACCATGGCAACTGCAAGGCTGAGGAATCTCTGCTGAGGCCACTTGGAAGTTTCCTTTATTTTTCGGGCAAAATTAGAAAAGAATGTGACAGACTATGCTGCCAAGCGCAAGTATGAGTGGCAGAAAATTTTCTCACATAGCCGAGCCGAAATATAATTATGTTTGTGTGACACAGATAGAGCCTGTGAGAGTGTGTGCCTGATACGTGAGTGCATGTGGGATCGTGTGTGTGACTGTGTCCTTTATTTGCATGCGAATGACTATCCCACACTGCATAGGGCTGCTAATTTAACATGTTTGTGGGGGACGCTTTATCGGATCCACCCAGGCAAGCGTGTGTGATCCACCATGCTTCCGGTAAGCGTCCCACACGACAATTAGCATGCCCACCTACGGTCTGTGCGTTACCTGAGACACGGGTGCAGCACACGGGCCACAGGCTGTGGCCACAGCTTTGGTGTCATTTTCTGGGTAATGAATGAGAGTGAAAGTCCCATAATGTATTTTTACATGCGCACAAAGCAATAATCTGTTTTGTATTAGAAGCATGGAGAAAAGAACACTGTGTTCTTTGCCCATAAATAGGAATCCAATTCTTTTTAATAAGCCCTTGATAGATAATGGGCAGGACAGGTCTCGGGCTGCTGACGTGCAACATGCACTCGAGAGATAATCCTTGTGTCCAGGAGTGTATACAGGGGCGGGGCCACAAGGGCACTGGCCCGAGCTAAAAGCTGATTGGTCCCTGAAGTACCCCTTCTCCTGTCACTCACCGATTCAAAACACATCATTGACTAATGACAAAGTTGGCCCCTCTGTATGAGTTATAGCTCCTCTTGTGACCCCCCCCAATCTGTAAAAAAAAAAATGCCCCTGCTTGTGTCACTGCTCATGATAATGCCTTCCTAAAATGTATCTGTAGGTATCACTTCAGGGTCACGTTTCGATTTTCTGATCGCATACGCTTCCAGACCATCCAGTCCACCTTTGATGCTCTGATGCGGGACACTCCAATACTCTTACGTGTCTCCGCTATTCCATATCTCAACAACTCCACAAGTTACATCAAAGTTAGGAATTAGGAAAACTAATTGACTTTCACAGTTCCATGCCTGAGCCCCAGTTCCTTTTTCAAGTGTTTCTGCTTTTGAGCTGCATTTTTCTGCTTATGATGCATGTTGAACATCAGCTGAAAAGAGTTACCTAAAGGCTTTCCTGTGGCTGCCGAGCAGCATCACGCCCAATGTGGGAGACGAGGCTTTGGGAGAGAGACGAGAACAAATACACTCATCACATGCACAGGGAACATGAATGAGAATTGCCACAAAGGGGTGAAAAATAAATGCAGGCAAAAAGCCTTTGGGTGCTCAGGTGGGGACGTTTTCAAATCACTGGGGCTATTGCATCCTCCACAGCAGATGTATTTGAAATGTGCTGAGCCGTCCCTGCTTTGTGCACATAAACACAGCTATCTATAAGTAGCTTTCAGCGGCGTTCGCCGGGACCCTGATGCCTTCACTCAGCCGGTCTAAGCTTTACTCAGCAATGCCAAAAAACGCTACAGAAAGTTCACTGTATAAAGCAATGCTTGAGAGAAACATCGTTAAAAATTCAACTTAAATGCAACTCAGATTAACCAAAAAGCAGTACGAAGAATCAAGCAGCAGGGATACTAAGGCTAACGTGGCATTAGCACGGCAACCCCATTAGGACCTGTTTCTTCAGAAGCAGGCAGACACCATGGGATTTATGTCCAGACAGAGACATATCCCTCCACTCACTCTCCATGCTGTTAGTGATGCCTGCTGGGTGTTGCACAATATTTGGAGGTGTGAGAGACAGGGATAAGCCTAACTCCTGCAAACTGAGGATATTTAGGAGAGGAAGGGGGGTTAACAACTGACCTTTGTGGAGATGCGTAAAATGACAGTAACACTGATTTGAAATTTATAGCTGGTCAATTAGGCAGCTCAAGCATAGGCACGCTGAACTGTTTACTTCAGCTAAGTTGCTGCTGAATTTTAACCAGTCACAGTTTAATGTTTAAGGAACACCTCTGCCTGCGGGGAAGACACAGTACAACAAAGTTTAACTCACACTAAAAACTGCAGCACCAAAATGCTTCATATTCACTAGATTTTTAATGTGAGGCATGTTATAAATATCCCAGCAATGGAAAAGTACAGCATCTTTATAGATGCTAGGAAATATAAATATTCAAACAAGCATGGGATCAAGAAAAGAGCCATGATAGCCATGACATGAACAGGATATTTGAAACTACAGTCGATCAGTTAGAAAAAAAATAACAATAATGTAATAGATTGAATATTATAAAACTAATTCCTTAATTCCACTGCATTCTGCTAAGGAGATACAAAATTCCAGGAACAAAGCAGAGGTATGAATGGTACCCAGCACAGTATTTTCTGGATGTTACCATAGAAAGTTGGAAATAACTTTTCCAATCATTCCACTAACATGTTTAGGTTGAAGAACATCACAAGAATTTCTTTCTTATTTTCCTCCAAATGTCATGTCCTGACTTTGAAGCGCAAGACGACATAACAAAATTCATTGGCTTTTCTCTAAAAACATGCATTCAAGCATCAGTAAAACTGATCATATTATGAGAAGGTCAGTTTAATAAATAGAGGTCATTTGTGGCAGTGAATCTTACAAGGACAATAAAAAAAATATATAATTGCGCGTATGGTTAGCGGTCTGTAATGGAATGGTTTTTCATCCAGGGTCTACTCTGCTTCGTACCTTATGAGTCCTCCAACATGCCACAGACTCACTGCAACACTGCAGGCATTAGCGATTCTGGGAGAATTAATGATAAATGAAAGGAAGTTCATGATTATTTTGCAGAGGTTTGATAGCCAGAATGGTAATATTTCCCCATATTGATATAAAAGAACTGCAAAGACATTCATTTGTAAAGCAAATTAGATCACAAAATGGTTCATTTTCTTACAAGATTTACTGCAGATATTTTCCTTTAAATTTTTATATCTGCTGGCACTCTGCTTAATTGAAAAAAATCAATCAAAATATTGTTCTGTGAAAATACTATACTGTGCCTTTACCACATCTATATATTGAATGACAGTCTAGCAATCGAGCTTTACAACTTTACAATAAACCGTGGTAATGCATTAAACAGAGTCATAAAAAATCATTTAAAAAATCCATATGACTACAGCAGGCTTATATAATATTTAAAGTAAAAAATGACATGTTTCAAAAGTATATGAAAGTGTTTCTTAACCATAAATTGACCCTTAAATTTCTCTTGTTCCTTGAACTTTCATTTTTCATTCTTTAATCACTGCTTAAACCCTGGGGCTGTTTATTAAGAGACTGGCATACAATACTGACGCTGCAGTTACAAGCACCCAGCCTGGAGACCTGAACCCCCTTCAGCAGACATTTACCCCCAGGGCATAGCCACACACAAGCAGGCAACTGCTCTTGCTCTTGGAGAAGGATCTTGCCGCCACTACAGCCCCAAGCGACACTGTCATCTCTGTCAGTTTAAACCAGAGCTTAATGGCCTGAACACAACAACTAAAGTTTGCCATTAACACCTGCACAAACACTAGCGATGCGTGTGAATTGGCTATCCATTTGTAAAATAAACTTAATGGTTGCTTCCTCTGTAATGGGTTATAAATAGACCGAACATACCCTACAGCTTGCCCCCAGTTTCAAAAATGCAGCCCCCACTTTAAAGCCGCCACCTGATATGGCAAACTTGAATTGAAGTCCTAAAACAAATGCATTCGGATTAGCATGGCTGTACTAAAGTGCTCCTGATAAGAACTGTACAAAGGAGCTCCTGCCTCCACATAAATCAAAACAGCACAACAAATCTATTCATACATTTCCAAACCACTAAACATGGTCATTGCCATGGGGAGGGCTGTAGTCAATCATAGACAACATTGGGCATAAGGTAGGGGTACACCCAGGTTGAGATGCCTATCCACTGAAGGGAACACACGCTTACACAAAAAAACAAGTTATGGGAAACTTAGGGACACCAATTAGCCTGACTACATGTCGCAGGACTGTGGGAGGAGACCACAGTGTCTGACAGAAGCCAGCAGTACACAGAGATAATGGACAGTATATAATGGTGAAAACTGAAAAAATGAGGCCCAAAGGCCTAGCAGCGGCTCGCCTAAACAATATGGGAACCAAAAAAAAAGGCCACCGACAAGTCAGTCACATTAGTCAGTGACTGAAGGCATTCCATCCACCGTGATTAGGAACAACTAGGAATAATCCTGTGTGGGCTACCATCAAAAACCAAAAAGGCCTCCAGGATGGGAGACCACCCACTGGCTGGCTGAAGCTACAGGAGGATGCATGGGCTTGGTGACGTTACAGTAAAAGCCTACAAGTTAGGTGGAGCTATAGTAAGTGACAACCACAGGCCTATATAACACTTAAAGTAAAAAAAAAAATTCAAAAGTATATGAAAAGTACATAGGTAGAAAACATGCCATTTCCCACTCTTAATGTTTGATTTTCAAATTTCTGTTTTAAAATACTTTAAACACTTTTTTGGATTCATAGATCCTTACCTCTCAGAAATGGCCGTGCCATCTCAGGCCATCTTATTTTTAAATGTACTTTTACAAATAATCAGCATCCATGTCTGTTTCATCAACCCTGTTTCTGACATATCAAGAGCTATAAACAGTTTCAAACCCATATTTTGAACAAATCTGTTATACCATGAAAGAAAACCCCCTTTGTCACATTAAATGTGGTTTTCAAGTGAGACTTTTAATGAATTCACGTTTTTTCATGGATAAATATGCTCATTTACAACTGACACTTTCACAGCGTCTTCTCTTTTAAATAAACGTCATGAAAACAAAAAAAATAATTCCACAATTTCTTAGGGTGGATAACTGATCTCTCTTACTAGACTTGTAAAATAAGTTGATTCTAAAATTGCCTTTTCATTTTTAAAATTATATTAGAATTTTATAGAAGTAACGGGGTTGACACCTCAGTAACAGGGTTGACAACAGTTACCAAATTGGTTATACTGCTTGTTAAATTATAGTCATGAGTGTAATTGAGTTATGATGGGTCATTAACAAAATTTAAATCAATAAGACCAAAAAATAATAAGAGTCAGATTTATCAAGAGGTTTTAGCATAGATAATGATGAAACATGGTGAAATGATGTGGATGTAAATGTAAACCAAAAGTTTTATTCAAAACATGAACTTTCTCACACCTGCATCACTCAATATTTCTTTTTTGCTCCAGTGTAATGTGCGCAAATCCTAACTGTAATAATCACTTCATGTAACATTCCTGTCTACCTAACCAACAAGGTCTGACCAGATGTCTTTTCGTATTTTTACATGCTGTGTTCACACCGTAACAGGACTCAGTCTTAAAATGCCATCAAACATGTAGCAGTACAGTCCTTGCAGGTGTGCCAGAAATATTAGTAACACTTTACTTAAAGCAGTTATATAAATGAATTACAGATACCCTCATAATGCATTATAATATTTTCATACAATATTATAAACACAGCTATAAATCTTTATGGAAAGGCATAACACATTATAGCCATGTTAATTATGCATTATGAATGCTCTATGAAGCTGTCATCTATAATGCACTATAAATACATCTTAAATATCACTATAAGTAATGTGTTTCTAAGACTGCTTTCAGTGTTACCAAAATATCTATTCTATTCAGCTGCAGAAAGAGGCATCTTAACAAATCATATATAACACAAACACATAAAATAACTTTATCAATAACACTGACCTATATTGTAGTAACTTACAATAACAAAAATAATAAAGCACATTTCTAAAACCCAGCTCTCTGATAATGTATGGATCAGTATAGGTCAATAACCTCGACACATTGTAGCATCCTTTTAGTTAGGGAGGAAACCTGCAAAAACCTACAAATACCATTAATAATATAAATAATATAAAATAATAATATAGCTTTATGTAAAAGCATTTATTTTCTGTCAACCCTGTTACCACTCTAGGGTAATAGGGTTGACGGTAACAGGGTTGACGAAAAATGTTATTGGTGGTCATTACTAGCCATGTAGTAAAGGACATGGCACCACATGGTGTGCTTTCATGAGAGGCCTATATGCTGTTGTGTACATTTGATATTATAACTCTTTAACGTATCCTTTTGTGGTAACAGGGTGGACACAATGAACTTGTTCTCCTCTGTCTGATTTTACTTGACATAAAGAAAATTAGTTAAAAGAAGAGAGCACTTACTTGTCTTTACACAACCAACTTCAAAAAAGGCAGAAGATGCAACTTCCTGCAAATGATGCAACTTAGGGAACAGTCCTTTATCTCTAATGGGGTGTTTTCATCAAAAGTAAAAGGGTTGACGACAACCTGGGGACCTGAGTAAATTGTTTTTTTTTTAAACAACATTTTACACATATTACAAATAAAACTCATCCATGAGTAATGAAAGGACACTTGAGGCTTCATACATGTTTAAGTTTGTATAAGATAATTTGACTTTTTTGGCCTCAATAGCTAGTAAAAGTAAAAAAATCATACTGAGGGACAGGCTGGTGATATATATTTTTTGCAAGTCGCTTCTCACTAAAAAATTGTTCAAAATGTTTTATGGTAAAAGACATCAGGAAAACTAAATTAGAAAATACGACTGTTTATTTAGATTTACAGAGGAATTTTTTCTGAGGAACACAACATTGCAAGTTTTCATAGAACTAACCCTATGAAAGTGTTTCTTGACCATAAATTGGCCCTTAAATTGATCTTAATATCCGAACTATCATTTTTCATTCTTTAATCACTGTCTATTTAGAGACTAGCACAAAATACTGACTGCAGTTACAGGCACACAGTCTCTACCATCCATCCATCCATCCATCCAGCACTTCTTATTCAATCCAGTACCACTGCGTCTCTAAGTATTTCACTAAGTGTCTCACAAAGCAGATTACTCTCAGGATATGATCCATGCTAAGGACATTAACACAACTATTAATAATGGCTTACATAATAAAAATCTTCTCATTTAACTTTGCGTGCAGATTTTTTAATTGAACATTGTAATAATATAATTAACTTCAATATGCTGAGCCTCGCATCTCCAGGAATATCTTTGTTCTTGCTAAACAAGTTTCTTTCTCTTGAAAACAAAGATGCTCATTTAATTATGCTCAAAATTAAATATTTTGCCAGTTGCTGTATGGTAATTATTACAATGATATTTCTGTAATGAAATAAGCCTTGCACCTTGGTACAATTTACCTTAGCAGATTGAAGATGATTTTCGCTCAGTGTTCTAGCCACATAATTAATTGCCCATCAAGTCTTCATTACAACAGCAGATCAATGTATTTGCTCCCACATAATTATTGGATATCACCAAATTTAATCTAATTTAACTTTTTCTATTCTTGTGCTGGCAAGCATAGTGCATGAGGTACCAGGAGAATGCTGAGCTACTGTGACATACCAATAGGTGCTTGTGGCCACAATGTGGCGCCCCCAAATATGTACAGTGAGGTTACAGCAGCAAAGAAAAGCTGCCACTTAATAAGCAGAAAGTAAAATTTTCTCTACTGCTTCCTCATCTCACATCCCTCTAAAACAACAGCTCTCTGAACAACAAAAAAAGCACGGCACTTAGAGGAACCTAAATTGCCTCATTTATGTAAACAAGTACTTCAACTAAATGCTGAAGAACATTACATTTCATTATTTTGCTGCTTAAAAGACTTGTTTATCCCAAGCAACACATGAAGCTGTATTTGTATAGACCTGTACTTAGTACACTTGACAGTTTACATAATGAAACAGCCATACTGGGTTTTAGGGCTGTACTGTGGCTTAAAGTTGTGTGGTCTACTATGAGATTTATAAATCCTGTGTACGTTTATATGTTTATAACAAGGTAATAATGTGAGACTTTTTGATGTATTCTGTTAGATGTTCAGTTCATAGATTTACGGTGATAGTTATAAAAGTTCATAGATGTGCCCTGAGTTTTAAACCTGTAGTGAGCTTTATATATTTTCATTAAGGATTACAAGTGTATAATAAGGCTTTAGAGACACGTTCTGATGATTATAGTTCTAGAGTCAGGTTTATAGATCTTTAATGAAGATTAGAAGCTTATAGTGAAGTTTGCATGCATGCCCTTGGGTTAATAGTTCTGCAGTGAGCTTTATAGTTCTGTAAATATCTTTCATGAGGACTAAATGTTGGTAGTGAGATTTGTAGGCATGGCCTAAGGTTTTAGTTATATAGTGAAGTATATAATGTGTAATGAGGTTTTAAAATCTTTAGTGAGGATTAGATGCTTGCACTCAGGTTTACAGGCACGTCGTGAGAGTTGAGCAGTATACTTCGCCAGGGAGTTTTATAACTTCAGCGCTTTATAGGATATAGTGAATTTTATACATATAGAATTCAGATCTATAGTGAGGCTTATGAACCAGGGAAAGGGGGCATTAGTGTAAAGGAGGAACATCAGATGCAGGTTAAGGAACAGAGTGAAAAACAGCAAACCTTTTGGTTCCAATTATACTGTAATTTATGGTGTTTTTTGTGCATTTACCTCCAAATTATTGGTTTAATGAGATAAAACAGTTGATATAAAGGGCTGATATGACAGCTCTGTCTCTCTAATGACTAGAAGCAAAAAAGAATAAAGGGTAGAAATGACAGCCTTTTCTCCTAATGACTAGGATAGAGGGAATAAAGGGCGGGGATGACAGCTCTCCCTCTGTAACAAGTACAGGATGTGTCTCCATGCCATGGCTCATTTCCGAAAACAGGGGCCACCAGCTGAACACACCGGTGCCACTGGATGCTCACGGCAACGGCACAAGGGCTGAGCACCAATGACGAACCACTGGCCGTCGCTGTGAAGCACACAACGCAGAGACAGCAGGAAGGACGGAATACTCAGGTGTGCTCATTAATCGAAAGAGCGGAGAATATGCCGCAATAATAATTCCGTAATAAAAACAGGGTACCAGTGCAGATGAGTGCCCTGTGTTTGCTAGCCTGCAGATGCCAACAGTGGTGAAGCAGCTGTGTGGCCTTCACACAAGATGACCAGGGTAAAAGACAAGCATTAGCATCCTCATTAATGCATCCCTTCATGCCTGGCTGGCAGCGATTCTCAGCCATCTGCAGAGGCTGTCGGCACGGTAACCCTTGAGATGTCAATCATTCAGTCACTTGCTGGTCAGAGGGAACAAAGAGAGGGTGATGTGGGAGCGAGATGCAGGATTCAGTATGTGTGTGTGTGTGTCTGTGTCTGTGTGTGTGTGTGTGTGTGTGTGTGTGTGTGTGTGTACAAGTGCACGCTTCTCTGCCAGTGTAGGTGTGCATGTCTGAAAGACTGTGACGGCTGTTTTTTTTTTTTATGTGTGTGTGTGTGTGTGTGTGTGTGTGTTGTCATGAATGCCAATGGTTAGATGTGCATATACTTAAAATTTCCGGTCTTTAAAAAAAGAAATTTAATAAGAATGAGGTTGAGTGTTTTCCCAGTATATCTGTAATAGCTTGTACTGTGCTGGCTAAATGATTAATGTGGTTTTCCCTGGGCGTGGTGCCCATCCCTGACAAGCATCATATGGAAACATCAGCATCCAAATTAACCTAAAAACAGTTCTTAACCGCCTCCAAACATCCATGATGTTGAGCTGCAGAAGGTCATTGGCTTGAATGCCGGGAGTGCTTCTCCAGCAATAGTAACTCCTCCTTGTTGCCGAAGAACAAAATAAACCATGTACTACTCCATATTCTGCTCTTCTTGGTTTGCTGCCAAAGGCCATGAAATTAGAGGCCCTTATTATAGTAATGCAAGGAACTACCAGTAAGGAGCAGCCCGATAAAAGCCAATAATAACTACAAGAGCACTCATCTCCAACAGTAGGGGAAAAGGAAAAGGAGTAACAGCCTTCATCACCACACACAAGATAAAGCCGTGATGGAAGATGAAGAAGAGCCTTGGAGTCGCTGGCCTGTGTTATTAACATGATTGTTTTCCATTAGGAAGCCCCTGAAGTTACATAGCTGGGACAGTCATCCTCCATCATAGAGCAGGAAATCTAACTTAATGGTGCAACAGCTGTTCCCATCCTGAAAATGTAACCGACAGACTGTGGACTACAGCTCTCATTCCATAATAGTCCCAGCACCTAGAAGTTAACAGCTATACTGACTGTTAAGTTCTTGCCTTCTGTGAGTTACACGTAAGCTGTGTGGGCACAAATAAGGAGGAAGCATTACACATCAGCAGCGTTCCTGCCCTAGCATTGTTCTCTCTCATGTTCATTATTCCATGTTGAATTTCCCCAAATAAACAGATAAACATTTGTGATTTCAGCAGCAGAGCTAGAAGGCACTCGTATGTTCAGGGCGTCATGCGGGAAGCTGAAGTTTACTTAGAGGTTTGGAGGTTGCCACTGACAAAGCTGCCGTCGAGGTTAGTGCGGGAGGAGAATTGGAAAGTGTCCCTCTCCTTGGCAAGGTTGCTGGCAGAGCCGAGAATTCCCTCGACACATAGCTGGCAAACCTCTGCACCATGCTTCGTCACGCCGCAGGGTACGGCTGCTTCTGCCATGCACGGCGGCCGAGACCACAAGAGTACGTCTCAAGGCAGGAACTTTTCTGCAATTCCTATTTCCTAAGAGAAGATCACCAAGCTTCGAGGTAAGGCTTAAAATTTGGTCACTCCCTCTGATGTACGTATTAGAGAGGTTGTTTCATTGGGAGGAGCCTTAATCTCAGCTCCATAGCCTCTTGTTTGAGGGGACCGCCCTCTTTATTGAACGATTTGCGGCTTTCAGTCCAAGCTGCCAGTGAGACTAATCAAGTGCTTGGTGAGGTTGAACCTTTATCATTAAGGCAATAAGAGGGCAGACAATGCATAAGACTGACACTGTGACATGCAGCCAAGCTCTGGAGCAGAGCACAGAGTATGTGATACACCATAACACCACGCAGGGGACTTTGCTATAGTATCATTTTCCCGCTAAAAAAAAAACTCAAAGCACTGGAGGTACAGAGACCGTTTACTAAATGCTGAGAGTTGGCCTTGGAGATCAACTTATGATACAGCGCAGCAGTTTGTGAGCAGTCACATATGGAGTACATACAAACAAAAACACAGACACAAGTAAAATCTGAGAGCGATATAAGCACAGAGGCATAAGGACATAAAAACAATGTACATCGACAACAGGCTCCCCTTGGGCCACCATGCCAAAAGCTGGCACCCTCTATTGACCATGTGGAGCATCACTTTGATTATGGATGGGCCTTTGTTCTGACTGCTAACAAACAATCCTTACAGCAAAGCACCCTGGGACACCATTAACTTTTTTCTTTTTTTTTTGCAGTGCTCATAAAGTGGCTGTCAGACCTGAAATATGCCACCTGACTCAACACCCAAATTATGGACCTCGTAATTGTCAAAGAGGCGCCATTAAATTTTTACGGCAGCTAGGCATCATCTTCGCTGTGCCCTTTGGGAATCTTTTTTTCTTTTCCTCGGAAAGCGCTGTTTTTAAAGGGCTGAGGAAACAGAAAGCATTTGAGGGACTGTAAATACCATGAGTAGTCATTGCGGCATTAAGAGGCCGTGCCTGAGTGCAGCTTCAGAAATGTTAAGGTTACACTAAGGAGCCATTATTGTTACAGGCCAGTCGACAGATTCCTGTCCTACGGGATACGACTCAGTCAATGGCTTCGCGGTTTTCCAAAACTCCTCCCGCCCCAAAACATTATTCAGCATACAAATATACAATATTGCACGTATAAAACACCTTGTCCATTTAAAAAAAAAAAACACAGTCCTGAGACGTGTATGAATTAGGTCATGGCACACATCAAGAAGACACCAACCAAGCTGATCGTTTCCTCATGCGCTAAGGCAGCACTCAGTTAGGTGACCTGCCTCCAGTTTCTTACACTATAAATCAGCATTTGAGTCATGAAAGACTAAACTCTGAGCTTCTCATTCTTAGACAAATGGCATTATTCTTTCCTTGAGCAACAAAAGCCTGCTGGGAGAATGGTATGGCTCCTGAACCTGTTGTCAAGGGTCATTCTGTGTTTATTGTGAGACATGCCAGTCTGAGTAACGCTTATTACAACACCTTTCGGTTTGGTTTTCAATCTGAGATTTATGCATAACTGAACAAATGCACAAGGTCAACCTTACGCAGCACAGGTAAGTACAGTCAGCTCTCCGTATCTGCAGGTTCCGTATCTGTAGGTTCTGCATCCACGAAAGCAGAACTTGAATTTTCCATGTGCTGAGCACTACCCTGAATCAGTCTCAATGATGTATACATGCACGAGTGCAAACTTATTGTTGTCATTATTCCCTAAACTATAACAACAATTTACATTATATATATCGTACAAGGCAGTGGTTCCCAAACTGGGGGGCACAGAAGTATTGCAGGGGGGGCACACCAATGGGATAGCCAGTTGTTTATTCTTGTTTATAACTTCAGTATGCTCTTTATTTTTCCCACAGTGGTGAAATTGCACCATTTGTAATTGCATTTGTTTCGCTCAGTTAGAAAAGGGAGTTGTATTTCAAATAATGTTTGAATCTGAACCTGTGTAGTTTGAATGGGGGGGAGCTCAATAATGTTCCTATCTAGAAAAGGGGGGCCCTGCAGGGAAAGTTTGGGAACCACTGGTATAAGGTAATGATAAGCTATGACAACACACCCATGTAAAGTGCCTTGGGCAACTCTGTTGTGAAAGAAAATAATAGAAAAAAATAATAATTATAAGTGACCTAGAAGTGATTTAAAGTATACGAGAGGATGTAGGTTATATGCCCATACGTCATTTTATATATAGGACTTCGCGGGGGGTCCTGGAACCAATCCCCTGCAGATATCAAGGAACGGCTATGGAGCAAGGAGGCAGTTTTCAAATATATCCCAACTTTTCAAAGTGATCATTAACACTTTCACTGGTAATTTATGTCCAGTAATTCACTGAAATTCACATTCTTGATTATCATTAGAAAACTGACTTTTAGCTTGCCACAAGCTTATATTACGGCATCTTTTCAGTATGAGCACAGCTGTGACGGTTCCAAAACGGACCAGCTGAGGTGAACGCACGCGGGACGCTTATTGGCTGCTTCAGCTACCGGAGCAGTCATTATCTCTAATGGGCCTGTGGTCAGCGTCAGCTTCTCATGGAGAGAGAACTTGCCAAGTACACAGATAACATTTGTGACCCATCCATTATCGGCCAGGAGACCCCATGCTCTAAGCTCTTGGTTTTCTGGAGCCCAAGCCCCCTGCTCTCTCGGAATGCAACGGTGCCAATGCTAATTACAATCTGGCAACTTTGTGGGGGAAAAGAAAGCGCTATTAAAATCCAGTTACCAATATCAAAGTTATTATTCAAGATAAAGTTAGCACCATAGCTACTGGACAATGCTCCACATTGTGAATCCAGTTAATCATATCCACCATAATGGGAAAGAACGCTCATCATTTGCACAGATATTCTTCCGAGAAAATTTTTTTGTTTCAGAAGCAGAAATGCAAATTTCCCTTTCAAAATCCACAGTCAATTCTCAAGCTCCTTTCTGTAACATTAGGGGCTTATCGGACGTGTATTTTAGTCATATTTAATTACCGCTGATGAAAATACTTTGAACATATGTGATTTGAATCCAGGAGAAGAAAGAGATTCATAAAGGAAAAGACAGACTGACTAGAGAAAGAAGCTGAGGGAAAACGTGTTAATCCTTAAAAACAGATCACAGGCAAATCACAAAGCTGTGCTCTGTGGTCAGCCGTGGCACGTTTCGCAAATGTACAAAGCTGCTGTAAAATCTTAAGGACATCTGATCAGTGATGACATGAAGGTTCACCTGCACTATATCCTCTCAGGAAGCATGTAGAAAAATGATAGTGATTTGCCCACCACTTGTGACAATGCCTTTGTAGTTCTTTATGCATGTGTTCACATTTAGACACACAAAGAGAGATGCAAGGCACACATTGAGAACATACTCACAGTGTGGCCACATCCCCCAAAATAAAATCAGACACATCAGACATCATTCTGCTCCCACCTCACGCTGGAATTTATTTAATATAAAATGACTCATTTAAAATGGTTACTAAGGAAAAGAAAAAAAGAAGTGATGCATAAAACCAGACAGGCTGCACATGAAGACCTGAGAGACATCTTTTGTTCAACATTTCAAAAGGGCACACAGACATGAAATACCTGCATACAGAGGCACAGCTTTACAGAAATCCTTCAAGAGTTATAAAGTATGCAATGTTCCATGAGACTGATACAGAATAATAAACAACATTAAGATCAAATAAATTTTGTTCACAAATGAGAGTGTCCCCAAATAATTAACCCAAGACAATTATTACTGCCCATAATTTCAACAAATATTAAATAACACTGCAACACCTGCCACAATAAACTATACAAATCATTTATTAAGGTACTTGACTATTATTCTAATGCTAAAGTAATTTTCAAAAATTAGGGCTAACAAAAACATCAATTTATAATGTTGATGATTATTTTTTGGCATAGATTGCCTACAATTTGAGGTGCCAGAGAAATAGAAACAGCCACAGTAAAGTCAGCTTTTCTCTGAAACACCAACCTGTACATGGTTATATAGGTGGTTCTGTCTGAATTTAAAAGCATCATGTTATTCAGAGTCATGAAGCGGCTGAATGAGCGATTATCCTCAGGCAAACTGTGTCACTAAAATACTACAGCTCATCCTTGGAAATGCAGATATATAAACATCCATTGATCTTTCATAACTGCTTATCCAGTATTGGGTGGCACTGAGCCTGGAGTGTATCCCAGGATAAGCAGGTGGGGTACACCCTGGAAGGGACGCCAGGCCATCACTGGGAACACCCCCTGCACATTTTGGGCAATTTAGAGACATCTATACACCAAACTGCATGTTTCTGGTCTGTAGGACAGAATCCATATAAACACAGATAGAGCCAGCAAACTTCACACACAGAGCTTGGCATGGAAATCAAACCCCACAATGCTGGAGATCTGAAGCTACACTGCTGCCCAATGAGTCACGGTACTGCCCCTTGATATATATGCATAGTTCTTAATTACTTGATAGGTCAGCATGTCACAGAGAGCGGGCAGAATATACCCATTCCATAGGCAAATTTAATATTTCTAGTGGCGACATGGCAATATGACTCAACATTAGGCCAGAATGCGTGGATCAGTGCTCTACTGTGAGTCAGAACTGTGTCTGCAGGGTTCTGTACAGTATGTAGGCTAAGCCAGAAGCTCAAACTGTGACCACACTCCTGTGCACGGCAGTAGTCAAATTAATAACTTACAAACGTGTAACTCAGTCCCTCCCCACGCATTACTCTGGAGATGCTCCTGGGGTGGAGATGAAATTTTAACAATGCCGTCTGTGGGAAAGCCTGTGATGTTCAATGGGCAGAGCTGTGTGACAGTGGAATATGGGACAGAGGAGGGATTTTTTTTTTATTTTTTAAGGACAGTGGGAGTAAGGACAGAAATGGGGCTTCAAAAAGCAGGCATTCATAATAAACAAATGTTTCAGTATGACTAAAAGGCAGGCTCTGAGCCAGAATTATGCCAAAACAAAGTGTATTAAAATACAGAGGACACGGAGAATGAGGAACAGGTGAAACGAATCTCTGTGAATAATGGCATCACCTGACTCTCTCTTTTTTTTTACACCCCCACAAAAAGGTTAACTGAAATAAGTACTATTATTGTATATGTCACTCATTATGCCCAAAGTCATTGACACTGAATACATTTGTCTTTGATCCAATACAGAGGCAGAGACAAGAAACTATTCCTCATCTTTCATTTATTCAAATATATAATTGGAAAATTGAGTTGTAAAACACTTGTGTTACATATAAGACCTCATTAGCTCATTGCACATTTTCAGTTGTAAATGGCTTCTGTTCCAACGTAAAGGAATGGATCATTATCTGTCTTATCCGTTATTCAGTAGTTGGTCTAATGCGCATTTACTACACACCACTCACAGCCTATATTTGACATAAAAACCTGCACCACACAGTAATGCATCGCAGCACAATGATTTACCCTGACTGGTTTTAAAGGGAAATTTATGACTCCACACAACCCACATTTCTCAAGGAATCAGTTATGTACAAAAAAATGAAACTGCTGCTTTGACTTTAAGAAAAGATTGAGCAGAATAGACAATCCACCCATAGTTATGGTTAATTGTTTTGCATAATGTAATTTCCTGAGCATTGAGAAGATGATCACAAAACACCATAATAATAATAATAATAATAATAATAATAATAATAATAATAATAATAATAGCAGCAGCACTGGGCACATTGTCTCACCTCACTGATTTCCCTTATACAGTCTAGCCAGCTCAGAAAACAAACTGATCATATTAATAAGACAGTAGCAAAGGTACATAAGCCTCCAGTATATGCTGATGGTGCTGTACAGCATTCAGCTGAAGTATAAATCTCACTTCCCATATGTATGAACTCAGCACACATTAAAGAATCAGCACAATTCCCCCCCCCCCAAACTACAATACCTCCAACCACACCACACCACGTACTCCCTCGAGCAATTGGCGTGGTGATTAATCACACATGGCTCCCCTCGGCATTTCCACGAGAACGCAACCCAACACCCATTTCTCTAACGCACCTTCAAACCGCCAATCAAACTGCTCTCTTTTCTCCCCCAGCAGACCTCGAGGGTGAATGAAGTTCCACCCACCTGTCTCCACGGGCTGGAACGGTCACTAAAATCGAGGCTGTACTTTACATTTAACTGATCTGAAATGGTGTTGAAAAATGGGGAATGTGTATTCTGTAGCACAGGGTCATTTTTCATTTGGTGGAAAGAAATGCAGATAGAGTAGTGGATTCACAAAGTCCCCGGACAGCTGGATCAGTGTTATCCTGGAAGCCAGTCCAGGCTTTTTTCAGGAATTATACCGATCAGATCCCTTGTTAACAAAGGGGAGAGGTATGCTGATAAAAGGCTGCTCAGAGTCAGGTAACGTATTGTGGAAGCGATAGCTTTAAGGCCCCCATTTCCATTTCCAAGTACACCTGCAGCTTTTTAGCTTTGGTACATTTCCCTCTTCAACTCCCAATTCTACTTTATAGCTCATCCTGATGTCAGCTTTTATTAATTCTTTAAACCACCTCTCTCCAACATGTCAACAACGCCAAATCAAAACCAAAGGTGGAAAGTTCAGGTTCAGAAAATAGAAGTCCAGACTAAGGTTTTGTTTCAACCAACCAGTTGAATATAAAGAGTCACGGTCACAGAGTACTCAACTGGTTGGTTGAAACAAAACCTCAGTCTGGATTTGTACTTTCTGGATCTAAACTTTTCCATCTCTGCTCAAAACCCATTTAACTGTATGCCATTCAGGATCTGCTGTTCGCATCATTAACCCGAAGCCCTTCTGGTTTCATGATTCCTGTCTCTCTCTGGGTTTACCTCCTAGGTACATGCCTGTCGTCTCTGCTTGACAACTGAATCGTTTCTCTCCTGAGAAACTGAAGTCTTTCAATTACTTTCAGGGCCTGAGATGGTAACACGGGTTTGCACAGCTTTTGTTTTATTTCCTAATTATGTGTAGCAGGTGCTCGCCTTCAATACATTTTTTTTTGTCATAATGTACATAAAAGATGTATTATTTCACACAGTAGATTAAAATCATTTCATTGTTTTATCCAAAAAAACCATAAACATTTACCCAAATATTTTACCCTGAGGAACATTTTTAGTTTTTCAGGCTTTTACTATGTAGCTGCTGAATCCTCACAACATTAGAAGAACTTGCAATATCTAGTATTGTTCATCAACTATATAACCATCATATATGGTGTTCAGCAAGATTCTATACTTGGGTCTTTTGCGAGTTTTCACAGGATTCTCCTTCGCCATATTTCTTTGTGGATAATCTTTGTTAGGTCAGAATAATAAAACAGTTGACCAATTAATGATAATAAAACCCAATGAAATTTCTTCGGTAAAATATTCCAAAACGAGATTAAATAAGGGGCAGCACTGTAGTGGTGCCGTGGTTAGCACTGTTGCCTCACACCGATGTTTGAGTCTCTGCTGTGGCTCCGTGTGTGGAGTTTGCATGTTCTCCCCGTGTCATTGTGGGGTTTCCTTCAGGTACTCCAGTTTCCGTCCCTCAGTGTACAAACATGCTCAGGTTAACTGGAATTACCAAATTGACCGTGGGTGTGTATGCGTCAGTGAAAGGTATGTGAATGTGCCCTGCAATGGGTTGGCACCCCATCCTGGATTGTTCCCTGCCTTGCGCCCGTGGCCTCCGGGATAGGCTCCAGAACCCCCGGGATCCTGAATAGGTCAAATGGTTACAGAAGATGAATGCATGGAAATTAAATAAGATCCGGATCAAATCACTTTCTCTGTCCATAGCTACCTTTCAACCAGCTAGAAATCCTGGTGTGATTTTTGACTGCATACTTCTACTTGAGGTGCACAATAAAAACCTCTAGAAGGCATCATTTTTCTTCTCAGGACGGATGATTGTATTGCTTCCCAGAAATATTGCTTATATTGTTTATATCACACTAACTTTGTCTCCTTTGTCTCTGACACTGAAAAGCTAATATTTCTCTCATCTTCAGATCTAGATGGCTGCAATATAAGAGCTGCGGCTAAAATTCTGGGGGAAATGCAGATGGCACACATTGTCATCCCAGGTAGATGTTTTATAATCTTCAATGGCAGGCAGTTGTATACAGAACTGGCTTTAAGATTCATCTCATCTATTTGGCTCTTCATGGCACTTCCCCTGATAAGCAAGTCAGCCTCATCACACACACTACCTGACTCCTCCACATCGCATTTACATGTGCAACAAGTGACAAGTAATTTTCCTACACAGAATGGCAGTACTGCAGATTCTGCTACTAAAAAGGCTTCTAGTGCTGCAAAGGACTGACTGACCAGCCTGATTCCTGTGTCTTGTCCTTCTGCACTTTATGTACCACTCTTTCTTTGATGATTTTCTGGAAACCTGCAATAGTTGCTCTATGATCTTCTCTTACTTGTGAACTCTGATTTTAATAAGGAAAAACTAGACAGTTACAAAATTACTCATATTCTGATATTAGTCTTATATAGGAACAGATTCCTTTGAACTCTGGATATTTTATTATGCAGAGAGAGAGAGAGACTATTATGTTTTTCCTCTTCTCAGATGGACATGGAAAACATCTTATACATTACTAGTATATGCATTGTGCCTGAGCATAATAGTTGATATCTAAAAGACAGACAGAAGTTTGTAAGTCAGTAAAACAGGGATGAAAATGATTTAGTGTTTGTTACAGTAAGTAGATAGCAAGCATGCCCAAGACATAAGTTTCTGCTATTCAAATCCCTTTTCAATATGATCTTAGCTCCTCTTAATTACTGTAGATGTTTTAAAAAAAATTGTGATTTTTCTCTTTTGATTTTACCATTTTGCATGAATAGAACACAGTCACTTATGAAATAACGGCTTTCTCTATTCAGCAGACTAGTTTTCTATGATCACATTCATAGGCAAATATTAACAGCCAAAAGCAGCTCAGCCAAGAATCAATGATAAAATGCTAAATGAAGAAATATTGAGCCCATATTATTGTATATATGCCATAAAATATGCATATAAAACTGCAGTGAAGAAGCATGTTGGGAATAATTCAATATTTGGTCTAATAAATATTATTTATTGTATTTTATTTGATTAATCTTTTATGGCCAAGATCTACAACAAGGGCAACATCAGGCAATACTAGAATCTGCACCTTGTTGGATGTCCTGCCCATATCTCAGTATCGCAACAGGCATTGCACACATTCCCAGCATTAACTCTCACCATACCTACAGTACCCAAAGCTAGTTTTGTAATAATAACTAGAGTTAGGCCTCGATCATCTTTTCTAAAAGATAAAGGCCATTCACTTTATTATTTCCATTCTAAACCTCACTCATTTTGTCCAGCTAAACATAAAGAGGTTGGCAAGATGTTAGCCGGAATAAAATTTAAATGTTTCTAAATTGCTTTGGCATTTGGCATGCTCTGACATGAAAAAGCCAAATCAGCCCTTGCATTACCTAATCACTTAAAAATCCATTATGGTACCCATCACTGTAAAATTATCCAACACAGAAAAAAAAACGTAACAAAATAGCATGACAGTAAAAACAAAACAATAACGATTGGGAATACATGATAAGCAAACTCCCCCTTCATTTTCCACAAGGAAAAGCAAGAAATATGGTCACACTTTTTGTATTTAACCAAAGCCACCAACATATTAATTTTCCTATGGTTTTTCTGTACATCAGGAAAAATTACTGGAATATGTAAGCTGATTTATTTACATCCCACTATGACATTTGTGTTACAAATCTGTAACACATCTCTAACTAACACATCCCTACAAATCTGTAACACATCTTTAATTAACATATCTCTACAAATCTGTAACACATCTCTAATTAACACATCTCTACAAATCTGTAACACACCTCTAAATAACACATCCTTACAAAATCTGTAACACATCTCTAATTAACACATCTCTACAAATCTGTAACACACCTCTAATTAACACATCCTTACAAAATCTGTAACACATCTCTAATTATTAATACTAGATCCTGTTAATGGAGTTTAAAAAATGTAACCATCCCCAGGCATATGCACTGTTTCTGATACCTAAACAGCCCGGCTGATAAACTGCACACCTTCGCAGCACCCATGCAGAGAAAGAGCTCCATTCATCACAGAACTAGTCCTTATTTGGGAAACTGCATTAGGAGTTTGGTATTCTTGCCAGCTAATCCAGCAAAGCTGTTATCAGACTGGAAGAGAATCAGATTAGACTCAAGACAAACCATTGCCTTCATATCCACCAATCACAAAGATACTCACACACAATCATCGTCATCATATACCACACATATCACATAATATATCCATAGACAGGCTATTATTATCACTCTATTATTATTACTACTGATTTCTTATGATTACACAGAAGCACAGAGTCACACCTTGCTCATAGCCAAATGTCAAAACAGGTATGTAGGCACAACCTTGATATTTACATGTTTACTTCCAGACTACAATTCTGTTAGTTAATTTTGATCAAAATAAAATAAAACTGACATATTTATGTTTTTTATGTAAAATACTTTGGTGTGGTATGCGGCTGTAGATAGTAATTCCTATATCCCTATACAAATGGCTAATAAAGGCATTAGTATTAATTTAATTCACTAGACACCAAAGCATGACTAAAACACAGTGAAGTCTTACATAAAGACAACGTTACACTGAAAAAATAAACACCTTAAGACCTGCTACTGCACTGAAGAAGTAGTTATATTTATGCAAAGTAAAGACTGTATCATAAGCCAAACTTGTCAATCCCATATAGCAAAGAGTTCGTTAAACGGCTTGAGAGCGAGCAAACGACTTTGGTTATCCTGGAATGCTGGAGATGGCAGTGAGCTTTCGAGGTCATCACAAGGAAGCAGAAGCCAACGACCCTACAGATTTATAATGCAGGAAGCGCGGAAAAAACATGCTGTTTGTATGCCTGTCTACCAGTCTCGCCCAGAAGCGCGACAGGTAGGAATGTCACCTTTCACCACGTGGTTTCAGGGTCATAAAGACCCCTCAATCCTCTGTCCCTCACCTCCTGTCCTTCAAAACTAGTGAAATTTTAATCTCAGACACAAAGCAGCTTCCATTCCATCTGCCAGGAGTTCCACAGATATGGCAACCCAAAATGAGAAACTCCTCACTTCTGAGCCTCTTGTACCATTTCCATGCCTTTATCCTCTCCGGACGAGCCAATTTTTTTTTTAGTTGCATAAACATAAACAAATTTAAAAGATAATTGAGGAAATCTATTTGTAAACACGTATAAAATATCCAGCATTTCATTTAGAAACTTCTGAGACCAGGGTTACCTCCCGGGCACTGAACATATATCAGAAATAGCCATTAAAGCCTTTCATCTTGGCTTAAACCCTGCGCATTATGCAGGGAATCTTCATCTCACCCTGTGGATTTGTCTTGCCACTGCGATTTGAGACTGAATACTACTTTTCATATTTGCATTAAATTCTAAATCTGGAGATTTTTTCCTTTTTTTTTTATTTCGGCAAGAAATAAGAAAAACAAAAATACTCTTAACTTTAATGACGGTTTTACTCTACCTAGATTAACCCCCAACCCTGAACAGAGGCTACAACACAGGGAGCCAAGAAACCACAGGGATCACAAATAACGGTGGAGTCAGTAGTCAGCTGAAGAGACATCTCCAGCCAGAAGGGCACATGTATGCAGAGACTGGCAGTATGCGTGGGAGCAACAGGCACCATCAGCCCCAAATGAATCCGAATAAGCCCCAGGTGGCTCTGATGTTTTTACCAACCACGGCTGCATTTCCCAAAAACCTTCATAGTTCATCATCATAACTTCAGAGAGAAATTTCCGTACCCTGATAGCATACATACGTCTGCCATACGTACACTAATTATGTCTAAACAATGTAATATACAATTTGTTTGCTAATTGTCAAGATGTCTATGTGAGGTCACATGTATTAAGCAACTTTATAAACATTGCGGGAAGGTCACAAACAAGTCAAAATTGTTGCAGATCCAAAACTGACCTCACGTAGTTGTCTTGCCAATTAGCAAACGACATGAGTACTTCATCATTTAAGACGTAATTTGTGTATGTCAAACACAAGACACTGGCCAGACGTATGTGTGCAAGTTTGGGTATGATGACAGATTTGGTGTCCTGGCTAAGCCAGTGATGTCATAAGACCCTAGTAATGCTTCTGGTAGCTGGTGCGGAAGCCAGCCCTACAGGCAGTACCAGCCCCACTTCTCCACTGAGACCACTGAGGTTAAGCGTTCCTGATTATTTCTTCACGACATGGTCATGGAAATCGTTTTGCACCCTTTTTAAAGAGGGTTATGGTGCCATTTTTTAAAGTCTGACTGTTCAATTACGCTCACGTCACTGCGGCTGCTTATAAGCCCCACAGCAGAATAAATAGATCGTTGTTTCTGGGGGACAGGAAAGAAAAAAAGACCAAAAGAAAGGTCAATGTGCTGTAAAAGAGTATAAACTCACCGGCATCGGCTCTCCACTTTCCCGAAGCAGCCCGAGATTTGGATCCTGGCTCCCCGCGTCTACCGGACCTCACATCCGTCTCTGTGGGGGGGGGGGGGGGGGGGGGGACATTGTGAAAGGCCTCCGGCCCAGAGAAAAATCAGAATCCCGGTGCTCTGTGCTCATCTAGACATAATGAGTCAGTCTCATTTTCATTTACAGAAGAATTTTTGGCATGAGCAAGTCTCCATCTTCATGCTGTCTCAGTTTCCTGTTAACTGCAGTCCTTGTTATAATACAACTGAACTGAGAGCCCCAATTCAATAAAAAAAATACTTCTAGGTATCTGAAGTATTTTGTATGATTTTTATTGAACTGAATAGTGTTTCCTCTTCATTAATGTGTCCATAGACAGCACTGTAGGTATCACTGTTGCTTTACACCTCCGAGATTGAGGGTTTAAATCCCGCCTCTGCTCTGTGTGACACATAGGTCACCATGTGGTGCAGGAGTTTCCATAAGGCATGCCAGCTTCCTTCCACTGCCCAAAGATACAGGCTAATTGCAGTCTCTGAATTGCCCATACAGTGTCCATGTGCAAGAGCCTTGCAATAGACTGGCATCCCATCTAGTGTGCACACCTACCTTGTGCCCTGTGCTGCCTGGGACAGGCTCCAGGCCCCCCTGAGCCCCTGACCATGGTGATGTTATTAATAAGCAGAATATGGATGAATGGATTAAATATCCATTCCAGGATTCATAAGATGAGAAAATTTTGAGCACAGCAGACTGAGAGAAGCTCATTCAGAATTTCAAAAGCCTCCTAAATAATAATCTCAAAGACGTGGTTCCTTTGAGAACGGGCTAAACAGAAGCTCTTCTGACCCGTTAAGCAGCAAAAAAAGCTGACCTATCTGATCGGTTTCATGGTGTGGAAGGACAGTTGATGGTCCTGCATTCAGCACAAAAAGGGGCAAAGACAAATGGGGGTGGGGAGTAGAATGGGACTGTCTTTACACACTGTGCCCCCATACTGCCAAAGCATAAAATATAAATATCACATGAGAAACGTTACTCAAAAACAAGCGTCTGTGATACGTTACTCAAAAATGAATTTCTGAGAGGTATGCTGAATGAACACTTTCACAGACTCATTTTGCGTTTCAGAATGTCCACTAATTTAATTGGACCTGCAGGAGAAGGCGACAGATGTTTCCTCCTCGCAGTCTTTGCGGTGTAGAGGGATTTAGCATCCCTGAAAGCTGATGGCGACGGTGACCGGGGCCTAGTCAGGGCCGGTGGCAGCAGCAGGTGTTCCCAGTACCAGCCACTGCGTGCTCCGAGGGACCTCTGCCCTCTCTATATACGCACCACCTGTCCCTCCGTCCCTGGCCCTGCCAGGCTCAGAACCGCCTGAGCTCTGCCAGGATTCTGCATGACTCCTCAGTTTCATCCATTTGATCCCCCAGCCCCTACGTGAAAAACACCTCACGCTGGGCTGGGCCATGCCTGCTGGATTTACTTTAATGCTCTTCATTTATTTATCTCTTTATACGGTGAGCGAAATCACAATAGAAGTCAAGGCGCAGCTCCAAAATGCTAGCAGATGCACCGGAAAATAGAGGAGAGATCAGGCTAATTCAGCAAACGCGGCTCAGACTTTGGTCGAGGAGACACGGCTGGGCCTGCAGGCTGGGTGTGGCCAGGCGTCTGTGTGTGTGGGCGACACCGGCACCATATGCTCTCCTGTTCCACACCACGATGGTAACATGAACCAGAAAACAAAGGTCAGGCGACACAGGTGAGCCAACACAAGCCAGCTGAAGCAGGCCGCACAGCGACCATTAAAATCATATTAAAACCTGGCGACCCCCACGCTAAATGCTGGCCACATTTTAACAGAAGAAGCTTCCTTCCTGCCGGCTATTACAAGACTCAGGGCGTCCGATTTGTTCACAGGGCTCATTCTTATCCATCTTCTTTGCAGAAGAGCTGCTCGTGGTGCACTGAGGATGTATGGAACCACATTACCACGCTGTCATTGGGACCAGGGAAGCTTTGAGATGTATCAAGCTGAATCTTTTTGTTTTTTAAGGGATGGAGAGGGGGTTAGAGAAAGGTGTCCTACTGAGTGACATCCTTGTCTTTGCAGGCTCACTAGTCCTTTCCACACATCCGGCATAGGGTTTTGTAGCATCACTACAGCTGAACAAAACTGAAGAACTAGACTGAAACAGTCAGAAATAAGTAAAAAAGTAACCACGAGGCCCCAAAATGAGGGTTTCTCTGCAGAAAACCCATATTACTCTCGTACCCACACCCCATGTTGCCATCAGAATAGCATGAGCATAGCACGTCGGGCTCCAAAAGAACACGGGGCGGAGTGTATTGAACCGTACAACCCAGGAGTATTACCTGCGGTTACGCTCGGTAAATGGGAAACGTTCGGAAAATGTCACCGCACCGATGACATTCCACTGGCCGCACGCCAAGCTTGGAGTAAACAAGGACTAGCAGATAAAGTGGTCTTTGCATACACACCTGTGCTCAGAACTGATGGGCAAAGAAGCGGTGCTGAAGAAAGGGATCTCTTTTTCAGAGAGGGACCCCTACCACGTCTGATCACCAGCCTTATTTGCGCTGTTTGGGGCAGGGTG